>JAJAGP010000343.1:398045-464442 GCA_025084515.1 Ancistrus triradiatus | reverse complement strand
ACCCAGGTTTTGGCACCTTCTTTGAGAATATAACTAAGATCTGTCATTCTTTTTCATTCTAAACAATTATATTCCAATGGGCATCATTGTAAGCAATTGCAACAAGCTTCTATAAGGTTAATGGTCTAGGTCAATTATATCTTTACATTGCTTAGACACATTTGCTACGCAGCAAGATCATTTTTGTCTGATAAAGCCATTGCTTACCAAGCAGCAGGGCACTCACTCTTTACCTCACATGAAATGTTCATATGTATGTTTTGTACTGAGGGAATGAAAAATCAATCCAATTCAATGTGAGCTGATTTTCCTCTAAATATGAAGCACATACAGTATATACTGTTTATGATTGTACCTACCAATAGTCTAGAAGTCTAGAATGCTGTTAAACCTAGATTTTTGCCCAACAGATCTAAATGAAGTACATATAGCACTGGAGAAATAACAAAACTATGCAGTAAAAGTAATAACGTATCTAATAATATTAATACTCAAGTGTACAAAAAGTATTGAAAATAGGGGGAAGGTGCTAGAAAGTCTCATATTAAATGACACAGTGCTTGTGTACATACATTTGGGTATCTGGAGTGCCTACCAACCTACATATTGTGAAATCTGACAACCCTGTCATGTTTTTGTGGAATGCCTAGTTCAGAAAACATAGCCCTTCAGATCTTGCTCTCCTTCATGCATCACAATGAGGCTAATTAGAATAATTTCACCCCAAATTAGAGTAACTCCACCCATGTCAGGGTTTGAGAACTACATTTCAAGAAGGAGCACTATTTTGTTCTCGAAGTGCCGAATTGGATCGGATTATGTTGGATTATGTGGAAGCTAGGAGCTAAGCACAAGAACTGCTTTGTTGTTGGCTGCACAAAGCAGCACAAATCACGGCATTGTCCCCCAACCTCAGAGGACAGGAGAGCTGCGTGGATAAAGATTATAGTTGATGGCAATGTCCCAGCTACAGTCAGCTAAAACCTGTAAGTGTGTGCAATCCACATAGTGTTGGACTGCTTTTCCAACCTTGGTCGGTACAATGCTTTACTGACAACGACAGGCAATGACATGCAAAAATGAAAGAATCTGTGTGAATGTCTTATTTATTTCAGATTTGAAGAGACATATCACTCTGGTGCCTATACATGAACTGTACATGAAATAGACCAGTGTACCAAGCATTCACACTTGTGGTATATCCCTGCAGCACATGTTCTCAGCCTGCCTAGGCATTGGTGCATAATTCTCAAAAATGACACCTGTGCCAAGAAAGAAATTAAAACAATGATAACATTGCAGGTGTATTTGGTTTGAATGTTTTCGTACAAATAAGGAAAGAGTTCACCAAATGCAACAATTGAATAACATTGCGAATGATGATAAGTACACAATAGATAAATGCTGTAGTAAATGGTAAACCTACATTACTACAAAGTATTCGCAGAAAGTCCTACACTCCATGCTTGGTCCATGGGCAAGTACTGTTGCTGAGAAAACATTGCTAGCTCTTTCCTACAACATCCAAGCTTGAATTTTAATGGTGTAACTGGAATAGCTTAATGACATTTATGTTTATTAATTTGTTTAATCAGGCACTGATAGCTATATGCCCACAAAACCCTGTCGTGTTTGTAGAGGCAAAATGCTATGTTACTTAAGTGCTTTAACCCAGGAAAAAATGTGCTGTAAAATTTGACAGTAGAACCATGAAGTGGCCAAATTACCACCGAAATTCATAGTACCACTGTGAAATAATTCATGGTCAGTTCATGGTCAACCAAGTTTACAGTTGTACTATGAAATTTCACAGTAGAACCATGAAGTGGCCAAATTCTTCTTCTTCTTCTTCTTCCGGCTTCTCCCTTTATCAGGGGTTGCCACAGCGAGTTAAACTTTTCCACCTCACCCTCACCTCACATTCCAACTCCCTGCATATCTTCATTTACCACAACCATATAACTCCTCTTTGGTCTTCCTCTCCGTCTCTTGCATGGCAGCTCCATCTCCAACATCCTCCTACCAATATATCCACTATCCCTCCTCTGCACATGTCCAAACCATCTCAGTCTTCGATCTCGAATTTTGTCTCCCAATTTTCCAACCTGTGCTGTCCCTCAGTACAACTGTGAAATAATTCATTGTCAGTTCATAGTCAACCAGGTTTACATTTGTACTATGAAATTTCACAGTAGAACCATGAAGTGGCCAAATTACCACCAAAATTCATAGTAGAACTGTAAACTTCATGGTCAAACTGTGAAAATTCACATTAAAACTGTCAAGCAATTCACATTTTTACTATGAACTTTCACAGTACATTTTTTTCCTGGGAACAATTCTTTTTTCAAAATAAATGCTTGTATATCTAAGATGTGCTGTTTCCCAATGGTACACTAATACAGAGAATTTATGTAGACACAAATGCGGTAACTCTATATATTCAAATTACTCTTTTACCAGAGCTCACTGGCTTTCTGGTTATAAATTTAGTGCACCATGTCATGCTGGATAAAGCTCTCCTGTCGCTCATACACCGTTCGGTTATTTGATTGGCTTGGCGCAGATGGCGTCATGTCCTGACTCCCCACGCTGGTCCCTTGCATGAGGAAACCCGTTTGTTATGGAGGATCTCGTGATTTTCCAGTTCATTATCATCGCAGTTTGCTTCGCACTATAGTAGCAGTGGCTAAAACCGGTGGATATTGTAAATAGGGAATAATTTCGGAAACATGAATCGCTTCCTAACACGGCATAACACAGGAACGGACATGACAAGTCGTCTTTTTCGATGAAATGGTGAGTGTACATGTAATCGAACTCAGCATCATGTAAGAACGTAATCGATGTTTTGCTTTGGCACACCGGCTCTGCTTCTGTAAGCAGTCCCGACGTCATTGATTGTTAGTTGCTAATTTGCAGCGTTTGTTGCACCGCCGGCCTCGTGTGCGCAGTTTTCTTCAAGGTGTGCATTTGTATACACGGTCGCTTTTTATTGCGTTTTTGCATGCGTTGTTTAATCATGCTTCCCCTCCATACTGACATTGCTGCATAACGCATTTCAAATGTGTTGGATTGGCTTCAGATCTGATGACTGGGAAGACCACTGAAGACCACTGAACGCATTGTCATGAATTCATGCTGTTGGCTGTAGCCTTTCTGTCAGCTCAAACCATTCTGGCCATTCTCCACTGACATTTCTGATCAACAAGGTGTTTCTGTTTGCAGAACTGCTGCTCACTGGATGTTTTTTTTTAATTATTGCACCATTCTGAGTAAACTCTGGAGTAGGGGTAGATAATTGTAAAAATAATGATACCATGTTTTCTTAGGCTACATCACAGTTGTTTTGCATGCTGGTTTTTTGAGACTAATTTGCAACCTGAACATAACTCCTAAAATAATTTCTATACTTACATAATTATCTGCTATGTTTTATAAGAGAATAGAAGTAACACGGAGCACTTAGACGAAAAAAAGGTAAACAGTTTCAAAATGGGAATATCACCAATATGTTCTAGTTGTCCATGAGTAATACAAAAAAATTCAAACATGATTCTTAAGTTCAGCTTGACTGAAAATCAGTAGTAGTGGCCAAATAACAGGGTTGGATTTAATTGTCTCTCTGCATTTACAGTGGTGCTTGAAAGTTTGTGAACCCTTGAGAGTTTTCTATATTTCTGCATAAATATGACCTAAACATCATCAGATTTTCACACAAGTCCTAAAAGTAGATAAAGAGAACCCAGTTAAACACCGGCTTGGAGGAATTTTAGCCCATTCCTCCGTACAGAACAGCTTCAACTCTGGGATGTTGGTGGGTTTCCTCACATTAACTGCTAACTTCAGGTCCTTCCACAACATGTCAATTGGATTAAAGTCAGGACTTTGACTTGTCCATTCCAAAACATTAACTTTATTCTTCTACCACCACCATGTTTCACAGATGGGATAATGTTCTTATGCTGGAATGCAGTGTTTTCCTTTCTCCAAACATAAAGCTTTTCTTTTAAACTAGAAATAAATAAAAATTTTTGGTCTCATCCGTCCACAAAACATTCTTCCAATAGCCTTCTGTCTTGTCCACGTGATCTTTAACAAACAAAAGACTAGTAGCAATGTTCTTTTTGGAGAGCAGTGGCTTTCTCCTTGCAACCTTGCCATGCACACCATTGTTGTTCGGTGTTCTTCTGATGGTGGACTCATGAATATTAACATTAGCCAATGTGAGAGAGGCCTTGAGTTGCTTAGAAGTTACCCTGGGGTCCCTTGTGACTTCGCCAACTATTACACGCCTTGCTCTTGGAGTGATCTTTGTTGGTCGAGCACTCCTTTGGAGGGTAACAATGGTCTTGAATTTCCTCCATTTGTACCCAATCTGTCTGACTGGATTGGTTGAGTCCAAACTCTTTAGAGATGGTTTTGTAACCTTTTCCAGCCTGATGAGCATCAACAACTCTTTTTTGAGGTCCTCAGAAATCTCCTTTGTTCGTGCCATGATACACTTCCACAAACTTGAGTTGTAAAGAGCAGACTTTGATAGATCCCTGTTCTTTAAATAAAACAGGGTGTCCACTCACACCTCATTGTCATCCCATTGATTGAAAACACCTGACTCTAATTTCACCTTCAAATTAACTGCTAATCGTAGAGCTTCACATACTTTTGCCACTCACTAATATGTAATATTGGATCATTTTCCTCAATAAAAATAACCAAGTATAATATTTTTGTTTCATTTGTTTAACTGGGTTCTCTTTATCTACTTTTAGAACTTGTGTGAAAAACTGATGATGTTTTAGGTGATATTTATGCAAAAATATAGAAAATCCTAAAGGGTTCACAAACTTTCAAGCACTACTGTAGTGTACAACAGAGGAATTATGGTGTCAGAAAAATATTTGTGACTTAGGAAGTAGTAATAAGGATCGACTATTTGTAGAAGTAGCCTAAAACTTTCTTTGTTGATCCTTTTCAATGGTGTGATATCCCTGGCCAGGTAAAAGGTTACAGCATCCGTGATGTCTTTCCAGTGCTTACTTGTTTCCTTATATGGAGCGTCTATTTCTTCACTGTTGCACCTAGGTGAGGTCCCTGTGCTATCTGCATGCACTTTGGAGTGCTTTCGTTTAGGAGGGTTGAACAGGTTTGTTGTGTTTTCCCCATAAGTGTCACCTATGTCTTTGGATATCTGGACACACAAAAAACTTATTTACTCACAGTGTGAGTCTTTTATGTAAAATCCAAATGTGTTACTGAACAAAGGAGGGCGGTACTTTAGAAATTAGAAATTGAGTAGAAATACTCATGGTAGTGTGTGGTCAACTACCATGGTCAAAATAAGTGAGAGAATTTGAGGATGTAAACATTTCCATGCATGATGCATGCGATATTTTATCTGAACTACTAAACCAGTATAATGAACACAATTCTGAAAATCGAGACTAAAAACATTTAATTCCACACTGTGGTGGAAATTCACTTAAAAAAACTGTCCACTTACACTTGCTGAATAGATTGTTTATTAATGAATGTTTTTTAACAAGCTCAATAACTTTGCCATCCCATTAGTATGCATCACATTCTATCTCAAGCATTACTCCATTGTCTGCATTGGTCCAGCATTGGATTATTTAAACGACACTCTAGGAGGAAGTAGCCTTCTCATCATCTGCAATAATGCAGTCAGAAAAGTGTACGTGCTGTGTACACATCCATCACCCACGCTCAGACTTGTCTCATTGGTCTTCCCTGTTCCTGAAATTCCAAACCTACTGTATGTTAGACCATAGTTGTCTATTATGCAAAAAAGGAAAATTCATTCCTATCCCCAGGTCATCTACTCAGCAGAGATACAATTCATGATATGTATCCGCTTTACATAAATGCTTAAGATGGAAGTAAGGAGTGGCCTGTCTCTGTGGGCTTGCATAGCAAGATGAACCCATTATCACTGGTTTCCATACTACAGGCAGCCCTCAGTTTCTTTCGAAGTTGAAGCCAATGTCTGTTTCCGTAAATGCTTTTGTTTTGTTAAGAATCATAGCCACAATTTTCTCCACTGCCATAGCACTGTATGAATACCTACCTGCATAGGTTGTTATATGTAGTTAGCTTCTTTCCTCTATCTACACCCTCCTATTGGTAAAATCTTGAACTGGATTAAAACGGCCCACATAGGAAATTCTAAGGCCACGGTCAAACGACTTTCATCAGCGAAATTGCAATTTCACTCTGTAGATACATTTGCTGAGATAAATTTGGTGGTTTTTGACATGCAGATTTGTGCTATTGCTTTGGCCGCAGTGATCTGAAGGGGGAAGGCTTTGTGTAGTACCGTAGAGCCAAAATTGAGGGAATGCTAATTGTAGCTATTAGTAAGCACGCCATTTTATATAACGATCCGATTACAAAATGGTACATAAATACAAGGCAGCCTTGTACACAGTGAGTCAGGAGGTTGAAGTAAATTTGATACATCATCTGTGGATTTTAATACTGTCTGTGGTTGGTGAGTTAGCTTGTATTTGTAGGATTTAATTTAATATGTCTAAATTTACAGAGCAGGTGTAACGTGGGTACAGAGTAGCCAAAGCTATGCTAACCGTGTCACCAAACTTGGCCCACCACCATTACTGGCCTAAGTTCAAGTCCTGGCAGTGCCATCAGCGATTGGGCTGTGTGAGGGAGGAGAGACCACACATGATCCCTCCCTAAAAAAACAGCAGTAAAAACAAAACAAATCCAAAAAAGTCTAGTTTTCTTGTATGGGCACCCACATTCTGAATTCATTCTAATTAAGTGAAAGGGCAGCAGCCAAAGCCCAAGAGGAAGCATTAGATCCTGTAAGAATGATGAAACCTGTTGTATTGATATAACTGGATACATTAATAATATTAATTGTGTCTGTTTATCTCCTTAACAATGTCTGTTTGTTTTGTTTTACTTGAAAACCAGATTCTAGAAGATTGATAGATAAAACAAGAAACACCTCGCCCAGCCTGTCTCGCCACTGGAGAAGACTGAATTTTGTTCTGCATTTAAAATGTCAATAATGGACCACAGCCCCACCACTGGTGTGGTGACCATCATAGTGACTCTGATCGCCATCGCTGCTTTGGGAGCGCTGATCTTCGGCTGCTGGTGCTACCTGCGGCTGCAGCGTTTTGCTCAGTCTGAGGATGAGGAGAGCATTGTTGGCGAGGGTGAAACCAAAGAGCCCTTTCTCCTGGTGCAGTACTCTGCTCGTGGCCCTCGGGGAGATCATAAGAGCAAGCTGACTCCTAATGGACCCGAGAGCCACAGTTAGCTTGCACATGTGATTGGGTGATTCAAGGAGAAATTCGAAATTCTTGCCGCCTGTTATATGTTTGACATCTAGCACTTTGGGTGATATTCTACTGAGAAGATAAGGAATGGGTTATGAACAAATGTAATGCATGTATTTGTGTAGCTGCTTCTAATGTTTCTGTCAGCTCAGCGTTTTGTGCTTTTCTAGAGGAACCCTGTTATAATGTGAAACTGGTACACTTCTGCATTTTATGCATTATCTGGCTTTGTACACAATACTTTGAAAAAGTGTTAGGTCAAGTCAAGTCAGATTTATTTATATAGCGCTTTTTACAATGGAGCATTGTCTCAAAGCAACTTTACAAGTTTAGATTATCTCCTAATAACTACGTCCAATCCCAAATTGAGCAAGCCTAGGGCGACAGTGGCAGGGAAAAACTCCCTAGTTCTAGGAAGAAACCTTGGGAGGACCAAGACTCAAAAAGGGACCCAACCTCCTTGGGCGGCGTAGATGATAAATCTAAGAGCGAACTAAAGTCATGGAGTCAAAGTTCGAATAAAATGTGAAGTATGCACATCGCCATTAAGTGGCCCAGGTATGGTGGGGCTGGAGCTGATGACGGAAGCAACTTGAGTGGAGCTCCTGCAGATGAACATCATGTGTGGGGCTGGAACTGCCATAACACAGCTCGGAGAGAAAACATCAAATGTAATTAGTTATTGATTAAGAGCACAGTGTCTATTAACAACCACTGATGCCATGTCAATCACTGATGCCAAGTGTAGCATGAGACCCCGGCAGCATTAGCTATAGCAGCATAGCTAGAAAGAGGAGAACTGGTAGGAAACACAGCCAAGAGGGATCACATGAGACATTGGCAACCCCACGGGAGGCAGAAGACAGCAACCCAACGTCTCTGATTACCATACGACTCTTTGACTATGAACCCCCAGCTCTGCTCTTATTCTAAGGCAAGGATGCACGAGTCAAGATCACAAGGACCGAAGCCCAGTTCAGCCAGACTGCCCACTCGACACTCCCGGCTAACGGACAAGGCAGACAGGCCAGACATGACTCCAGACTTCGGCCCCAGTGACCCAAGCCATGCATCCTGGTCTAAATTCTAGGTCACCATTAGATTTGTTGTTTTAGCAATAGTATAATGAACGTGTATATGTTTTTGATGACTGGACCAACTAGTTTCAAACTTGGATTCGTCACTCCATAAGAATCTTTTTCCACTGATCGTCATTTCAATCTTTGCAGCTTTGCATGTTTTGCATATATTAGCCCTTATGCATATATTTTCACCCTGTTCCTCTTCTGAAAAGTGGTTTCTTGGCTTCTACCCTTCCAAAAAAACATTACTGATTAAGCTTCTTCAGACTGTAGAAGGGTCAACTTGGCATCCTATTTTTAATACTGCATACAAATTTCCTGTACTTTCTGGTTGTACTCTAATATATGGTTAAACCATTATTATATTAAACCATTGCTACAAAAATGGGTTATCTAACCTAATGGTGACCTAAGACTTTTGTAGAGTATGTTTAATTAGACCCTTTATTTTAAAGAAGACATACATACTTTTTATATTTTACCATTTTAGACGAACTCTAGTTTCAACCAGAGCTGGCTCTGGTGTAAATCTAGTAGGTCCTGTGATCGTACTGAAACTGTTGGCTACTTTAGAGCTTTGATAACATTTTACACCATTTGTGAATACACATTGACAGGCCATCGGAGAGCTTCTGTGTGCAGCTCAAACCATTTCATTTGTAGTTCAGGGTTACATTCACTGTTGACTTTTTCTAGCACTGATTTGAGATTTGTATCAAGTCCTGAGTTTTGCACCGCTAAGAAGCCATTGTGTGAAAAACCATTGACTGGATTCCAGTGCGAGTTAAGCTGGAAGCTCTAAGAGGTCTTCATTACAGTGGCTGAGCATATGTCTGTATGGAAATTTTAACATCAACTATTTTTGTAGTGTTCTTGTGCCATGCAAACAATTATGGAAACATAGTGTTGTGTGGGTGAATTATCTGTATTCCTGCATAAATGACTCAACATGTTACTGACATGAAAAATAAAGACTTTTATTTAACAAACACCCTATTTCCAGCATTTTAAATGTCAGGAATTAAGGGAAAATATATTAAAAGTTGTTTAGAAACGAATGGAATCTTGTGTCTGTGTCGGTTATCAGTCATCCAGGTCATGGTAGACGTGTTGATTTGAGTTGAAGGCAACTGGACAACTTCTTGGTTCTTGCAGATGGTTCACCTATCATGAACCTAGAAGGGACATTCCTTTGAAAAATGTTCATATTTTGGACAGAGAAGACAGATGATTGAAAGAGGCGTAAGGGAGGGCATCTGTGTCCAATTAGAATGACCATTGTTGAACAGAAGGTGTTGGTTTGCTACCAATATCAGTCAACTATAAAGTCTTGGGAACCCTTCCTAGGCGGTTTAATCCTCTATCAACTCATATGGTGGCAGGGTGGGGCAGTGACTTACAAATGGGTCTCACCTTGGCCCTGGTGATCTTAACAACTCGTACTGACAAGGTGGATCCATGACTCTCAGGACTACCTCCAATGTGACAACCCCACTTGAGATTAAATACCTGGGACACCCCATCAGCTTCTAGACCTGAAGAAGCCTTTCGGGTGAGAGGTGAGTCGTCTTCAAGAACCAAGTCCAGGTTCCTTCCACTCAAACATTCATGTCAACTAGTGGAATACTGTTTATTGCTCAGAACAAAGTTAAATTTATTTATATAGCGCATTTAACGATGGACATTATGCAAAGTTGCTATGCAACAAGCAGTTTGAAGGAAGGATGAAACCTTGACCAGGCTTGAATGGGGAACACATCTTCTGGGTGACACTGGACAATAGGATTCAGTCCATGTGTCAGTCATACATGACTTCAATATCACTGGGTTTGAGATAGAAATGATGCACATTGTTTGTAATTATTTTTTGGCTATATAGCCCACGTTGTTCCCTCATTGAGCTAGCCAGCTCATTCCCCTGTTTAAAATTGTCACATTTTTGTCTGACTTTAGGGAAATAGCCTTTAGCTTCAGATCATGCCACAGCACTTCAGTGGTATGAATGTCAGAACTCTTTTGTAAAAGGAATTGCTTCTATTCATGCTTTGGACTTTGTATCAGAACTGTCTACAACTTGGATTTTATGATCATTTAATGGTTGTAAGTCATGAAGACTTGGCCTGGATCCCTCATAACTTTGCCATGTAAGGTTTATCCAGATGAAACACACTGTACGTTGAAGATAAAATCCAATCCCTCTCATTTGATGCTTTACCTAATGACTAAGCTAGCTAATGAGTTTGATTGTTCCACATTGCCTCTTTATAGCAGCCATCTTCTGTGTTTTCTGGTTATCATTGCAACAAATAACCTTGGTAGTTGAGACACCAGGTTGTCTCTTTATTGATTCAGCATATAATTAGTTGGATGAAATATGGTGCTTAAAACTTTGTGAACCCTTCAGAATTTTCTATATTTTGCAAAAATATGACCTAAAGCATCATCAGGTTTTCAAACAAGTTCTAAAACAGAGAACCCAGTTAAAGAAATGAGACAAAATTATTATATTTTGTCATTTATTTATGGAGGTCATGTTGTAAGGTGAACTTCCTGCCCACTTTCAGCTGTCTAGTAGAGGGTCACATTGCCTAGTTTCTGCTGAAGAGAAACACCCATAACCACATAATGTTGTCATCACCATGCATCATGATAGGAATGTTGCAATTTCGGTGGTGTGCTGTGGCGTTCAGTGCAAAAAGTTCAAACTTGGTTTCATCCGCCCATAAAACTTTTTACCACATGGCATTAGTGTTTTGTTTTTTTTGCACCAACCAGGACTCAGTGTGGCACTTTTCAGGAATGACTTCTTACTTGCTACCCTTCTATACAGGCCAGCTTTGTGTACAGTGTTGCTTGAAAGTCTATGAACCCTTTAGAATTTTCTGTATTTCTGCATAAATATGACCTAAACCATCAGATTTTCACCCAAGTCCTAAAAGTAGATAAAGAGAACCCAGTTACACAAATGAAACAAAAATATTATACTTGGTCACTTATTTATTGAGGAAAATGATCCAATATTACATATTAGTGAGTGGCAAAAGTATGTGAACTTCTAGGATTAGCAGTTAATTTGAAGGTGAAATTAGAGTCAGGTGTCAAGACAGGGACCCATCAAAGTCTGCTCTTCACAACACATGTTTGTGGAAGTGTATCGTAGCACGAATAAAGGAGATTTCTGATTACCTCATAAAAAGAGTTGTTGATGCTCATCAGGCTGGAAAAGGTTACAAAACCATCTCTAAAGTGTTTGGACTCCACCAATCCACAGTCAGATGGACTGTGTACAAATGGACCATTGTTACCCTCCCCAGGAGTGGTCGACCAACAAAGAGCACGGTGTGTAATAATTGGCGAAGTTTCAAAGTACCCCAGGGTAACTTCTAAGCAACTGAAGGCCTCTCTCACATATTGGCTAATGTTAATGTTCATGAGTCCACCATCAGAAGAACATTGAACAACAATGGTGTGCATGGCAGGGTTGCAAGGAGAAAGCCACTGCTCTCCAAAATCAACACTGTTGCTGGTCTGCAGTTTACTAAAGATCACATGGACAAGTCGGAAGGCTATTGGAAAAATGTTTTGTGGATGAATGAGAACAAACCTTTTTTTTGGTTTAAAAGAAAAGCGTTATGTTTGGAGAAAGGAAAACTGCATTCCAGCATAAGAACCTTATCCCATCTGTGAAACATGGTGGTGGTAGTATCACGGTTTGGGCCTGTTTCGCTGCATCTGGGCCAGGACGGCTTGCTGTCATTGATGGAACAATGAATTCTGAATTACACCAGAGAATTCTAATGGAAAATGTCAGGACATCTGTGCATGAACTGAATCTCAAGAGAAGGTGGGTCATGCATCAAGACAACAACCCTAAGCACACAAGTCGTTCTACCAAAGAATGGTTACAGAAGAATAAAGATAATGTTTTGGAATGGCCAAGTCACAGTCCTGACCTTAATCCAATGGAAATGTTGTGGAAGGACCTGAAGTGAGCAGCTAATGTGAGGAAACCCACCAACTTTTTTGAGTTGAAGCTGTTCTGTACAGAGGAATGGGCTAAAATTCCTCCAAGCCGGTGTGCAGGACTGATCAACAGTTACAGGAAACGTTTAGTTACAGTTATTGCTGCACAGAATCACAAATCTCAGCCATACTCCCTTGTAAATCCCTCAAATTTGTCATTTACCTTTTGGTAGCTTACCTGATCAGTGTCTACATGGCTCACTTTGGGTCATTCACTTTGGAAGGACGACTTGATCTTGGGAAGATGTTGGTGGTGCTGTACACTCTCCACTTGTTGATAATGCTCTGAACAGTACTCACAGTAATACTTAACCCCACTGAAATGTTCTTGTATCCTGGTGTGTGATCTGTTCCTGAGCAAGTTTATAATGGTTACTCTAAAGGGCTGGTTACTTCTCCAAACCAGCTGTTTTACTAAGAAGTTTTAAAGTGTTATTTTCATTGATGTTGAGTGTTATGTGCAAGTACAGTTGGGCAAAGTTAGACATTATTTTAATTTTCATGGTATAATGTGACAAAAAACAAGGATTTCAATAGGGTATGATGATTTTCTTTATGCACTGTACCATACATTCCAAAGGAAAAATCAGATGAACACATAAGTAAAATATGCTTTATTCTACAAGGAAACATAGACCCACAAGTCATGACATCCCCCTTAAACATCTGTAGTGGTACTTATTTTTTATATCAATGGTCACGATTAAGAAAAGAAAGTGCAGTACCATGGGGAATCTAACTGACCCACTGTCTCATACATCCATCACAGACAGTCCAATACTACACATGGTTATGGCACTGGTGTTTCTCCAAACACTAAATGGAAATGGAAACTTAAGACGACTATTGCTTGGGATTAAATCAAAGAATAACTTATGTATTGAAGGAACTAGAAAAATGAAATAAAAAAAGACAAGAAATGAAAGGCTTGGCAGGATAAGATGATGAGGGGCAAGGATGAACAGTTCAGCATAGTTTGAGCCGATGATGGAATTCCAATTTCAAGACATTTAAGAGCATCATCTCCCAAGGTTTGTCCATCATAATGTTGTGGAAGATTATCACACATTTCTGATGCATTCAGTTTCATCCCCCTATTCTGTGAAACTGTGATCAATATTTTTGCTGCCCTCATATGATAAGCCAGCACACAGATTACGTGACTGACAAACAGCCAGTCAGTCGGAAGTAATACAAGGTTATAAGACGAAATGTAAAAGGAAAGAATTCACTGCAAATTATGATAAGTGTGAGAAAGCTACCAATCTTCAATCTTATAGTCCATCTGCCATCATGTGATCAGTTTCTCCCATACATTTCTGCATCATAATATTCAAACTGGATTAACTCTTTGGTGTCTCTTGCCTCATGAAAAGTCAGATTTGTGATAAGAAGACTGCTGTGCAACCCCTAATGAACTGCAAAACAATATGCGATCTTGATTCGTTTTTCTCTGTCATAAAAGCATCAAAGCCATAACGAAGTGGTACACAACGCAGCTCTGAGCTTCCCATTAAAATCAAACAGAGAAAGAAAGAGGGCCATTTCCACTCTTTCACCGCAGGGAGCTTCACTCGAGCTCGTCCGCTTCAATACTGTATTCTTGCCATGTTAACGTTTCCAAACATCCTGGGTAGATCCTGGGTGAATTAATTAAAAAATTAATTTATGTCTTTAAGGAGAAAACTATATTTGCCAAAGTCATTATCCTTTGGCGCTACCAAGTGATCGTTTCGAGCTTTGGCAAGTTTGCTCAAAAGAAATTCTCTACGGTCCATCCATTCCTCCAGCTCCTCCTTGCCATGGGCCAGTTTACACCTCTCCCCCTCAGTGCACGTGCCCACCAGGAACCTGCGTCCAGCAACACACATCAGTCAACAACTCGAAAAATGACCGAAATAGGGAAAAACTAAACAACGGTCGCCAGTTCTCTGCCTTCATTTTCAAAACATGAAATACAGGAGAATCAAAAATATCAAACTTTTACAGTTACTTTTACCAATAAATAATGAGTGCTGTGCCAAATTTTAGACAGGCTCCGAGTGCTTTTCCCAATACAGTACAAAATGAATTTGTTTTTGCTTGAGCATAGTTTGTCATATATGAAAAATGGGACTAAACATGCTAGTCTCATTAATCGTAGGAAGCATACAGTGCTATAACTTGTGCATCACTGGGGACTGTGGTAGCCTAGCGGGTAAGGTACTGGACTATGGACCAGAAGGTCCAGGGTTAAAATCCATGTTGGGTCCTGAGGCCCTTAACCCTTAAACGTCTGCTAAGTGCGGTAATGGTCATCTGTCCGCATCTGTACCAGTATCATCTACTGTCGAGCCAGTGTCCTATTAACCTGATTTTTCAACAACTGTTTTCTGTCAATGGCTTTTAATTTTCAAAAGCATAGCCAGACACATTATTACAACGTACATTCAGTGATAACTTTATTAGGTACACCTTGGTTTTAGTATCAGTTCCACTTACCATATAGAAGCACTTTGTAGTTCTACAATTACAGCTTGTAGTCCATCTGTTTCTCGACATACTTTGTTATTTCCCTTTACTCTGTTCTCTAATGGTCAGGATCCCCACAGGACCACCACAGATCAGGTATTATTTGGGTGGTGGATCATTCTCAGCACTGCAGTGACACTGATGTGCTAGAGTTACACACTGCACACCATCAGACATCTACCCAATTACTCCACCTTGTAGAGTAAAGTCAGAGAGCTCCTCAGAGTAGCTCCTTTGTGTTACCCTCTAGTCCTTCAGGCTCACAATTAGTGCTCACAGGACCCTGCTACATGATGATGGTGGCTGGTGGACTATTTTCAGTCCAGCAGCGACACCGAGGTGTTTAAAAACTCCAGCAGCACTGCTGTGCCTAATCCACTCATGCCAGCATGTCAGTGCAGGGCTGAAAATGATCCACCACCCAAATAATACCTGATCTGTGGGAGTCCAGGCCATTAGAGAACAGAGTAAAGGGAACTAAAATATGTAGAGAAACAGATGGACTACAGTCTGTAATGGTAAGTGGAACTGATACAATGAGTGTAGAAACAAGGAGGTGTACCTAATAAAGTTGATTAGCAACCAGCAAATACAAGTATACAAATACACAACTCACCTTTCGCAGACTTTGAAAGTGCCTGTTGGGAAGCGATACTGCCAGCAGTTCTGATCATCCTCGGAGTTGAACATGCGGTCCTTGTGCTTTTCTGAGGTTATGTGCTGCTGCCACTGCTTCTCACTATTACAATTTTTTCCACACAACCAACAGTGGTTTCCAGTCTGACGAAAAAGGGAACATATAAGGGAACACTATAACTTGTTACATTACTGCAGAAGTACGGCAAAAGAGGCGCTTGGACAAGTGACTGCAACACAATGCGATGGAGAGAGGGCTCAAAATGATTTTCAGGACTCTAGCATTTGAAACATAACAGGATTTCTTCAATGGCTAGTGTTTGGTGAAAGAACAACAAATGTTATAACATCTAGATAGTATTAGGGCACTGAATTATGTTCTGAAAGTCTGAAATAGTCTCCAGCACATATAAAAATTAACTATTTCCAAATTCATGCATGTTCTCTACATGGGGACAATCACAGGTCATGTGGGTGAGATTCTATACCACTTCCTCAGCATAGTCTGTGGGCATGTGAATCTGCTTCCCATTCTCCTTTGAAGCACTGCCGAAGCCCTCTTCACTACCGCCTGGCTTCTGAGACTGCAGCCACTGTTCGTAGAGCTGCTCCAGATCTGCAACTACACAAACAATCCAATGTTTAAACTTGGCCGTAAATTTTTGATTACGTTGTAACAGTTTATTAAAACCTTATATGCTGCATCAGATTTGTTGACTTACTATTGTTATCTTTCATGAAGGTCCATAAATCTTTCTCCTCCAGGCTGTGGGCAAAAGTGCAGTTCCCAATATACTGGCATTTCTTGCCAGAAGCCACGTGCAGACAAAGCTGAAAGAGAATTTGACGTAATAATATTTATTCATCATGTACTAGGGCTTTCACACTTGACACGTTAACAGTAATAATCACAACGTTATATATTATAATAAACTAATTTAGTGCACTGTCATTACCATATGAGGCACCTGTGCTCATGGACTGTGCCAAAAATGGTCCTCAATAACAATTCTCTACAACGGTGCTTGAATCTTTGAGAACACCTTCAAATGTTATATCTATTACATGATTACATTCATGTCATTTAGCAGACGCCCTTTTCCAGAGAGACTTGCAATTGATACATTCTTTCAATACAAGCAATTGTGGGTTAAGGGTCTTGCTCAAGAACCCAACTCTGGCAGCCTGGCAGAGGTTGAATTTGAACCCTGGACCTTGAAGTCCATAGTCCAGTACCTTAACCGCTAGACTACCACAGTCCTGCATAAATGTGACCTAAGATTTTCACACAAATCCTAAATGTAGATAAAGAGAACCCAATTAAACAAATGAGACAAGTATTATACTTGGCCGTTTAAGTATCGAGGAAAATGATCCACTATTACATGTGTGAGCTGCAAGAGTAACTACAATCACGAGTGGGCACTGTTGTATATAAAGAACAGGATCTATCAAAATCTGATCGCCGTTTGTGGAAGTTCATCACGGCACAAACAAGGCAGACTTCTGAGGGCCTCGGAAAAAGAGAAGCTGATGGTCAAAAAAGCTGGAAAAGGATACAAAACCACAGTCAGACACACAATGTGCACAAGTGGTGAAGCTGCTGCTGTCTTTTTCCTTTCTCCTCTGCACGCATTTCTGGCGAATGAGGAGTTGGAATGATGTACTGAACTCCGATTTATGGAATCGCTTCTAGATCCGGACCGTTTGCTGTCCCCGTCACCGAGTTGATATGCCTTTCCTGAAGAAGAGCTTTAACGCTCTGTACTCTGGGGTAAGATGCATTATTATAGTGAAAAATGACTTGATCATCATGACTAAACGTATTTTCTATCAACAAAATGAGAACAACATCCAAAATTTCAATTTAAACCTGTGCATTGACTGTTGAGGTAATGATTGCCATCTCCTCTGATCCATTACCTGACATGTAACCAGCATATCAATAAATGAGAGAGGAAATTACATTTTTATTAGAACAGCACCAAGGAAAAGTTCCAGCATCATCTTCTTGGCTACCTCAGATTGGTGATTCGTCGCTAAACATCACTTCTAAATATCCACAATCCAATATTGCTTCTCTTTAGCCCACTATAGCCATGTTTTCTCCTGATTAGATGCTAATGCTAGCTTTAGTTTGGCTTTTCTATCTGTAAATACCATATGACTGGTGGCATAGGCTTAAGAAGTACTGGACTATGGACCAGAAGGTCCAGGGTTCAAATCCCACCTCTGCCAAGCTGCCACTGTTGGGTCCTTGAGCAAGGTCCTTAACCTACATATGCTTTTATTGTAAGCTTGTATCACTTGTAAGTCACTCTGGATAAGAGTGTCTGCTAAATGACTAAATGTATTTCATTCAGCTGACTACTTACAGTTCTGTCTCAAACACTGACTCGTGTTTTAGGTCTTCATTGGCCAATCCATGTGTTTTTTATAACCTTCCCATTTTGTTTATATTTGCACTAAATATTAGACACAGCTGACTGGGAACAACTAAAGATCTTTTGATCCAATCAGTGTTGGTTTTATAATCCTTTCCATTCTTTCAACTGACACCTCCCTTAGTCAGGCCATGCTTTCTTTCAATTAGCAATGTCCAACAACTTAAGGTCTGTAAGCACTCACTTAACTGCAGATGAATTTGCACTTTGAACTTGAGTCAGTATTTGTTTTAGAAATGAAAATTACAAGCTAATTTCATAGCTTTGTCCTTCACAGAGAGTGATGCCACATTTCTCCTCTAATAGATCTGGAAAAATATGCTACTCATTAATATAATTTAATTTGTTTGAGGTATGCTTCACAAAGCCAGAATGTCCAGCTATTAATCAAATGTGAGTTGTGTGTAATATCTGTGATTTGTTACTCATTTGCTGTGAAGTAAAAAAACTGCATGGACATCCTCCAAGTGTGGTGATTCCATAATTTTTGCCAGGGGTCATACACAGAGGTAAAGTTTATTGGGTGCAGAATTGCATGCAAGACATGCAATTACACTGCTCGACCAGCAGATGGCTGATTACATCAACATCTAATCAATACTGCAGGTAGAGCGTTCACTCCATCAGCTTAAACTCCCCATGTCCAATCACAAGCCTGATAACCAACACTTATAAAACTGATGGGTTTCAGTTCAAATGCCCAATTGGCTGAGCAGTCTGTGTACTTAAAGCACTTGTAAAACACTTATTAGTAAAAATGTGACTGCTATGGTAACAAATCTGACTCAAATGTATATGTATATAATCAGAATCAGTAAGTGAAAAAGAGAAATTTTAAATCCTGTTTTTTTTTTTTTTTTTTAGTTCAGGGGATTTTGACAAAACAATAAAAAAACCAAAAAGCACTAAATTGGAGTGTGAACAAATCCTTCAAAAGGATAAAGTTGTAAAACCATTTTAGAACGCTTTTCAACACCACTCTACCAAAACAATACTTCAGCTTCAATACAACAGCCTCAGATCATTATTATTTGATATTAAGTTTATTTACCTCAAACTGAGCAGGTGCAGGCTTTCTTGTGGGGAGAGAACGAACTGCTATCCACTTTTTCCGTTCAACTGAACTGACCAGGACCACTTGTCTGTCTTTGGACCAGCTGGACAGAAAAAAAAGATGGCTTCATTAAAACGTCCCTTGTTATGCAGAAGTGAATAAATGGTCAGTTAGGCGAGACTCACGGATGCCTGGCCTTGGCACTGCAGTACTTCTTGTTCTTGTCAGGTTCACTAAGTTGTCCGTTCCTCCAGCACTGCCCGCAAACAAACTGCAGTTTAAGATTAGGAGGTCCAAACTTCTTTAAGGCTACTGTCAGCTCCTGAGGGAACAAAACATGGAGATCAATCATTATCTGAATTTAAATTCACCCTAAACTTACTGTGTGTTGGTTATGTTTCTGTTAGAAAAACATAAAATCACACACAAAATATTCCCATATGAAAAGAAGTTGCAGTCTGTACCAGGAATGGTAACAAAGCAAAAGCTTTGTTGGTAACAAAACTGTGTCTGCAGTTTGGACAATATATTTTTTTTTTTGGTTTTTAAAAAATCTGACTCACAAGGCTATACAGATCCTTCTAAAAAAATTAGCATATTGTGATAAAGTTCATTCTTTTCCGTAATGTAATGATAAAAATTAAACTTTCATATATTTTAGATTCATTGCACACCAACTGAAATATTTCAAGTCTTTTATTGTTTTAATACTGATGATTTTGGCATACAGCTCATGAAAAACCCAACATTCACAAAATTAGCATATCATGAAAAGGTTCTCTAAACGAGCTATTAACCTAATTATCTGAATCAACGAATTAACTCTAAACACCTGCAAAAGATTCCTGAGGCTTTTGAAAACTCCCAGCCTGATTCATTACTCAAAACCGCAATCATGGGTAAGACTGCCGACCTGACTGCTGTCCAGAAGGCCATCATTGACACCCTCAAGCAAGAGGGTAAGACACAGAAAGAAATGTCTGAACGAATAGGCTGTTCCCAGAGTGCTGTGTCAAGGCACCTCAGTGGGAAGTCTGTGGGAAGGAAAAAGTGTGGCAGAAAACGCTGCACAAACGAGAAGAGGTGACCGGACCCTGAGAAGGATTGTGGAGAAGAGCCGATTCCAGACCTTGGGGGACCTGCGGAAGCAGTGGACTGAGTCTGGAGTAGAAACATCCAGTGCCACCATGCACAGGCGTGTGCAGGAAATGGGCTACAGGTGCTGCATTCCCCAGGTCAAGCCACTTTTGAACCAGAAACAGTGGCAGAAGCGCCTGACCTGGGCTACAGAGAAGCAGCACTGGACTGTTGCTCAGTGGTCCAAAGTACTTTTTTCGGATGAAAGCAAATTTTGCATGTCATTCGAAAATCAAGGTGCCAGAGTCTGGAGGAAGACTGGGGAGAAGGAAATGCCAAAATGTCTGAAGTCCAGTGTCAAGTACCCACAGTCAGTGATGTTCTGGGGTGCCATGTCAGCTGCTGTGTTGGTCCACTATGTTTTATCAAAGGCAGGGTCAATGCATCTAGCTATCAGGAGATTTTGGAGCACTTCTGCTGAAGAGCTTTATGGAGATGAAGAGTTCATTTTTCAGCACGACCTGGCACCTGCTCACAGTTCCAAAACCACTGGTAAATGGTTTACTGACCATGGTATTACTGTGCTCAATTGGCCTGCCAACTCTCCTGACCTGAACCCGATAGAGAATCTGTGGGATATTGTGAAGAGAAAGTTGAGACGCGCAAGACCCAACACTCTGGATGAGCTTAAGGCCGCTATGAAGCATCCTTGGGCCTCCATAAACACCTCAGCAGTGCCACAGGCTGATTACCTCCATGCCACGCCGCATTGAAGCAGTCATTTCTGCAAAAGGATTCCCGACCAAGTATTGAGTGCATAAATGAACATAATCTGAAGGTTGACTTTTTTTTGTATTAAAAACACTTTTCTTTTATTGGTCGGATGAAATATGCTAATTTTGTGGGAATTTTGGGTTTTCATGAGCTGTATGCCAAAATCATCACTATTAAAACAATAAAAGACTTGAAATATTTCAGTTGGTGTGAATCTACTGAATCTAAAATATATGAAAGTTTAATTTTTATCATTACATTACGGAAAAGAATTAACTTTATCACAATATGCTAATTTTTTGAGAAGGACCTGTATATTGTAAAAGTTTTCCAAGCAACATACTCCATCCCCTCAACAGAAAACGTGTATGAGATTATGGTTGTCATATTCAATGCTGTGAAAACAGTGGAGCCAAAGGGGATCAGACATCGCTTGACAAGGCATTTTCTCAAGGCAATGTATATGATAAGAAAAGCAAGTGGTGGTGCCACATTACAAACACAGTAACAATCCAGTCGAGAAGAAT
Source organism: Ancistrus triradiatus (assembly GCA_025084515.1). Classification (NCBI taxonomy): domain Eukaryota; kingdom Metazoa; phylum Chordata; class Actinopteri; order Siluriformes; family Loricariidae; genus Ancistrus; species Ancistrus triradiatus. The sequence continues at coordinate 442,986 of JAJAGP010000343.1, read as the reverse complement.
GGGTACAGAGCACTGATTAAAACACTGGATTCGAGGTACGTCTTACCGGGGCAAAAATACTTCAGCAGCACTGTTTCATTCCTTCATATATGGTGCAATTTTGTGGGGAGAATTAAATCCTAATTATATATAATGAAAATATCTTTATATTCTAGCCATTTATATACTGTTTACTCCTGACAGTCAAATAAGCCATGACTTAAAAAAAAAAAAAAAAAAGTGAGAATGTCGAGTTTGAATTACGTAAAAGTCTCATGAGTTTGAGTCGAATTCTGTATTCGATTTCAATACCACATACAGTGGTTCTTGAAAGTTTGTGACCCCTTTAGAATTTTCTATATTTCTGCATAAATATGACCTAAAACAGGGTGCCCACTCGCACCTGACTGTCATCCCATTAATTGAAAATACCCGACTAATTTAATCTTCAAATTACCTGCTAAGCCTAGAGGTTCACATACTTTTGCCACTCAGTAATATTGGATCATTTTCCTCAATAAATAAATAACCAAGTATAATATTTTTGTCTCATTTGTTTAACTGGGTTCTCTTTATCTACTTTTAGGACTTGTGTGAAAATCTGATGATGTTTTAGGTCATATTTATGCAGAAATATAGAAAATTCTAAACTTTCAAGCACCCCTGTATCAAAGTGGCCCACATCGGAACTGAAAATGTTGCATATGACGAAAAAGATTGTATTTGAGCCCCTTTTACCTGCTGTGTGAACGTAGCCCAAGACACATCTACTGAGTTAGTCACTTTAATAAAAGTCAGTCATAAAGGCCATCAAGTAGTCACATTATTATTATTTTTTATTAGACAGTATGTGGCCTGTGAATCCAGATTTGTTCCATAAGTTTCGATACCCTTGACATAATCCATGCTAATGGATACCCTGTCAGGGTTCTTGTGAGCGTTTGAATCAGTCGGCTTTTTCCTGTGAGAAAGTTTTTAATGTGACAGATTTGCTGTATTAAAAAAAAAAAAAAAACCTCATGAAGTGAGCAATCTATTTTTAGCTGTAGGTCAACTCAAAACTGAAAATTTGAATAATCTGTGAAGGTGAAACATACACCCACATTTGCATAAGCCAGGAAAAGAAATCACACACCTGTGCCTGCGAGCTGTTCTCGATATGCCAATACTTCTTTGCCTCCTGGACAATACATTCATGTGTAATGCCTAAAAAGAGAGAAAAGACCATTAAAGCTGGGCACAAAATGAACACCAGCTCACCAACAAAATACTGGTAAAATCTGCCTTTAATATATAACATTCTCATTTTTCTGTCACTGGCTGGTAACAATAAGGTCCAAAAAATAAAGATGTACATGCAACAAAGACATGTATGTAAAAATTTGAGCTCCTTTGACCAATGAGGAGGTTTTCCTAATTTTATAAATTACTAAGGATATCCTCTGAATGGAACAAACTTCCACAGGGACCCCCAACCTGTCGTCTTTAAGTCTTTACAGATGTGCGCCGTTTAAAGACTGCATTCGATTCCGTGACACAGAACGCTGACCTGACATTACCATAGTCATAGTCTTGTTAGGCTACTCTACTCTAGGACACAATACCTGGAGTATCATAGATTCCGCTCAGCAAGAGTGGTCCCTAATGCTAAATGACAAGACGGGCAGAAATTGAAGTTGGATGAAAAAAGCCGATGCAAAGATGTTTATTAAATGTGAAACCAAGCAGACGTATCACAGGACAGAGCGAGATCATGGTCAAAACAGTTCACTTCACCAGAAAGTCAGTCCTACCATGTAGAGAGTCCGAGAGGAAAGGACATAAACTAAGTCAGAAATTAAACTAAGTCAGAATGAACAGTCGGAATCAGATTTGGGAATGCTCGGTGACAACATGCAGAAATGATTAAACTTTGCAAGAAAACAGTGAAAGTGCAGCATTCAAATAAATGGGTGACAATAAAAACGAGACACAGATGTACAGTGGTGTTTGAAAGTTTGTGAACAGTTTAGAATTTTCTATATTCCTGCATAAATATGACCTAAAACATCAGATTTTCACACAAGTCCTAAAAGTAGATAAAGAGAACCCAGATAAACAAATGACATAAAAATATTATACTTGGTCATTTATTTATTGAGGAAAATGATCCAATATTACATATTAGTGAGTGGCAAATGTAAATGAACCTTTGCTTTCAGTATCTGGTGTGACCCCCCTGTGCAGCAATAACTGTAACTAAACGTTTCCTATAACTGTTGATCAGTCCTGCACACCGGCTTGGAGGAATTTTAGCCCATTCCTCCGTACAGAACAGCTTCAACTCTGGGATGTTGGTGAGTTTCCTCACATTAACTGCTAACTTCAGGTCCTTCCACAACATTTCCATTTTTATTAAGTTCAGGATTTTGGCTTGGTCATTCCAAAACATTACCTTTATTCTTCTTGAACCATTCTTTGGTAGAACGGCTTGTGTGCTTAGGGTCGTTTTCTTGCTGCATGACCCACCTTCTCTTGAGACTCAGTTCATGGACAGATGTCCTGACATTTACCTTTAGAATTCTCTGATATAATTCAGAATTCATTGTTCCATCAATGATGGCAAGCCGTCCTGGCCCAGATGCAGCAAAACAGGCCCAAACCATGATACTACCACCACAATGTTTCACAGATGGATTAGGTTCTTATGCTGGAATGCAGGGTTTTCCTTTCTCCAAACATAACGCTTTTCTTTTAAACAAAAAAAAAATAAAATAAAAATAAAAAATTTGGTTTCATCCATCCACAAAACATTCTCCCAATAGCCTTCTGGCTTGTCCACATGATCTTTAGCAAATTGCAGACGAGCAGTAATGAGAGAGCTTTTTAGAGAGCAATGGCTTTCTCCTTGTATCCCTGCCATGCACACCATTGTTGTTCAGTGTTCTTCTGATGGTGGACTCATGAATATTAACATTAGCCAATGTGAGAGAGGCCTTCAGTTGCTTAGAAGTTACTCTGGGGTCCTTTGTGACCTCGCCAACTATTACACGACTTGATCTTGGAGTGATCTTTGTTGGTCGACCACTCCTGGGGAGGGTAACAGTGGTCTTGAATTATCTTCATTTGTACACAATCTGTCTGACTGTGGATTGGTGGAGTCCAAACTCTTTAGAGATGGTTTTGCAACCTTTTCCAGCCTGATGAGCATCAACAACTTTGAGATCCTCAGAAATCTCCATTGTTCGTGCCATGATACACTTCCACAGACGTGTTGTGAAGAGCAGACTTTGATAGATCCCTGTTCTTTAAATAAAACAGGGTGCCCAATCACACCTGATGGTCATCCCATTGATTGAAAACACCTGACTAATTTCACCTTCAAATTAACTGCTAATCCTAGAGGTTCACATACTTTTACCACTCACTAATATATAATATTGGATAATTTTCCTCAATAAATAAATGGCCAAGTATAATATTTTTGTCTCATTTGTTGAATTGGGTTCTCTTTATCTACTTTTAGGACTTTTGTGAAAATCTGATGATGCTTTAGGTCATATTTATGCAGAAATATAGAAAATAAGGGGTTCACAAACTTTCAAGCACCACTGTACATATATCGAGCAGGGCGGTGTCTTTGCTGTTTTGAGTCTGTTTACGGCCATAATGTCTGGAGTTAAAAGACAAATTTTCATTTTTAAGACCTCGACTATGAGGCAAATGGACTTTGATTGGATGAATGTTAAACAATGCATACCTGTATTTGCAATATGTGTACAAGCAATTGCTCATTATCTTCACTTTAAGTGGACACTGTTCATTTAACACGAAGGTATTTAGAAAAAAAGACAAAGAAAAGAGGAAAAACAAAGCAATGTAAGACTGACGTTCTCTTATCGTGCAAAGTTAATTGAGCTTTTTCCTAGTTGACCACTGAAACCATGCTTCCATGAGGTGTCAGATGGCTGGCTGGATGCAGCTGACTGAGCTAACAGGTTAATGTTTACTTAAGGCCGTCTGTGTTAAGAGTAAATAGGTTTTTGTAGCTGCAGTGTGTCCTCTGGTTTATTAGAGTATATTCTAAAATGTACACACAGTTACACGTGGCGTGACAACGTTTTAGCATGAAAATAGCAACTGCCTGCCAAATTTGGAAGATAACTAGGCGTGCCACAAACTTAATTTCTAGCTCATGGCTGCATGTGAGCTGCAGACCCACCATGCTCACGCTGCATCATCCACACTTTGAGCTCGATGAGACTGTGTGCATAGTAGCAGAAATCCTCGCGTTGGCAGCCATAGCGTGCCGCATGCCTACACAGATCCAGCTGGCACTGCGAGTGGTATGGGCGGATTTTGGAGTACGTCAAGGTATTGCCCTTTAAAAAATGCACCAGGCACCTACAGAAGACATGGACAGTCAATCAGCAGTCAGCACACATGTCACTGTTCAATAACCAGACCTCACACGGGGTACGCTTACTTGTTCTGTTCAAACCCATGCTGTTTCACTGGATGAGAGCAGAGGCCGTGTTTGCAGATTATTCTGGGTTTGTGATCAAAGCACACCTACAAATCAGGTCACGTTTGTTAGATGCAACTTCAAACAAATGCTGCTTTCTACTGAAATACTGAAAACATGAGTCATGAGTGTTGATTTTGAAAAGACTTGCACATTAGCAGGTAACTACCTTCATACATTAAACCATTTCATTAAGAGGCACTACATTACTGATCTCACCTCACAGAGGAACAGAAATATTCCTTGATGCTCTTGCAGGATTTTGGCAACAGTCAAATTGACCTTCGTTCTGGCCCCGTACGGATCACACAGCAGTTCTCTCGAGATGAAGCCCTTGCGCTCCAGGGTCCAGACATCAATTTCTTCTTGGCAATAAGCAAAGGTGCAGTGGCCTAGGTACTTACATTCTTCACCACTGGCTACATCTACAGAATGTACCATTCAAATGTTTAGCCAAACAGCACATACTAAATACAGTTCACAGAAAGTTCACTATCAAAACCCAAAAAATCCCCCTTTATCCATCCAAAACGCAGAAAGAACTTTCCTTCCTTCTTTCATGCCTTTAAAATGCTAAACTACGAGTCCTCTCCAGAACTGGGAATATAACTTCTTTATTGTATATGCTCCAATACACACCATATGGACACAAGTATTGGGACAAACATTTGTGAACTAATTCGTCATTCTAAAGACTTCACTGACTTTGAGTGTGGTACTATAAAGGGATGCCACCACCGCAAGTCAGTTTGTGAAATTTCTGCCCTCCCAGGTATTCCACGATCATCTGAGTGGTGAGTGGTATTAAAACTGGAAGCATTTCAGAACCACATGAACTCAATCAGTAAGTGGCAGACCACAAAGTGCCGAGGGGCATAGTGCACAAAATTCGCCAATGCTCTGTTGACTCAATAACTGCAGTTCCAAACCTGCTCTGCCTTAACATCAGCACAACAACTGTGTGCTTGGAGCTTCATTGTATGGGTATGGGGCAGATAAATCATCATGGATAAAGATGATTAAATTATAGTGTAAATACCAATCCTGCAATTTAGGCCAGCACCAATGATCAGCACAGGACACGTACAGTGGGGCAAAAAAGTATTTAGTCAGCCACTGATTGAGCAAGTTCTCCTACTTAGAAAGATGAGAGAGGTCTGTGATTTTCATCATAGGTACACTTCAACTATGAGAAACAAAATGAGAAAAAAGAATTTAAAGAATTTACTTTTAAAAGAATTTAATTGTATATTATCGTGGAAAATAAGTATTTGGTCAATAACAAAAGTTCAACTCAGTACTGTGTAACATAACCTTTGTTGGCAATGACAGATGTCAAACGTTTCCTGTAAGAATTCACCTGGTTTGCACAAACTGTAGCTGGTATTTTGGTCCATTCCTCCATGCAGATCTCCTCTAGAGCAGTGATGTTTTGGGGCTGTCGATGAGCAAGACAGACTTTCAACTCCCTCCACAAATTTTCTATGGGGTTGAGGTCTGGAGACTGGCTAGGTCACTCCAGGACCTTGAAATGCTTTTTACAGAGCCACTCCTTTGTTGCCTGAGTGGCGTGTTTGGTTTCGTTGTCATGCTGGAAGACCCAGCCACGTTCCATCTTCAGTGCTCTCACTGATGGAAGGTGGTTTTGGCTTAAAATCTCACGATACATGGCCCCGTTCATTCTTCCCTTAACACGAATCAGTTGTCCTGTCCCCTTTGCAGAAAAAACAGCCCCAAAAGCATGATCTTTCCACCCCCATGCTTCACAGTAGGTATGGTGTTCTTTGGATGCAACTCAGCATTCTTCTTCTTCTCTTCCTCCAGTTGGAGTTTTTACCAAAAAGTTCTATTTTTGGTTTCATCTGAAACCACATGATGTTCTCCCAATCCTCTTCTGGATCATCCATATGCTCTCTGGCAAACTTCAGACGGGCCTGGACATGTACTGGCTTAAGCAGTGGGACACGCCTGGCACTGCAGGATCTGAGTCCCTCTCGCCGTAGTGCGTTACTGATGGTAGCCTTTTTACTTTGGTCCCAGCTCTCTGCAGGTCATTCATCAGGTCCCTCCGTGTAGTTCTGGGATTTTTGCTCATCATTCTCATGATCATTTTGACCCCACAGGATGAGATCTTGCGTGGTGCTCCAGATCGAGGGAGATTATCAGTGGTTTTGAATGTCTTCCACTTTCTTACAATTGCTCCCACAGTTGATTTATTAACACCAACCTGCTTGCCTATTGTAGATTCACTCTTCCCAGCTTGGTGCAGGTCTACAATTTTCTTCTTGGTGTTCTCCGACAGCTCTTTGGTCTTAGCCATGGTTGAATTTGGAGTCTGACTGTTTAAGGCTGTGGACAGGTGTCTTTTATACAGATAACGAGGTCAAACAGGTGCCACTAATACAGGTAACGAGTGGAGGACTGAAGAGCTTCTTAAAGAAGAAGTTACAGGTCTGTGAGAGCCAGAAATCTTGCTTGTTTGTGGGTGACCAAATACTTATTTTCCACCATGATTTACAATTAAATTCTTTAAAAATCCTACAATGTGATTTCCTGGATTTTTTTTTTCTCATTTTTTCTCTCATAGTTGAAGTGGACCTATGATGAAATTTACAGACCTCTCTCTCGTCTTTCTAATAGGAGAACTTGCACAATCAGTGGGTGACTAAATACTTTTTGTCTCACTGTACATTCACATACACAATGCAATGGATATTCCAAAACCTAAGGAGACTTTATGAAACTATGACATATGGAAACTGAAGTTCAACATATCGATATTTTTCTAAGATATTTGAAGTCTGCTGTATATAGCACTAATTACCATACAGCACTAATACATTTTAGAGAAAAAAAAAAAATAAATAAATAAAAACAAAACCTTACCTTTACAAATATAATAAGGCCCCAAGTACTGATTCCTGGGCATAGGCCGAATCAGTTTCCATGCAGAGTTAACTGAATGCTTGATTCTTCCAAGCATAAATTCTTTTTTACATTTATGCTCCTCCAGATGACACGTGTAGTCTAGTAAACCAGGTCCTGAGGGTGCAAAATAGCTTGGTGGAATATTCCATTTGCAAACCACCACAAAGCAAAGTTTCTCAGAATGTCAATGGATAACTGCATCTTACCAGTTTTGACGTAACACGAAGAACAGGCTAGTTTAAACTCATGGGTATCAGCAAGTGGATTCTTGGACAAGTCCACTTGTTGTGGAGGCTCCTGGCCATAAATACCTCCCTCTGGCATGCCATATGCCATTCCTACTGGTGGCACCATGGCCATGGATCTTTCGCTGTTGCTCATCTGCAACCAAGTTTGTACAAGTTACAACAACTTACTATGACAAATTATGTGACAAATTAAAAAGCCAAATATTTACCACAAAAGAATGCTGGACAAATCCTGCTTCCAGAAGACAGTTTTTCAGGGCATTAAAAAAAAGAACAACATACATTATACTTAATATTGGAAAGTCATTTAAGAACAGCAATTTAAAAAGAGTTTAATCACTGTAATCATGCAGACCAAAAAAAATTCATGAATACATAACCTACCTGGGTTCTGAGGGTCAGAAATAGACAAACTATCCAGTGAATCCAGCTGTGAGGAGAAGGAGTCCAAGCCAAAGTTGTGAAGTAATGTGCTGGGCTTGTGGTAGGGTGGAGGCAGAGTCACTGTGCACGATGTGGGAATGAGCACTGTGTGGCTCAGGTAGGGGTTCGGGTGAAGAGGTGCAGCTATTGAACTTGGGGGTGCAATAGTGCTCGGTAAAGGAAGAGGACCCTTTACGGAAGGAATGACCTTATGGAGAGGAGGCAAGAATTGGATAATTATAATGCAAACCTTTGCTCCAGAAAATATCTCAAGTACACAATATTAATTTCTCTCTTCAGCTAACAATATTTAACAAAAAAAACAAATTATAGTGACAGGACTTCATTTCAAGTAGTTACTTGTGACAAATGGCATCAATTGCTAACTTCAACTTGAGCAAACATAAGAAAAATAAATTTTTGTCTGTAAACAGACCAGTAATCCTAAGCCATGAGTGAGAACTGTAATAACATATGCACTGGGCATTGTGTTTGTACATTCACCCAAATCAGTTCAACTATTTAAATGGCTTACTCACCAGAATCCATTACTCAATTAAGAACACAAACAAAAATTAAGTAAACCTACCAATCTGGTAACACTTTGCTACATTGTCTTACGTACCAACACTCAGAAACCATATTGCGGGAGAAACAGTACTAAACTAAATTACTAATTTCTAACATTGTACAGTGGTACCCCAGTTCTCGACTACCTCGGAACTTGGTTCTCGCATTTTGACTAGAACAATTTGTCTCATTCCTCAGGCAGCTCTCTACTCGGCACACTTGATTAAACTTATGAGTCGGGTCAAGAGACTCGTTTCAGCAGAAACTTGATTCATGATTCGGTACACAGAAAAGATCTGTACTGTGTTTATCGTGTTTTTCTTAGGCGTTACGCAATTCATGACACACTTAATTTATGATGGATTTGTCGGAACATATCCCCATTGTAAATCAGGGAGCACCTGTACAATACAACCCCAGTAATACATATAATGCCTTATACAATGTTGAATTTCTGGGGGCCTGCAACGAATTAATTCACTTTATGTTATTCCTTCCGCTAAAAATTCTCGGTACTTGTTGTTTTCGGTTCTCGAAAAGCCTTCTGGAACACATTAACGACAAGAACCAAGATACCACTATAGTGACTAATACAGTTGGGCAAAAAAGTATTTAGTCAGCCACTGATTGTGCAAGTTCTCCTACTTAGAAAGATGAGAGAGGTCTGTAATTTTCATCATAGGTACAATTCAACTATGGGAGACAAAATGAGAAGTGCAGTGATGTTTTGGGGCTGTCACTGGGCAACACGGACTTTCAACTCCCTCCACAAATTTTCTATGGGGTTGAGGTCTGGACACTGGCAAGGCCACTCCAGGACCTTGAAATGCTTTTTACGGAGCCACTCCTTCGTTGCCTGAGCGGTGTGTTTGGGATCATTGTCATGCTGGAAGACCCAGCCACGTTCCATCTTCAATGCTCTCACTGATGGAAGGAGGTTTTGGCTTAAAATCCCACGATACATGGCCCCGTTCATTCTTCCCTTAAAACAGATCAGTCGTCCTGTTCCCTCTGCAGAAAAACAGCCCCAAAGCATGACGTTTCCACCCCCATGCTTCACAGTAGGTATGGTGCAACTCAGAATTCTTCTTCCTCCAAACACAGCGAGTTGTTGAGTTTTTACCAAAAAGTTTTACTTTGGTTTCATCTGACCACATGATATTCTCCCAATCCTCTTCTGAATCATCCATATGCTCTCTGGCAAACTTCATATGGGCCTGGACATGTACTGGCTTAAGCAGGGGGGCACGCCTGGCACTGCAGGGTCCGAGTCCCTCTCGGTGTAGTGTGTTACTGATGGTAACTTTGTTACTTTGGTCCCAGCTCTCTGCAGGTCATTCATCAGGTCCCTCTGTGTAGTTCTGGGATTTTTGCTCACCGTTCTCATGATCATTTTGAGCCCACGGGATGAGATCTTTCATGGGGTCCCAGATCAAGGGAGATTATCAATGGTCTTGTATGTCTTCCATTTTCTTACAATTGCTCCCACAGTTGATTTATTCACACCAACAAGCTTGCCTATTGATTCTTCCCAGCCTGCTGCAGGTCTACAATTTTCTTCCTGGTGTCCTTCAACAGCTCTTTGGTTTTGGCCATGGTTGAGTTTGGAATCTGACTGTTTGAGGCTGTGGACAGGTGTCTTTAATACAGATAACGAGGTCAAACAGGTGCCATTAATACAGGTAACGAGCTTCTTAAAGAAGTTGTTACAGGTCTGTGAGAGCCAGAAACCTTGTTTGTGGGTGACCAAATACTTATTTTCCACCATGATATACAGTTAAATTCTTTAAAAATCCTACAATGTGATTTCCTAGTTTTTTTCCCCTCATTTTATCTCTCATAGTTGAAGTGTACGTATTATGACAATTACAGACCTCTCTCATCTTTCTAAGTAGGACAACTTGCACAATCAGTGCCTGACTAAATACTTTTTTGCCCAACTGTAATTACTAAATTATTTTATTAATAAACAATTAAATAAGTAATGATAAAAAAGAACAAGGCAGTCATGATCAGAGAACCACAAATTTTGTCAGGTTTATTAAATACAAGAAAATCCTTATATTTAATAAAAAAAGAGCATACCATGTTACCGAATGGATGAAACCATTTGACTCATTTTTTCACTAAACTGACAAATATTTTTTCAACATTTGCATCTTTTGTTATCTAAATCCGCTGTATTAATTAATTTTCATGTCAGTCTTTTTTATATTGACCTTTACTTCTGAAATTTACCATTTGTGGGTCAGCTTTATCCAGCAGCTCATCTAGGTCATCTCCTAAAATCTCTCCGTCAAAGTCCAGCTGTGGGTCTGATGCTGTGTAAGGCTCACTGGGCCTGGAACCATTTACCTGAGGCATAACCAGAGGCACTTGCTCAGGGTTTTTATGTTCAGCATGTGTTACAGGGGGCATGGTGCCATCAGGGACAGGCTGAGGCTGTACTTCTGCTTTCTCAGTCTCAGGAGGACACGCAGGGATTGCAGTGTCAAAGTCCTGTGATGATTGATAGTCATCTGGGAAATGACAAAATGAAGCACTCAGCAAAAAAATTGGAAATGGTCAGTTTTTTAATAGCTGAAAAGCTAAGTATAAAAAAAGCAGTCTTGCCTGTTTCAATGTCTTCCACAGAAGTGGAGTTCTGAGAAGACTGTCAAGACAAAATAAGCAACTGGTGCTAAATGTTCGCAATATTTATGCAACCAAACCATAGTCAACAAAGGAAACGACTCATACCTTGTCATTTGCTGCTCCTGATATGCTGGAGCCAGATAAAACATTTAAGGCAGGCTGTTTTAAATAAATAATAAAATAAAGTAAGGACTTTACAAAGGCAGTCTAGTACACAAGGCAACTTTAGTACTTCAGAAACCCAGAGTCTAGCACTAGTTCCAGCTGTTAAATGTTCACCTTTTGTCTTATTCACTTGTTTCTAGTCATATGAAAAGGTCTTAGGCTACATTTGTGATCATACGCAATTGAATATTTCCTAGAAGTTACTATAATCAATTCATCTACATGCATAACAAAAAAGGGCTGGTACGTAATCACTAACTCCGTATAGGGAACACATTTATAAATCTCTATATGGCAAAAATGAAGGAATATTCCAAAGTAAATGCACACTTCTTCCAAGACACTGGAGTGACTGACTATAGTGTGTTATATATATTCTTTGGTGGGTTTTCCCCCCAAAACATTATACACTCACAGAGCATGTTAAAGGAACACCTATACTCAACCGTGTAATTCTAATCAGCAGTGCTAAAATCACACACATTCCAGCAGCTTCAGTAATTTTCACATTAACCATCAGAACAGGGAAAAAGGATCTCAGTGATTTTGACCTTGGTATGACTGATGGTCCCCCAACTGGCTGGTTTGAGTATTTCTCTAATTGCCGAGACCTCAAGATTGTCACACAAATAAGTCAGACTCAAATCCATTTACAGAAATGCCTTGTTGATAAGACAGAGAATAGTCAGACTGGTTTGCAAAGCTGGGCCTGTTAATGCCAATCAATCATCACTCGAATGCCATAGCCTATTAGGGTATTGTTGCTCACCATGAGCATCCCTTTGTAGCCAAAATTTATTAATCTTCTTAATGGCTGCTTGCAGCTTGATAAAGCCCCGCGTCACAAAATTCGCCTTAAACTGATTCTTCAATGGCCTTCCCAGTAACCGTATCTGAATCAAATAAAACATTTAGAATATGGCAGAACTGGAGATTTGTAGCATCAAAGTTCACCTGAAAAATCTACATAAAGCAAAATCTCAAAGTATTTTTTTCCCAAAATCTTGTGCAATTGAAGTAACGTTAGGGACTGTGGTAACCTAGCGATTACTGGACTATGGACCACAAGACCAAGGGTTCAAATCATACATCTGCCAAGTTAATACTGTTGGGTCCTTGAGCAAAGCCCTTAACTCACAATTGCTTGGATTGTATGACTATCAATTACAAGTGGATCTGAATAGGTGTGTCTGCTAATGATATAAACGTAAATTACATAAATGTGTAACAGCAAAGGGAAGCCCTACCCAATATTTGTTTAGTGTTGCTTTAGTGCTGGGCGGTATACCGGTTCAACCTGTACATACTAATTTTTCATATACCTCCATACCAGAAACACGGCTCTAACAAATAGGCAGCAAATTCTATAATATTTTTTGCCACTATGAGCACTGCTGAGCTCTGAGCAGAACTACATCGCCAAACAGCATGCTGGGTAAAGCACACTGACCAGGTAGCATAACATACACCACAGCGTAGAAATAGTCTGTTAATAGCAGGGAAAAGCTCCGTCAGATTAAATAACAGAACATAGAACTGGTTTATAAAGTGAGATCGAAGATGCAAAAGACGAACCCATTATGAACGCAGTTACTCTGGAGACTGATTCAGAGTAATGATTAACCCACTGAATTCAGGGCATGTCTTACTTCAGCCAAAAAAAGGCACCTCTCTCTTTTAAACGTAACAGATTGCACAATAAAATCTGTTTACATTCAGTAGCTGTTTCATGCATTCTGATGTGTGTCATTTTGTGGGGCGAAGTAAACCCTTCAGTAATTAAAACCTTCATTATATATATATATATATATATATATATATATATATATATATATATATATATATATCTATATATATCTATATATATATATATATATATATATATATATATATATATATATATATCTCTATATCTAATATATATAGAATATATTATATATCTATATATATATCCGTGCACGCACGCACGGCCAGTTATAGCGTGATCAGCTTCAGGCGGTCTCATATTACCAATTTAACCACACATGAACAGCACAGTGCTTTTACTAACTTTAATTCATAACCCAGTTCAGGTCAGTTCATAATTCAAAGTTTCAGGCACTCGAGGGTTTGTTTAAGAGACACGTTTAAGGGTTTGTTTCCTGACATGATAAGAAGGAAGTGTTATGTTTTGGCTGTGTTTTGAGTGCTACTTAGCTAGTCAACTAGACAGTCGCCCTAAATACCGCATTACTGATGATGGACTAGGGACACTTAAGGAGTTAGTGGTTCATTTTGAACACAACCATGTTTCCAGCACAGAAACTTTTGCAGCGCGCTGCCTGGATTACACACAGGGCGAAAATAAGACATGAATAATCAGCTCCGAAAACGATCAGAATAACGGATTTAATAAGACGTATAAAACAGCATCACCCGCTGGACATGCAGAGTTTGACAAAACAAACAGAGTCAAAGAGGCTAAAGCTAATGAGAGCGCAGAGCCAGGCACAAGCCAGCAGCCCCTACTATCTTTTTTAACGAAGCATTCGGTGAATCTCTAATAAATAAAAAATTACCGTGATACTGGTAGAATCCTTAAAAATAGTGAGATATAAATCTTTGGCCATACCACCCAGTTCTATGTTCCTCATTACATGCATACTACCAATATGATATAATAGCTTTAAAAACTTGTGACTTACCTTGCCTCTGACATAGGCTTTTCGAACCTTCAATCCCAACAGTTTGGCAAGATCTTGAGTTAACTCAGTCACTTTGGTATCCTATAAATTGCAATATAGGTAAATAAAATGACAATAAATCCTTAAAAGTGTTTGCTGAAAAATAAAATGTCACCCATGGACCTACACATTTACGTACTGTCAGACCCTGTTGCTGAGATGTACCTCTTTCATGGAAACGGAAGCCCTACATGCATTATTTCTTTTGGGGAAATCTCTAACTGCTTCAGGCCTCTTCAGTACCTCCCCATATTTTTGGTGATGTCAGCTTAATATAGTGATACAGGAGAGTTTCTCTGTATTTTATGCTTACAAGTGTGCGCACGCATGTGTATGTTGCACCTACCAGAATAAACATTTGCAAGAAAGTAACCTAAATGGAAAACATGCATGTGTGATATCCTAGGCATCCTGAATGTATGCACCACTAACCACCAAAGTGTTTACACTTGTTCTGTTGCTTCATTGAATGCATGTTGCACAACATTCCAGATCTTGATCGTGTTCAGAATGCTTGAACTCGGCTCAAGGTTATTATTTCATTTTTGGGGCTCTGGCTTTGCTGTTGTCATTGTCATTTACTGCCAAAAATATTATTTATACATTACTGACTTGTGTAAGAACTACTCTGCTTAATGCTACACGCGCCGGTTCACATACATATACCGTATTTTTCAGACCATAAAGCGCACCGGATTATATCAACGATCGGCTGCTAACAGATCTATTTTCATACATAAAGCGCACCGGGTTATAAGGCGCATTAAATGAAACAAAACTCTTAAGTTCCGTCGAAAGCTCAGTTTGGTCTTTACCTGGCGCAGGGCGTCTTCTTGCTTCCTCCACTTCCGTACCATTGATTCGTTAATGTTGAATTCTCTCGCAGCTGCTCTACGTCCATGTTGTACTGCGTGACTGATAGCGTTGAGTTTGAAATCCGCTTAGAAAATGAATGAATGAATGCACACACCCTAATGCTGAAGCACATACTGTATTACTCCGCGTTGCTGCGCACTACGGTTGCCGTGCTTCGTAACTTACCAAGACCGTGCTAAAACATTTTGACAGATTTATGAGCGCCGTGTACCATCTACAATCGGTTCTAGGTCAGAAAGCACAACCAGAATTAATTCATACATTAGACGCACCGCATTTTAAGGTGCACTGTCGATTTTTGAGAAAGTTAAAGAATTTTAAGTGCGCCTTATGGTCCGAAAAATACGGTACCTAGAAATGCAGAGCGCCGGTCATCTGACTGCTGCGACTGACTACTAGTAGTGCTGTACCGGATTTACCTACTTAAACGTTTTAAAAAAAAAAATAAAATACAAAAAAATAAAAAGTTATATTCCTTTGCCAGATCCAGAAATTAGTGTTTCTTCAAGTGGACTCATTTCCTCTTGGTTGTGTGCAGCCAGCGAGTTATATTTATTCAAGTATATATTCCATTGTGCGCATTTATACAATATTTAGATTCTACAGTGTGTGTGATCAGTGGTTTACAGTGTTAATGTGTTTTTGTAACTGAAGAACCCCTGTGTTGTGCATTTCCTGGAGGGAGTGACATAACAGTTTTAGGCTTTGGATGCTCTCTATATGGCAGCGTTCCATTTGCGTTTCCAAGACACATTTACATATCATTTCCAAGCAGTTTTCTTGTGAAAATAACCTTTACAATATTTACATTACAGAAGCTTTTATACAGAAGGCTATGATAATGTCCGTTCGACACCATTTTGATCAATGTCCTGTTTCCTGTTGTTATGTGGTGGTTAAACTGTGCATCCTGTATAAGGAATAAACACCTCTTCTCTACCTGGGATATCATCATTGCACATGCACAGTGAGACCATGAGATTGATCACCGATTTACTGTGGGGACTGTGGGAGCTTAGCAATTAAGGTACTGGACTATGGACCTGAAGATCCAGTGTTCAAATCTCACCTCAGCCAAGTTGCCACTGTTTGGGTGCTTGCGTAAGGCCCTTAACCCACAACTGCTTGGATTGTAAGAACCTATCAATTGTAAGTCACCCTGGACGAGGGCATCTGCTAAATGACACTAAATGTAAATTTATGTTTATCTAATACATTTATAAACCGAAAGTGTAGCTTCTTAAAAGGAAGTGGAGGGTGCAGGTAAAGGTTCAGGTCTCTGGTAAAGACAGAGACACCATCTGTGTCAGTTGCATTACACCGACACAGACGACGTGCTGTGCAGAACCCATTTTCGAAGGTTTCATTTTCAGCTTGTCATCGGTTACATCGGGACAGTGGTTTAGACAGCAGGGAGGGAATTAAAACCTCTTATAAGTTTATGGTGGCAGCATGGATACAGGGGTATTACGCTAATGCCACAAGGTTAAGTTGCTAAGACTTAAGGAAAGTCAACATCACGCAATAAGGATTCGGTTTATATTTAGGGTAAACAAAAAAATTGTTCAAAACACACCATTAATTAAAGGAAAGGAACAAGGGCTGACCTGAGGCACTGCCATGGAGCACTTTGCTACAACTTCATAAGCCTCGTGGTGTTTCCCCATCTCTTTTAATGATTTGGCTTTCCTGTATTGCGCTCTGTAGTTGTTCTCATTCAGCAGAAGAGCCTGTTCACAGTCCTCCAATGCCTGGTCATGCAGGCCCTACACAATTCACAAAGCCCAAACAGTGAGCTGATGCTGAACAAAATATATAAAAATGTATATGCTATGCGGAACGTTACAGCATTCACATCCAATTGACTATGGAACATATGTACTCACAATGTTTAAATAGGATGCAGCACGGTTAGCATGGAACCTCTCCCTCAGTTCACATGGTACCGGGATGTCTTCTGATTCTGCATACTCTGACACATTTAAGGCCTCAGTGTACAGTTCGACAGATCGGGCCCACTCACCCTCATGGAACAAATCGTTTCCCTCCCTAAACAGATTCCGCACCAGGTTCTGAATGAACACCTAGAGCAGAAGACATATTTTCAATCAACTGTTTCCAACTCAGGTTACTAAATAGAACAATTGGATAAGTGTGAGTGAAAGCAACAGACCTCATACTGCTCTTGGGTTCCAGGGAATGGCACGGTAGACCTACAAAAGATATTGTTAGATTTAAAATGTATTAGGAAACAGTAAAAGGTAATATCTTCAAGAGCGTGGATGGCAACATGTCTCTGTATATTTTGCGCCTGGATTTGTAACAGCACACTGGTAAAGCTGTGGAGTTGTAATGTTGCTTCTACATCCATATGGGTTCAAATAAGCTAAGACATGCAAACAAAGTGACAAAGCAGAGTTAATAAAAGTCAAGCCCCCCCACACAGGCACACACACACACTTGGGTCGATGCGTGACAATACTGGAGATTTAAGAATACAGCTAATAGCTGAAATGCTAGCCAAAAACTAGCTAGCAGTTTGATCACAAATAGTGAACATTCCCATTTTGACCCTACTTATTCTGGTTGGGATTATGGCTAGGGCCTAGGAGCCTGGAATTCATTCATTCAGAGGACGCAGTGCTCCCTGGTTGGGATGCCAGTTAATTGCCATGGCCGCTTATCCGCACCACCCAACCTTCACAAGCTCAGAGAAACCAGGTGCTTAGAAAGCTAACGCTTACCTCTGAGCCACATGAGCCCACATAGCGCCAAATACAAAGTATTGGCTCCATCCTGAGACGCAAGGGAGCAATGACATTTTGGACCTTGCTCTAGTAGCTCACGCATTCTCTGTCCCGTCGCCAAGAAATAAATCAACTTGAACACTGGGCTAAAAGTGTTCTTTTAACTTCCCTGACTTGTTAGTCTTTCAACAAAATTTGGACTAGAGACACGGCCGTGTTTAGAAACGTTTTTGTGCAAGTTACATGTGTGTGCATGACTTTCCGCTACATATTTGTAACAAGCTGTAAATGGCATTCATGTGCCTGTCCTATTGTAAATAGTACTCCTTTATTTGTCCCAACCCCCAGGACTTGTATATTCTCTCCTAACACTGTCTATCAATGTATTTTTGGCTTCCATCAAACAAAAGCATTGTGAATTTCCATAAATTAAAAAAGAATCAGTGCATGTACCACAGCTTAGGTTTTGGATGCTGTGTAGATGGTAGCGTTCCACTCGCACTTCAGCGGTATCTGTGATGCATTTACATATCATTTGCACACAGTTGTCTTGAGAAAATACCCTTTATATTTACATTACAGTAGCAAGACTATGAGACTAAGGTAACATCCATTTCAGTCAACATCCTGTTTCACAGAATATAATGCAGTCGCTCAACGGAGAATACCTGTTCACCTTTATAATAAATCACAGCATGGCAGAGAAACTGCGCACATAGCCAGTCAAGTCAAGTTTATTTATATAGCACTTTTTACAATGGAGCATTGTCTCAAAGCAACTTTACCAGTTTAGATTATCTTCTAATATCTACGTCCAATCCCAAATTGAGCAAGCCTAGGGTGACAATGGCAAGGAAAAACTCCCTAAGTGTTGTGAGGAAGAAACCTTGGGAGGACCAAGACTCAGAAAGGGACCCAACCTCCTGAAACTAAAGTCATGGGCATTATCACATTCACACATAATTAGCTAAATAGACATAAATAATTTGTAGGACCCATTACAGTCCTCCAATAATCGTCATCTGAGCAAAATTACACTAAAACTTTAAGACTTATTCATATCTGACAAATTTGTTCTCCATGTTGCCAAATTACCACTGCACTACATCCTGCACATTAGATCATCTCTTAGAAGTAAAGGTCATAGTAGGCACGCTCTATTTAGTCTAAATATAGCACTCCTAATGCACAGGCAACAATTCAAAAACTTGAATGAGGTTTGGGCTGCACTTAGTGGACCATCCTTAAGCTGTGTCATTACCTACAATGTGTAACAAAAGTGTTTTTAGAACCACACCTAGCTGTCCATACTGAGGACAAGTTGTCACTTATGAATTTAGAGTGCCTGAGCTCATAAAGCAGGGACAAATGTTACTATTGTCTGAGACGTTTCCATGCATCTTCACTTCCATTTTTTGTACCGTAATACATGACGTTGCTATCAGGACTGGAGCTTTGGGGTGGCAGAAACACACACAGTTCATGAATCAATCTTTACAAAACCAAACTCCACGATATTGCTCCTGCTGTTCTTACATAAAGACACCATTTATATACCATACTGTTACCTGTACACGAGAAGCTTGCAGCTGTGACAACTGCCAACAGCCTGTATTTTGATTTGTTGCCTTTAGAACTGTGATGGTTTGACTTCCACTTGTAAATGTGTTTTCACAACACTACAAACGATGTTATACTAAGGAAGAAAATGCACTCACTGGATGAACTGCAGACCCTTTTCTATGTCCTGCCACCGGCTGCTTCGGTCATGACACATCCCTGACATGTTTCCATGCAGGTTAATTACTCCGCTTCAGGCCACACCTGTGACAAATGCAAAGAATCATCTGTAACGTGTTCGCTCACAATCGACACCCACTCTTAAATGTAAATATGGTGATTCAATAGGGCTGTCACAATTATTACATAATCGTCTAATCACATTTCCATAAATGAATAAATAGCAATTCAATTCAATTGCAATTATGTAGGACAACCACAGTTGGAAGATTTCTGCAACAAACAGAATGCGAATTGGCTGTACTGAGTTGAGGTTGACCAGGTCTGACTAAAAGAAAGCAGTAAATGCATTCACTGAGACGTGTGGGCTTAACGAAAACTTCTAACCTGGTGTTGTAACATGTTTAGAGGGCAGCACTGAGTAATTGTGGCATGTATGCTAGCAGAAGAGCTTTGTTGCTGATATTTCCACTTTTATCATGCTTTGCATTTTCACTTTTGTATATTTGCAGGAATGCGTGTGAGTTTTAGGGTGTCTGCACATGCAGTGCATCATTCTGACAGCAATCAGTATTAGCTGCTAATCAAACATTGTTAGTAAGCAAGATGCCTGTTCAATCACTTTAGGCTTGTACTTCATTAGTTGCATTCAAATGAACAGACAATTTGTTACTCGCAAGTACTGTATCTTTCGGACCATAAGGCGCACTTAAAATCCTTTAACTTGCTCAATGCGGTGCGCCTAATGTATGAATTAATTCTGGTTGAGCCTTCTGACCTAGAACCGATTGTAGATGGTACACGGCGCTCATAAATCTGTCAAAATGTTTTAGCACGGCCTTGGTAAGTTACGAAGCTCACGGCCACCGTAGTGCGCAGCATAGCGGAGTAATACGGTATGTGCTTCAGCATTAGGGTACGTGCATTCATTCATTCATTTTCGAAGCGGATTTCAAACTCAACGCTATCAGTCACGCAGTACAACATGGACATACAACAACGAATCAAGTGGAGGAAGCAAGAAGACGCCCTGAGCCAGGTAAAGAAGACCAAACTGAGCTTCCGAGGGAACTTAAGAGTTTTGTTTCATTTCATGCGCCTTATAACCCGGTGCGCTTTATAGCCCGAAAAATACGGTATTTAAAACTAATCGTCTACTAATCGTATATAACAATTTATATAACTTCATAAATGTTTTGTTCAATAAATTGATGTTGTTTATCATAAGTGTTTATACATTATCACACTATTAAGCATACGGGCCTACTGAACAGTGTGGGTGTAAAAACAGAATCGTTAATCGCAATTCCTTGTATGACAATTAACGGCCAGCTACAATTTCATGACCGTGACCAGCCCTATGATTCAACATTTGACTGAGACTAAATTGACCACAAAGCAGACAAAGTGCTAGTGTTAGTGACGCACGATATATCGGTGGCCAATATATTATTTGCCGATATATGGACTTTTTTCAGATATCGGTCCGATATTAGAATTTTAGCCGATATTATAACCGATATTTATAATCCATTTACATATGAATATTTCTTTGATGTTTCTTTTGGCTGTTACTCATTAAACAAAATATCTGATGATGCTGACTGTATAGTTCTGTATGCAGTTCTTTCTTTCTTGGAGCCTTTCAGCCATAAGCTTTCTTATACTCTCAATTGTTCTTGATGCTGCCTGTACCAATTCAAGACTTAAAAAAAAAAAGTATATATATATGTATATATATATATATATATATATATATATATATATATATATATATATATTTATTAGTTTCCTACCTTTTTAAAAGATTAAAAAATAAGTTGAGTGAACAGCACCTTGTGTTTACAGCAGTCGTCAGGTCTGATTTAACTGTTTTATTGTTTATTATTACTTTATTTGATCACAAAAATGATTTATTGTATTTAAAATGCAGAAAGGATAAATTATCGGTTTTTAACATCAGTATCAGCCACAATAATGTGCTAAAAATCGGTTATCATATCGGCCCAAGGAATTCAATATCGGGGCATCCCTAGCTAGTGTGCATGGTGAATCTTCTGGAAGATTACTTTATGATTTGTGGACAGGTTCTACAAGCCCAAGTGGCATCTTATTTATATAGCTAACCTACAGATTTCTTTTAACCTTTTTGGGATATCTAGAAGGTGCTGTACATTGTACATCAAGCTTTAAAACAGTTTGTCAAATGGCAAAACTAACTACTGTTCTCTTTGATTTTTGATGGTGTGCGCCAATCCAATTGTAAAACAACACCTGACAGAAACCCGATACCAAAATTCTCACAGTAACATTGTATTCTCTGCAAACATTTGCCAAAAACGGAAAGGACAATATGTGCCATCTGTTTCCATCCAATACCTGAGCTATGTTTTTTTTTATTTTTAATCACATCCATTCACGGCATAAAACCTTACAGCGAATGTCAAATCTGATCTGATACAGACCAGGTGCATGTCAATATAGTCCACCACATGTCCATTAGACATACTAACTCTGGGTTACAAACACATTCAAGTTCCACATCTATTCCACATCATGCATTTAAAACTAATTGTATTTATATTTATCCTTTAACAGGCACACTCAGCATCACTAAGACTTATTCTCCTTTATTTTAAGCATGATTTATGCATTTTAAGGAATACAGACTTTAAGGAACACTGTTTAATCTGAATAAGAAAACACTCACTTTTATATTGTTTCATTTGTTTAAAAAAAATACTTATTTTAAAGATCACATTTCAACAGAACAATGGTATTTAGAAAATATATTTATGACTGAAATTTATGAATTAAGTTATTTAAAAATGGATGTTGCTGATGTTACACCTTTTTCCCCTCTTTCCCATGTTTTTAACTTGCTCATCCTACCCTGAATGAGGCACCAGTTCATTGCAGGGCTGTAAGGGTCGCTACTGCAGTACTGAGCATGATTCCACCGTCTGGGTTCTTGCTCCCACAGATTTAGCTAAAAATGCCTGCGTGATTCCTGACAGGGCCGAAAGGCAGTGTAGACACTTGCATGCGGGTTGAGTTCAAGTTTGGACTTTCTCAAGATATTGCCATGATTCAGGTTCCCAAGAAACAAAACATTTCATACAAAAACAACAGTGTAAACTCACAAGGTATCTAACCTTTAATAGTCATCAGCTGGCTGCCTCTCTCTCTCTAACAAATACAAATCAAAGTACAGTGATGGCCATAGTGCCCAAAGTTGAAAGAAATCCGCTAATTCAGTTCAATTTTATTTATATAAAACTGTCACAGCAGTTTTACAAAACCTGAGTCTAGGCCCCACATGAACAAATCAAAGGAGACAGTTGTAGAGAGTCGTCATACTTAACACATTTTTATCACTAGTGCTGAAAATGCTGACATGGCAACCCAACCAACAGCTACCCTATTCACTGCTCCTGTTTGTGTTTACCCTGACAGATACAAGATTAAACCAACAATAACCCACACTGCATGGGCTCTTAGAATTTGTTTATTTCCAAACACTGTAACACACGGAAGTTGGTGAATGAAAGTTATATGAAACTGGCTTGATTGTTACACAACAGGCCAGGCCCAAAGCATGACTGTTTGCAAAATATGCATAAAGTCTGGCACGTCTGGTGGAAACACAACACAACTGTTCAACATCCTTCTAAGGAAAGCAATACAAAGAGTACACAGGGGACCGTCTGTGAATCCATCAGTCAGAAAGAGCACCGAATCAAACATCAGTACCTGAGTTATATGAAAGAGATTAGTGATGCTGTTACATCTTACCTGGTCAAGGTTATGACACCCAACAAAATGGTTGAAAATGTGCAGTTTAAGTGATTTCTATAAATAGTTGAGCATTGTCAGTATGTACCAAGTCGCAAGTAGTTTCCTAACAATGCAATCCTATGATGTGTGCAAAACGCAGAGCTACGACTGAATTGGCAGTGAACAGTTTGTACTACTTGTGATTTTTGATCTAGCTGCACTTCAGAACAATATTTGGTTTCACTGTATTACCATTGCTACTATGATTATTATTTTATGATTTGTAGACAGGTTCTACAAGCCCAAGTGGCATCTTATTTCTGTTCTTTTGTGGAGCTAGAATTTAGTTTAGTAGGTATTTTCAGTTGATGAATTATGATATTTCTAGCACACCATCCACCCCTTAGATACAGTGGTTAAAAAATGCAGAAAGAAAAAAAACACTCTAGAGAAAACTCTCCAGACTAAAATGGAAAAACCAGACAGAGGGATTGGGTTCTTAGGAATCCATGTCTTACTGAATATAGTATCAGCAAAAAGAAAATGTTAATACAGGGCAAAGAACGAAGGTGGTGTTCCCTGGAAAGTAGGACAAAACTCCTTAATGTTCATTGGACAAGCATTGTAAGGACGGACAAAAAAAATACCTTACAAGTCAGTCACACCTGACCCAGGTTAAAATGTCCCACCAGATATTTACTTTTGTCATTTGAGGGTGTGGTAGCTTAGCAGTTAAGGTACTGGACTATGGAACAGAAGGTCCAGTGTTCAAATCCCACCTCTGCCAAGTTGCCACTGTTTGGGTCCTTGAGCAAGGCCCTTAACCCACAACTGCTTGGATTGTAAGAATGTATCAATTGTAAGTCCCCCTGCATGAGGGCGTCTGCTAAATGACACTAAATATAAATTTATGTTAGCAGGACTCTTGTAGCCTAGAGGTTAAGGTACTGGACTATGGAACAGAAGGTCCAGGGTTCAAATCCCAGCTCTGCCAAGCTGCCACTGTTGGGTCCTTGAGCAAGGTCCTTAACCCACAATTGCTTGTAAGATTGTCTCAATTGTAAGTCGCTCTGGATATGGGCATCTGCTAAATGCTGTAAATGTAAAATTTGATAAGCAAAATAGTTGTATGAAATTATTAATTATGGCCCTATAAGTTATGATGGTAGCTTGATAAAACATTACAGATGTACCTCTGTGACTCCATGCTTTATCTTGAATTGGCTGAATAACTATGATAATCAGGACTGCCATTTGAACCTGTAGGGTTCAGTTCTTACAGCGCTCTAATGAAATACATGATCATTGTTAAAACAACTTCCTGGTACACCTAATTTACGTCAGTCACCTTATGTAGTAATCTGCTCAATTAACATGGGCTACATTGGACTTTTAATAAACTGGGGGCTCGAGAAGATAAAGCCTAACCTTGAACATTATTTAAACATAACAAAAATGAGTCGATTCTACAAGACGGGAGGAATATAGGTGAACACGTGCCTATGTTATGTGATAGGGAAAGGTAGTCATGCATCTTGACTGCTATAAACTACACATTGTAAGACATTTTGCAGCTTCTTACAATTAGTTATTGATATAACCCGTGATTAGAAACTTATATATAAGATAAAGTAATTGTGCCATGCCGTATTCGCAGTTTCTTACTGCTCTGTTTATTTAGCTAGCTACAGCTAGCCAGCCTGCTAGCAAGTTCCTTACCGCGCAGAACAAAACCTGCAACCTAACCCTAATACTGCTGGACTAAATAGTACGTGGAAAACCGTATAGCTCCGCTGTCTTTATACTCACTTAGCACACTACTTAGTACGTTAGTACGCAGTCTGGGCCGAAACGTGAAGCGAAAGACAGCCTTATCAGTCAGACCTGTTGGCTAGATTAGGGTTAAACTTCCAACCTGGTCTCATTAAAGTCCTCTTGCTTTGTCAGCTGACTCACCTTTGTGAAGTCCCACAGTGTAAAGAAATGCAAAAACAACCGCTTTAACTAATAAACGTGTACATAAGTAGACGCTACCACTCTAGCCGACGCATTCAGACAACGTGATGTCACGCATTTGTTCTCTATTTGTCGTGTGATTTTTCCAACACTGGAGAAACGCGCCATCTGCTGGACACGTTCAGCTGTACACGACTGCAACCGAACCAGATATTTGTGGACAAAAACAAGAGTCGAATCTAAACTAGCAAATAACTAACTAACTAAATAAATAAATACATGTCTCAAACCATGGGTTCTTAACATCCTCCAATAGTCTGAAAGACTTACCATCAGAGTTTGAAATATGACTGCAGGGGGCAAGGGTGTAACGGAAAATTCTGGGGCCCAGCTGCAAGAGGCAAGATGGAGACCCTGTGTAGGCTACACAAAATATAATTAACGCGACTGACGTGTATAGTATCGCGGACAAAACTCAAGTTGGCTCTGACTCTTAGAAATCTGCAGTGATCTGACCAAGTATAATATTTTTGTCTCATTTGTTTAACTGGGTTCTCTTTATCTAGTTTTAGGACTTCTGTGAAACTCTGATGATGTTTTAGGCCATATTTAAGCAGAAATATAGAACATTTTTAAGGGTTCACAAACTTTCAAGCACCACTGTATCAACTGTAAGTTGCTCTGTATAAGGGTGTCTGCTAAATTACATAAATGTAGCGGTTTTACGACCTTACGCCATGCTAAGCGTTTTAGACTCTCCCAGTCTTGGGGGGGAAAAGAAGCTAAGTGACATGATTCACCAGTTGCATGCTGTTTCATGTTAGACCAGGGCTGTATTTAGGCTACTTATCATACTGGGGTAAACACATAGAATTTAGAGGGGCACAGCTGTACCCCCTTGCTTGACAATCAGTCGTAGGGGCACAACTGTGCATAAAAATAAGCCTGTTAAACAGTAAATAGATGAAATGATTTAACACCAAAGTGCACATTACTCTGCCATGAATGAGAAATGTAGAACAAATTAACACTAAAGATTTATTTTTAAATTAATTGCATTCATTTTGGTTTTTGCTAACATAAGTGATGCCTAGTTTAATGAAAGCCTTTACTTTATTGGTCCAATATGTACCTTTGGTAGGTTATACAGTTATAATTGGCTACCCAAAACCTATAGCTATGAGCTATCATTACATTGTCTGCAACCTGGCTGACTTTCTTAAATATTTGCGAATGACCATTCATCTGTGTGAAAAATCAAAATAAACTGGCTCTGACTGAAAGTGTCAAGCTGCTCAAGCTTTTGGAAATATGTTGGGGCATTATGGGAAATGCAGTGCCTGTAATGAATTTGTGTGGCTTGTCCTATAGTTCTGCTCAGCAATCCAGGATAAAATAGACTTTTTATGATGCCCCTGTCATAAAGCTTTCAATTTTATGGGGATTAGCAAGCAGAACTACAGAACACGCCACACGAATTAACTACAGCCACTCCAGTCCCACATACTACGACATCCACCCTTATTGAATCAATACAGGGCATGATTAGTCCCATATTTTCATACACATATACTAGATCAGGGGCATTTCTAGACTACAAGTTGTACTGGGGCACACAATTTAGAGGGGTACAGCTGTACCCATCTGCATGCTAATCAGTCACAAGGACGAAAAAACAGCCTGCATTAAAAATAAGCCTGTTAGACACTAAATCGCTTACGTGATTTAACACTAAAGTGGGCGTTACTCTGCCATGGATAGAAATGAAGAACAAATTAACACTAAAGACTGTGGTAGCCTAGTGGATAAGGTAATGGACTATAGACCAGAAGGTCCAGGGTTCAAATCCCACCTCTGCCAAGCTGCCACTGTTGGGTCCTTGAGCAAGACCCTTAACCTACAATTGCTTGGATTGTAAGACTGTATAACTTGTAAGTCGCTCTGGATAAGGGCGTCTGCTAAATGCTGTAAATGTAAAGATTTTTATTCATTGCATTAATTAAACATATAGCTATGAACTATTTATCACTGCCTTCTCTGCAGTGTGGCTGACTTTCTTTTAAATATTTGCAGAAGTCCATTATTCCATAAGAAAAACTGAAAGAAACTGGCTCTGACTGAAACTGTTAGCCAATCAAGCATTTGGAAAGATGCTCAGGCATTATGGGACATGTAGTGCCTATAGTGAATTTTCATGATGTGTCATGTAGTTCTGCTCAGAAATCTCTGGCATGTTTACAGTCAATTTGATGTAGGTTTACATAAGGTTTATACAGTGTACTTTTGTGATGGCCATTCACTTGGGACTTTTTGGAAGGTCAATATAACTATTTGCCTTGTCTAGAGTTGTTCCTGCATTGTGCCCTATGCTACCACACTGCGAATAAGCGGATAAGACTTGGTCATTTATTTATTGAGGAAAATGATCCAATATTACATATTAGTGAGTGGAAAAGTATGTGAATCTTTGATGCTTTAGGTCATATTTCTGCAGAAATATAGACAATTCTAAAGGGTTCACAAACTTTCAAGCACCACTGTAGTACTATAAAAGCTATACGATTTTATTTTATAATTAACAGGAAAATTCTGTTCTTCAGTTGCAGTAATGCCTTTAAATATATTGTACTTTATCATTCATAAAGAGGAGTTTTGACCATAAGTTATACAGCTAAGGAGCAATGTGTTTACCATGATGCAGGAAATCTTGCTATCATATCTTTTGACAGTAAAGATATGGCAACCACAGCGGCCCATTTTTATCATATTTTAACAGATGTTTTCATGTGCAGAGACTCATTTGTTTTACTATTCGGCACAGTGGGTGTAACCAAATATCACTCTGATCTACACTGACATGGTAATTGCAGCTTTCACTTTACAGCTCTGTAAAAGGTGTAGTTGTAACCAAAAGATTTTGAAACGTATTTATGAATGTTTCAAGTGAATCACAACACCATCACCATCTTTATTTAGCCAAATAAGGTAGATTATTACTTGTAATACTGCTACTAAATATTAGTTTGTGAGCACTTTCTGAAAGCATTGAGCATTTGTACCTGTAATTTGTTGCTGTCTCAAAAGATTTGTTTTCAAAATAGGTTATTTTTCATCAAATAATAAATGAACAAGTTTTTACGTTTATGAAAGTGTGCTAGTGTATTGACTTAGGGCATGGATTAGTGAGAGCTTGTCTAACCAATGATGCTGAGGAGGATATTCTAGGAAGTAACTAAATAAAGGTTTCAGTCTGAGAGTTGTTGTTGTAAGTTCATGAAGCTACAGCAGCTCCTGTTGCTCCGCTGAGACTCTGTTTAAACAATGAGAGTACTGTATCGGATTTTCCTGATCCTTTCAGGTCAGTTTCATGTTCTAAACTCTTATTGTATTCTCTGTTCTTCTGACAGTTAGCATATGAAGTTAGGTAATATGTTTGTGTTCTAAGTTTTATTAGTATAGTGATGTTTTGGTATTTCCACTGGTCCATAATGTCTACAAAGTTGATTTACAGTGTTAATTTGTCTTCAGTTTCACTCAACTTAACATTGCAAATGTAGATTAAATTAACAGTGAAAACAGGGCATAACAAGCACCATTTGGGAGTAGTTTAATTCTTGCGTGTGCTGTTTGCAGTTCACATTACATCCAGCTGTTATTGTAGAGAGTCTGAAATGGACTGGTTTGCTGAAAGGTCCTTAATAATCAGTAATGCGCATAACTTTTTTGGCATTGCATTGAATGTTTTCTGAAATGCGCTCCAACTTATCTAAACCACTGACCTAGAGGCATGATAAGTAACACTGTTTTAAGTCTTTCTGTGTTCCTGGATTAACCGGTATTACCAGATAAATGACTACCAGAACTGATAAGACTACCAGAAGACGTGACAGTGTTAAATATGTAGTTAAAGTTTCTTATATCTCCAACATATGAATAGCAATGTCATTTAAAATGTTCAACAGAACAGTGCTCCAATACAAAAATTGGAAACAAAGGTTCAACTATGCAATTCATGAAAAGACAGTATAAGCTACTAAATAGCTCTTGCAGAAAGTACAATGCACATATAATATGTAGTTTTATATTTATATTAGTTTCTAGTAGCTTTCTAGGCTGAAGTACTGAAACAAAATTCTTTGGAAAAGAATGAAATGAATATGCTAAACAAAGCTGACTGAATATAGAGCTGGGCATACTGAGTGAAGGTTGTTTCTTTTTCCAGTCAGTATGGCCTCTTTGATGGCCATGCGGAGTAAGAGAGGTCTGCTGGAGCTAGCTGACATCATCAAATGCAGCACAGGCAGATCAGCTTTTTCCTATGTCATGTATGGATGCTACTGTGGCATTGGAGGGCGAGGCTGGCCCAGAGACCCTGCCGACTGGTAAAATCAAGATAAACTATGAATATCTATATATTTTATAATAATTTAATTGAGTTACTGCACAAACAGTTATATTAGGGGATTATCTTTTGTGGATTCTAAAGTTATGTATGTTAGTAAACAAACTAATCATTCGCAAATGCAAGCTGCCATCTGTGGCTATGGCCTGGCTTCAGGAAAATAACTCCACCCAGTCCATCACCACAAACAACACGGCAGTTTCAGCTTCTTCCAAATCAGAGTAACTACTACAGTCTACTGTATATGATACCTAGTCTCAGTTTAGAAAGCAGTGATCCTCCTAAAAGAGATTAAAAAAGGAAAAACTCATGTATAATAACACATGGCATGCTGCTTCCAATTTAGTGTATTTACACACTAAAGACATGAAACCATATATCACAATGATTGGCACCCCTGTGTTAGACATTTCTACATCCTCCTTTTGCCAACACAACTGCACTGAGTCCTCTTATATAATGCTTCTTAAGATTAGACAATGCAAAGCAAGAAGTCCCAAGCATGATTCTGTGTTCACCTGCTCCATACAGTATTTGATGTCCACATGAATGCCTGAATCCAAGGTTTCTCAGCAGAACATTGCCCAGAGCACACTTTGTCCCTCTGCTTGTCTTCTTCACACAGTGCATCCTGATGCATCATTTCCCCAGGTAAAAGGATGGGTTACCCTGGACCGAGTGACTTCTTTCCATTGCTGCAAAGTTCAGTTCTGCTACTTGTGAGTCCAGTGTGTAGGCACTTTCGATGGTGGACAGGGATTAGCACCCTGACCGACCATATATATCACCACTTTATTAGGTACACCTGGTCAACTGCTCATTAACGCAAATATCTAAGCAGCCAATCACATAGCAGCAACTCAATGCATTTAGGAATGTACATGGACATGGTCAAGGTGACTTGCTGAAGTTCAAACCCAGCATCAGAACAGGGAAGAAAGGTGATTTAAGTGACTTTGAAGGTGGCACGGTTTTTGGTCAGGTGCCTGTGGAGAAATTTCCATGACAGTAATATTCACTTACATAGTAATGCTTATTATGTATTTTCTAATGAAAAGCATTATATTTAATTCAACCATGTATTTTAAATATATATATATATTTACTCTATTTCAAAAGTTTATATTACACTTACTAAGCACCTACAAAGACATGTTTTCATTAACCTTGTTATTCATTTTTACCAATAAAACACTTATTTTAATGGGCAACATGTTGGCAACAGTGGACAAGAGCAAACAATAAAAACTACACCTACAACTCAAACAATCTCATAGTCTCATAGCTCAGCCTCAGGTTTTAGTTCAGTGTATTAGACCTAATTATAGCGTCACTAATTTTCCAGTAAATTATAGATAGGTGGGTCATACAATTAGTCAGGCATGCTGTTGGTTTTGTGCATATGGGAGTGTTCTTTGCTGGTGTGCCTTATATGATCGGTAACCTTTGATGTCCGTGGTTATGTAAATTACAGCATTATGTGCATCACTATTGCAAGTCATAAGGATGATTCATTCATAGTTTGTCTGATTATTGTTTGTAACACTGCTGAGAACCAACACTTATTCTAATTTGAGTGAAAACCTAATCCCGGTAAAGTCATATGTCTGTCAACGCCTTTAACAGCTATGTTTGTGGATAGCATGTGCATGTTACTTGTAAATTGCTTTTGATAAAAGAGATAACCAAATTAACAAATACTGTATATACATGATTGAACACAGGCTGCAACCACTCTGATGAAACAATCCAAATATCAAAATGGTCGTGTATTTTACGCTAGACCAATTTAATTTTAAACGCACTTGTAGGTGTTGCCACAGACATGACTGCTGCTATGATGAAGCTGAACGTGCAGGCTGTCGAACGAAGACTGACAGATATCGGTGGACTTGTGAGGACAAAAAAGCTGCCTGTGGTATGTGTTGTAATGCAGCCATGAAAACGAACAGCTGGAAGCTATATAGCACAAGAGCTTTGGAATGTTTTCTAATACGCAAATTAGAGCTTAAACGAACTGACCAAATTCAAGAGAAGCTTCTGGAATTCATCAAATAAAAATCATTGACTCCCCAAACTGTCCTATTCAGTAATTCGTACTGGCTTTAAGGAGCATAAGGATCCATTCTAAGACACGGGAGAGTTGTTGGTTTGAAAGTTAGCTGGGAAGTTTTACGCCCACACATGCATGATATTTTAAGCCTTTACAAACCACAGTAAATTGCTAGCCTAAATACGTAGTGAGAACTTAAAGACATAACGAAACCTTAAATATACAGTGAAAGCAGCGGCAGGATGTTTACAGTCTACTCTGTAGGAAGTAGTGACTTATTTTGATCAGCTCTGTTAAGATTTGCTTCATGTTTATACAGTTTTTATTTAAATGAAATGAAGCTAGTAATTCAACTTCTCAATATGTGACTGTCAGTATAAATAGAACAGGACTCACAACATTTTCTTGAGTACTTAATCCTGTTTTAATAGAATATATGCTGATGTGTTTTCATTTTGCTTCTCTCCAGATGTCCTTAATGACAGATGTGAGAGAATCCTCTGCCGATGTGACAGTGACGCTGGCATATGTCTCCAAAAAGCCCCTTTCAATAGGAAATATGTACTTTGGCCAAACTTTCTGTGTGGAAAAATCAATCCTACCTGCAGTATATACTGATTTCCTACAACCCCAAATCAGAAAAAGTTGGCACAGTATGGTAAAATGCATACAAGAAACACACAGTGATTCTTACATGAACCTGAGATATTTCATGTTTTGTCTGGTTAACTTAATTTCATTTGTTAATAAACATCCATTCTTGCATTTCAGGCCTGCAACACATTCAAAATAAAAGTTGGTACAGAAGCAAATTAGAGCTGGTAATGAATTAAAAAAAACGAAATAATGATGTGATTTCAAACAGGTAATGTTAACAGGTGATCATAATCATGGTTTGGTACAAAAACAGCATCCAGGAAAGGCTGAGTCTTTGATGAGCATTGATGACCAGAGGATCTCCAGCTTGTCATCAGATGCATGAGAAAATGATTGAAATGGTTAAAAATAATGTACCTCAAAGAAATATTGGAAGGGATTTGCAAATTTCCCTCTCTACAGTGCATACTATAATTAAATGATTCAAGGAAGGAAGGCCAAGGGTGCAAGCTTAATCTGAAGGCCCATGATCTTAGATCCCTCAGACGGCACTGCATCAAGAACCGCCATTCAACAATAGCTGAATTAACCACATGGGCAAGAGATTACTTTGGCAAACCTTTATGAAGCACTACAATACAGAGTTACATTCACAAATGGCACTTAAAACTTTACTGAGCAAAAAAAGAAGCCTGATGTTAACCATGTCCAGAAGCGGCGTTGACTTCTCTGGGCTCGGAGGCATCTGGGATGGACCATCAAACTGTGGAAATTTGTATTGTGGTCAGATCAATCAGTATTTCAGACATAGAGAATGTGTAGAAAATTTTGAAACGACAAATGTGACAACGACGACCCTGTACTGTTGCACATTAAGATGTGTTTGCGGGAAGAATGGGACAAAAAAAACAAAAAACACCTGAAACACTAAATCATTTGGTGTCCTCATCATTTGGGCCAAAACATATTTTAAGTGTGGTGAAAAACAATGGGAACATTACAAAGCGGTAAATACGTCCAACTTTTTTTGGACCGTGTTACAGGCCTGAAATGCAGGAATGGATGTTTATTAACAAATAAGTTGACCAAACAAAACATTAAATATCTCAGGTTCATGTAAGAAACATTATGTGTTTTTATATGCGTTTTTCATACTGTAACACCTTTTTCTGATTTGAACTTTTTATGTATTTTTGCGTCAATACATTTTCAAGAGTTACAGACCATCGACTAATTATCAAGTGTCCATTTTGGTGATTTAAAAAAATTCAATGTATTTGTAATGCAAAGTTATTTTATTGTTGTAGACAATCAATTCAACCTATAGTTCCATGAATAATGAATAAAACGTGCAATTTATATGCGCAATTATTTTTAAAACATAATAAAATAATAAAAATCAGTAATACATTTGTATGTGAATGTGTATGTGTGCATGTTTCCAGCGGCCCTAAGTTGGATAAAATGTAGTTACACCCAGCTGTCTTCTGATGGCCTGTTCAATGGATATCACTCCGTTCCAGGGGAAATGCACACACTCACTCACACTGTAGAGACACCAAGTGTACGCACATCTTTGTGGGGGGAAACTGAACTGCCCATAGGAAACTCATTCAGAGGGGGAGGACATGCAAAAGCCACACAGGCAGTGGCAGGGCCAGGACTCAAACGGGATTTCTGGAGCTGTAGGGAAAAATGAAATAAAGCAAAGCAATTTTATTCATAAAATTTACTCAGCGTAAAAGCTCAAATTAGCTGATTATATAAATTATTTTCATTGATTTAGGACATTTAAATACAAACTTTAATAACAGTAAGGCAGCATTTATTTATTCTTCGTTAATATTAAGGAATTACCATGTGCTTGCTTAATATGACTAAGGCCATCGTTTTGCCCTTATCGGCATTTAATGATTTAAAGATGTATGCATATGAAGGAATAGAGTCTCATAATTTACAATGTATAAGAAAATAACTAGTTTGTACCTGGTAATGCTGATTACTCTGCTGAAAAACAATAACATAGCATAGACAAGTGTCAACTAGTTGTCTAAACAGGATTCTGCTGACCAGTGCTTGTCAGCTGCTGGTTTAAACAGGGCAGTGTTGATTTTCTACTTAATTTGCTGCTGAGACTTTGTTTCTGTTGGGTGATCATTAACCTCAATATAAAGGGAAACAAGAAGCCAACCAGCATAAAACAGCAGAAATATGATACAAATGCAGGCATGTCTGGGCGTGTTGCCTAACTACTTAGATACCAGTAGACACAGCAGCATATGTTGCCTAAAATTGTCTAAAATCTCAGTGTACATTTCTGCATTAATGCAACCATCATTTAAGTGTAAATTACCTTTCCAAGGTTTACTGACCCAACCCCATACCATCACAGAGCCTGGCTTTTAGACTTGTAGCTGATAGAAGTCTGGATAGTCCTTTTCTTCTTTGGTTCGAAGTACACTGTGTCAATTTCTTCCAAACAAGATCTGGAATACTGATTCATCTGACCCCAGTGCACATTTCCACTGTGTGATGGTCCATCCCAGATGCCTCCAAGC
The DNA here is from genome assembly GCA_025084515.1 of Ancistrus triradiatus. Classification (NCBI taxonomy): domain Eukaryota; kingdom Metazoa; phylum Chordata; class Actinopteri; order Siluriformes; family Loricariidae; genus Ancistrus; species Ancistrus triradiatus. The sequence continues at coordinate 408,106 of JAJAGP010000343.1, read as the reverse complement.
CCAGAGAAGTTGATGCTTCTTCTGGACATGGTTGATATGAGGCTTCTTTATTGGCCAGTAAAATTTCAGGTGGCTTTTTTTTAATGTAACTCTTTATTATCATGCTTGACAAAGGTTTGTAAAGTAATCCCTTGACCATGTGGTTATATCAGTGATTGATAAATGATGGTTCTTGATGCAATGCCGTTTGAGGGATCGAAGATTACAGATCTTCTGTTTAGGCTTGCGCTCTTGCCCTTAATACACTGAAACTCCAGATTCCTTGAATTGTTTAATGATATTATGCACTGTAGAGGGAGAAATATACAGTCTTTCCCGTACAGTCTTTCTTTCAGGAACATTGTTTTCAAACATTTCAATAATTTTCTCACACAGGTGTTGACAAACTGGTGATCCTGTGCCCATTTTTGTTTTCAAAGACTACCTTTCATGGATACTGCTTTTGTACTAAATCATGATTACAATCACTGCTTGCCGTCACCTGTTTGAAATCACTTCATTTTTTAGCTCATTATTAGCCCTAAATCCCCCTGTCCCAACTTTATTGGAATTTGTTGCAGGCCTGAAATGCAGGACTGGATGCATATAACCAAATGAACTGAAGTTGAATAGGCGCAACATGAAATGTCCATGAAGAAATTATTTAACAACTTTGAGACCTTGTCTGACTTGAACAGAGCCCTGACCTTAGCTCCACCAGACACATTTGAGATGAACTGGCTTGCCAACTGTGAGCCAGGCCATATTTGTCCAACATCAGTGACTGACTTCACAGTCATACTCCAAAGTCTAGTGGAAAGCCTTCTTGAAGAGTGAAGGCTGTTATAGTAGGCAGCTATAAATGCTAAATACTAATACCAATGTTGTGGATGTAATTTTGGGTGTCCACATGGTGATGTTTAGAAAGTTTTTCCTTCACTTTTTGACAGTGGAAGCTCAGTGGTCAAGGCTCTGGACTACAAAATGAGAGTTAGAATCCTTGCCAGTGTTTGACTCTTACACATCAACTGCTCAGCTCATTTGTAAGTTTCTTTGGATAAGGGCAGCTGCAAAATCCTTTATATGTAAACAGTTTTTTAATTATATAACCACACAACCATTTCCCAAAGTTTGGATTGATGAAAGCTTTATTTTGTCCTGATGCTAATCTGCTGAATTAGCAGGGCAGTTGTGAGTGAAACAGACAAAGTAATCGCTGTACACAGCCATGTGTTTTTCTAAAGGAAGTGTGCGTGGTGAAGTAATGGAGCTCTGTTCCTAGACTTTCATTCACAGGCAGTGAGTAATGTCTAACAAAAGAACAAACTTGTTACTGAATGTTACCATAACGGGAGCGCAACACTGCCAGCACTAACCAAGTGAAAAGCGCTAATGTTCGGGGAATATTCTTGGGCAGTAGAGTAGGGTACCTACAGTATATGAGATATGTCTCCACCTAGTGATATAGCAATACTGTCACACATTATAATTACCTGTAGGGACAACTACGATCGTATTTATATTACCATGATAACGATAATCCTAATAATTAACTTAGGACTCTTCCTATTTTCTGCGTAAGTAATAATAAACTGTAATCAGGAAAATGAGGCCATGCAGGTCTATTTATAAACGAATGTACCCAATGACACCGACTGGAACAATCTTAGCAGTAGGTGGCGTCTCGAGCTCACTTTCTGTAAGAAATAAGCAAGCTATTAAGTGATTTCCCTGTTTCAAAAAACAGAAACAACCAGCATATGTTGTGTTATGGACACTGGTATGCTGCTCAACCAGCAAAACCAGCAAAACCATTCGAGTTCAATAGCTAAACCATTACCAGACCAGTATTAACCAGAATAAACCAGCTTGGAACATGCAACTCGTATACTATTACGAATTTACCAGCACAGAAAACACAACATTGGTCGTTTAATTTTATATTTTAACTTTAACTAGAATGTGAAATTTTACATGGAAGTTCATAGCACGTTACTATATAACATAGATAAATACACGTGATGTTACTTCTAATACTGATCTGGCTTTCTGGATAATATGCAGTTGTTCAAAGATCTCTCTGTGTTTGTCTGAGATGCCACTGGGATTTATTAGTGCTTTAATTGTGGCGTATTTTGAAATGTAAATGGCTAACTATTACCCATGTATTAATAATGTATTTTTCATGTAAATACTGAACATCACAACAGGTTTTTGTGTGCAGTCTGCATGTTCTACCCATGTCCATGTGGGTTTATTCCAGGTACTCTGGTTTCCTCCCACAGTATAAATATGTGTGTTAGGCTAATTGGTGCCATAAGTGTGTGTATGTGTCGTACGATGGATTGGTGCCCTGTCTGCGGTTGTTCCTGACTTCCGCCCTGTGCCACCGGCTAGGCACCCGCTATCCCGTGACCCTGATCAGGATTAAGTGGTTATGAAAAAGAATGAATGAGGATGAAAACAAAATTGACAGTAAGTAAAGATGTTAGAATAAAGCAGCACCAAGCACACAAAGAAATCAAACAAGCATTTTTAAACATTTTTAAAATTGCAGCTGTTTACATTACAGCGCATGATAAAGATGCACAGCTGAAATAATACAAACAATTTCTTTATACACAAACATATATATATACACACACACACACACACACACACACATATTTTTCTATAATGTTAGAACTATTTAAGAAACTACTACAACTAAAAAAAACATATGTACACACAATATTTGCCAGTGTAATAAAAAAGTTCCACAGTTTTAGAGAATGCAACCAGAAAGAGTCCTCTCTGCTTTATTTAACACTTTACATATTTAGGTGGGGCGGCACACTGGTGCAACGGTTAGCATGGTTGCCTCACAGCATCAGCATCCCCGGTATGATCCCGACCTTGGACCTGTGTGGAGTTTGCATTTCCTACCTGTGTCCATGTGGGTTTACTCTGGATACTCCGGTTTCCTCCCACAGTCCAAATACATGAAATGGGTTAACTGATTATACTAAATTGGCCTGATCTGATGTATGACTGACTTCGAAGTAGCCTCGAGTCTACCATAAAATAACCATTGCTGATGAAAACGACATTAAATAAACCAATTAATCAGCCTCACTCTGGTTCTCAAGACATGTCTAATGCAAATTCCATCTGACATATGCATGCACGTTATATTAGTGGAAATGTATGTCACTGAACTGGATGTTAATTTGGTTTACGTTGGGAGTTCTTCTGGCTTCTTGAACCCACATTTAAATACATCTGGTGTGTTGTAATATCTGATAGCTGTCAGAATAGAGTGATTCATAATCATGCTATTAAGGAACAACCAGGTAAATCTGTTGAGCATTGGCTTTCTTACACAGCTATTTAAAAAGCCTAGCTATATTTCTGAGTGTGGATAATTTAACTTAATAACAATATGGTTATGCGTACTGACCAGCTGATCGATAGAAGTGGTGCTTCCTAAAAAAAGCCATATTCAAGTATAAGTGCCCTTTGTATCCCATTACACCCTCTTTCCTTGCATGGGACTCTCATGTGAAGTGCCTTGCAGTGGGATCAGTGTGATGGTGAGAGAGAAGTTTGCTCAAAAACATGCCTATCTGTGCCAAGCTGCACAAACACATATTCGATTGTGCACTGCCATCAACAGATAATAAGTAGGAAAAGTTATGAAAGTCATATGCCTCTGTGGTCACATGTCAGTGGGACAGAAGAGGCTCTTAATTTTCTGATTGTGTGTTTGCTTGTTTACATCCATTGGGAGCATCTGCTAGTTACACAATGGTGTTTCTTATTTAACTTAATTTAACTCCTTGTGTATGAAATTATCTCTTTCCGTCTCCAACAAGCAAGATCCTTGTTGCTAGAATCAGCAGAACATTACAGCCAAAGATGCAATAATTCCACCAACTATTAATGTTAAAAGAAATTATCCACAATTTTTTTTTTTGTGAGAGACAAGAAAAATTGGAAGTAAGTAATAATGAAACACGTATTGCTGTTTCATTAGCAATTAAAGCACATGTCCAGGTTTTCTTGTTTTTCCCTTTTTGAAAACGTACCCTTCATTTTTCATATCATGCAGGTTATTGGCAAGGAAAGTATACTTATAAAGTGGTAAATTTGTCGTTCTGATCTTCACCAGAGGCTTTTTTTGCGTCAAGGGGACTGGGGCTGTGATAAAACAAACATAACCCTTATGGGAGTTAAAAAGAGCTCTTTTTCTGTCATGAGAGGAACACCCTGGATATTTACGCTCTACCACAGTTCCAGCCAGCGGGAGGACATGCACCAGCCTGACTCAGTTGGTAGAGTACTAGTTGGTAGAGTACTAATTCCCAATGCTGTGACTCCCTGGCTCAGATCCCACTTTTGGTAAGGTTATATATTTCGCTCAAATAATTCTGTTGTGTTCAGCCTTGACATTGCAATATGGTCTCATATGGTACGCTTTCAGGGTTATGGAAAGAAATATGCACAGACTAAATGATAATTTTGAAATTTATTCTCAAGTTAAATATACAAACTTCAAGTAGCTTAAAAATCCAAAAATAAAAAAAGTAAGCAGCTCTTTTCAAAATAACTATTTTACAAAATACCAAATAACAGATAAATCTTTTTTCCCAAAATAAAACTGTTTTCAGAAATTTAGAATAATGACAAGACAAACTGTCATTGATATAAGACATTCTGTATGCCCAAACAAACAAGGACAAACCAAAGAACATAAAAACAATTTAAGAGAATAGATTAGGCTGTTCACATGCACCTATTTAATCACAGAACGTCAAAAGTTACATCGTACATGCTGCGATTGCGATCAGGTTAGTCATGCAGCACTATTGTTGTCCTGCCTTGGCAGTGGCTTCCACCTTGTCAGTTTTGGAGTTCCCTTTGTGTTACAAAGGCTGGGTCTTTTTACAAACAAGTAACATGGAAATTAGCTATCTTAAGTGGACTACACCTTTCCTCACTCTCTGATCTGCGTCGTGATTGACCTTAAAATGCTTCAGTAGTTGCAAGTCTGTTTTACTGTAAACTACTTGACTGTGTGAGCCAAAGTAATTGTGATTATTGAAGGTTTTCTTTATTTGGGGGAAAAAAATGACCAAGACATGTCAATTACTAGTAAACTACCACTTTAGCATTCCAGTTGGAAGGAATTTGAAAACAAACTATTCTTAATAAACTAGACAGTAATTAAGGTACTGGACTACTGATCAGAAGGTTGGGGTTTCAGATGCCAGCACTACCAAGCTGACACTGTAGGGGTCTTGAGCAAGGCCTTTAACCTGAGCAAGTCCTTGCTTGGACTGGACCTGGTAAGACTGGTTTAGTTGGAAGTTACTGTGGATAAGGGAGTCCGTTAAATGCTGTAAATGTAAAAACATTACTCAGTGGCATACTATTTTATTTTGTGTTACTTTATTTTGTGTTACATTAACAATGTTGTCATTTTATTTACATAAATGTTATGTGGTTAAATGAACACAACTATGTTTTTGTGTCCTATTAATTTTAATGTAGATATGAATCACTTTCTGATAATATCTTCCAGAAAACAAAAACAAAACAAAAAACACAAACAAACACCTATCTATCACAGCTTTTATGGTCACAGCTACTTTGCTTCTGACTGCAGGAGCTAAATCCTCTCTAACCAGATCATCTGTAATTATTTCAAGAAAAGAAAAAAAAGCGTTAAATTCATTTTATTGTTTAGAAGCATTAAGTAATGCATTAATGTTTTCAGTACAGAATTACCTTTTATCATTTAAAACAAGTACTGAAAATCATCTGGACGTTACACAAATGGTTTACAGATGTGCATGGTGATAATGTCATCCAAATGCTTCATCTTATTTGTCATTACTCACATATGACACATTAGCCACAAACACAAAGTAATCACATGACATGATTGAAAATGACTTCAAAAGTAAAAAGCAACTGAATAGCAAAAGTCCTCAAGATACACTTAGTCTTTCAAACAACACAAAATGTATTTTAAAGTATTCTCTTCTTGCATTGTACTGTACATACTCATCATTATCTTTTCTGCTTATAGATTTCAGGGTCACAGTGGCAGCAGGGCAAGCAAGGAAGCCCAGGCATCTCTGTCCTCTGCAACTTCTGCCAGATCCTCCTGGGGGATCCCCAGCTACTCCCAGGTCAGCTACCCTTGCTCTACCCTGAGTCCTCCTCCCAGTTGGCCATGCATGATACATCTCTAGTGGGTGGCTTATCAGATGCCCGAACCACCTCAACTGGCTCCTCTAAATGCGAAAGAGCAGCGGTTCTACTCCGAGCTCCTCCCAGATTGCTCAGTTCCTCACTCGATCACAGAGGGTATGCCTGGCAATCCGCTGGAGAAAGCTCCTTGTATCTGCGATCTCATCCTTTCGGACATTACCCAGAGTTCATGACCATAGGTTAGGGTAGGGACAGATTGAACAGCAAATTGAGAGCTTTGCTTTATTGCCCAGCTCTCTCTTCACCGCTATGGTCCGGTACAGCGACCGCATTGCTGCCGACACTGCACCCAGCCTACAGCGGATGTCAAGATCCCTCTTCCCATCACTCGTGAACAAGACTCCGAGATACCCGAACTCCTCCACTTGGTCAGTTCTCACCCCCTACCTGAAGGGAGCATGCAATCTTTTTCCTGAAGGAAAAAATGACCTTCGCTGTACATGCTAACATTTATTCAATGATTTGCTTAAGATTTCATCAAGTTTAGGTAACATTTCATCACGCTTTAATGTAACAGGGCTTGAAATTACAGTGGGTGTAAGTATGCAGTAATTAGGCTACTGTGTATTTCTAAACCCATGTGTAAGGGCTCTTAAGCATTCAGCTTCATAACAGCAGCGCAGATAATTACATTGATGATTTATTGTTTAGCGCTTGACAGTCTGGATTTTCTAAACTTGGAAAAAAAGGTTGTAGGTATGGGCGATACAGTACATAGGGAAAACAGTATATGCAAAAAAGGGAAATTAAAAGTAATTAAAAATGTTATTTAAATTACACCTCAAGATAAATGGTTAAACAACTTGAACATGAACAACTCTTAGCACAGTGGGTTCTAAGTTTGGATATAAAGGCAAATACAAAAGAGGGATATCGAACGCATCAACATGGATATTTAATCCATGAAATGGGGGAAATTTGGACTAATCAAACAACATTGCTAAACTATATAGCCAAAGGTTTGTGGACACCAAATAATGATGCTTAAATCATGGGTAGTGGCCACTCCAGAGCTGCAACTGGGGGGGGGGGGGGGGGGGGGGGGGGGGGGGGGGGGGGGGGGGGGGGGGGGGGGGGGGGGGATGATGGACTCTGGCATGCCTTTGCATGCACTCTGTGTTCCTCGGCCCCTGCAACCCTGCTTTGGGCTAAAACCTTTCAATATCTAGTGGAAAGCCCTCACTCTTCTAAGGCGGCCTTCCACTAGATATTACAACACAAGTGTGAGGTTGGGCACTGATGTGACAAAGATGTCTCAGTGGGTTAAGGTTAGTGCTCTGTATAAGCCAGCCAAGATTTTCATCAGACTGGCAAACATTTTTTTTTAAACTTTGTTTTAGAAGGGAAGTGCAACAAGATGACAAACTCTTGAACGCCATTGTTTGTCTGTGGCGGTTCCATGCCTGTATGCTTCACATTATAGACCTATAAGCTATAACAACAGAGACTAATTGGAAGGGATGTCTATATACTTTTGCTCTTATAGTGTATAGTTCTTCAGTCTTTTTCATTCACTCATTCAATTAGAGTGCATGCACACGCAATCACTCACTCACACTTTGGAGACACCAACTGACTTAACACGTCTTTAGAATGTTGGAGGAAACTGTAGTAACTGGAAGATACCCACACAAACACAGGGAGAACATGCAAACTCCAAACAGGTAGTGACAAAGCTGTGACTTCAACCTGGGTCTCTGGAGCTATGACGCCAACAGCACTAACCACTGCGCCATTGTGCAGTCTTTTAGGTAGCCGATCATATTTTTATCCTAATACTGGCTTTATTGGCGTCATCTCATCCCAGTTTACCATGGTTCACCCATTATCAGAAAGGTATCCTTGGGAGAAGTGTGCACAGCAGACCCACATATGGCTCTTTCTACAATTGTTTCTCACCTGGCAACCATGCCAGGAAAGAATGCCTCTTAGTGCCAAGAAGTTTGCCTTGCAGAGCAGAGCAGCTTCTGGCTGTAATGTGGTGCTGCATGACCACACCTGCGGACTCATAACTGATTGTAAATTGTTCTGCAAACAAACCTCACATTTAGGACATTTCAAACAACATTTTGCAGCGACTGCATGTTATGGCGCAACCAAATGTGTGTCAATAAAATGTTTTAATGCACTAGCACTATAATTTTAATCAATGAGTGCTATTAAGGCAGGGCTTTATAGTAAATGTGCTTGCATTATATTACATGAAACCCACAGGAAAGCCTAATGTGCTCTTGTGTTTCTTAGCCCTAATCTTATTTGTAGTCTTATAGTATAAGGGCAGGATATTGTTAAAGCTACTACTCTGTTTATGTTTATATCCCAGCACTAGGTGTAACACCCAAAAATGGCTATACACATGAGCATGGAGATGAAAAGTGTGATTTTACAGATGTGGACAAGGTCTGAACATGCTTTGAATACTGTCAGAAATCTTTCCTGCTGTGTATCGATTCATGTCTTAACCTGCCACACCTGTTTGGGAAAAGGAATAAAAGTGTTAGAAAAAAAAATCAACTTAATTACCCAACTGATGTTAAAGTTTCCAGTGTGCATACAGGCATTCCACAGAGTCTTTCACATTATGTATGCACATATTGTATTTTTCTCCTCCTGTTTAAACAAGGAGTCCATAAATCTACTTAGCGGGATAAAACACTTAGGTGCTTGTCTGACATAAAAGCGATCTACCCTGCCTTCTTTTCTCATTTCCTTTTGATAAAAGCCCCAGTGGCAGGAGTCATAAGAGTAGAGGAAATAAATTTGGAGACTCTGACTGGAGAATGGCCACTATGAGATTCCATTACAACCTGCAGACTTCCCCTGTGTAACAGTGTTGTATATGAGAAAGAAAAAACCCAAAAAAACAACTGAGACACAAGTGATACATTTTGCTGGTGGATTTCGGCTTATTGCTACACATCTTGGTTTTGTTCGGAACAAACGTTCATTCATTTGGCTTGGCTATGGATCGACTTGCATGTGGTTCTGGTTAAGAGCTGAGCTGGGCTGGTTTTCACAGTTCAAGTGTGTACTGGCCAAGTTTTACCTCTTTCCTTCTCCTCCTCCTCCTCCTCCTCCTCCTCAAACTCATGACTCATGAAAGCATGGCTATGCATCTACCACCGAGAAAGAGCACAATGACAAAGAATGCAGACTAATGGCTTGCTGAGGGGGCAATCCCATCACAGGAAAAGGATGCATGGGTCATAAAACTCAATTCGTGTGCGGCACTAAGTATTACCAGTCTGCATTTTCCTAAAATGTTCATCTTTCAACTTTTAGACAATTAGAAAGAACAATGAACACTTGCATTACTGATATCAGCAAGGTTAGGGCATGACTGACATTCCCTTTCTTTCCACATTATTTTTTCACATTTATACAACTTAATATTGCCACATGATTTCAAGCCCCAGCTTTAAATATCTCATTGTACTAGACTTCTCTTGAAGAACTGCATTTGGCTTTTATGTGGCTCTGACTGTTGCATGTTTAATACTCTGCTTCAGGGTGTACGAGTGTGGAATCTTGTGGAAACAGAATCTACCAAGAAGCCTGTGGAGTGCCGAGTTATGGTCACATCTCACTTCCTTATTTCAATCAGTCAAAGCACCTAATACATGCATTCCAGTGCTGACTGGTGGTTTTTAAAATAGGAGAAGCACATGTTCACATATGATCATTTTACTGGCTAGCCATAGCATGGGGGGTTCTTATATCCCTTATATCTTCTATCACAGGAGCAGCAATGTCTTGTGTTGCCTAATACAAAGCCATTTTACACAATAACCCCTCTTGTTATCTTGTGTTGGAAATTTTAAATA
>JAJAGP010000343.1:0-397945 GCA_025084515.1 Ancistrus triradiatus | reverse complement strand
TATATATATATATATATATATATATATATATATATATATAGATCTATCTATATATCTCTATTTTATTTATATATATATATAAATAAAATAGATAGATAGATAGAGATATATAGATAGATCTATCTATCTATATATCTATTTTATATATATATATATATATATATATATATATATATAATTCAGATTAAAATCAACTTAAGTTCAGTTTACACATATAGCTAGGGTTATATTCTGTGTTATATATCAGTGCTAATTCTGGGAATTGTCTGACAGTCACATATATACTACATTTTATGAGACTTAGCTGACGATTCAGCCAAATCAGGGCACGTGACCACTGTTCCAACAAAAAAATAAATAAATAAATAAAATTAGTTTAACTAACAGTGACATGGTTGAACATTTTAGAAAGTGTACAATAGGAACAGAAAGGACCATCACCCTGGATTTCACATTCTGGTTCGTTCCGAAGTTCATAATTAGTGGAAAGGCCCATTAAAGTCTATTCCAGCCAGATCATCAGTAAAGCACTTAATCAAAACCTTACTCACAGGCGTGCATGTGTGAGCAGGTTGGGACACACTGAGGCTTTGTGCTGAATCATCAGGTGGCTTGGGTCCAGCATCAGAATGATTGCTGTGCAGAAGAGTCCTTTATTCTGCCAGAAAATATGGCATCTACACACCATGTGGTATCTAATAAACTTAAACGTGACCTTGTAAAGGAGATAATTTTTGAAATTGCTAAAAGTTCCACAGCAAGGCAGATGGCACTTCCACTAGACAAAATGATTCTTGAGAAACAAAATGAGAGCGAGATGGTGGCACTGAAACCAAGCTCTTCCCAGGTGAGACCATGTAACGAACTCAAAATCTGACAAAAAGGTCTGAATGATGTAATGTGTTTATGGATCACTTTTTGTTACCATGCCAAATATCTAACAGGGGCACAGGCTTTGTTGAATAGTGTTCCACCTGTGATTTGTGTCAGAGAGCAGTGGATGTAGGTTTACACTGTCCCTCATGTTGAACTCTAAATATAACCATAGAGGCAGAGTAAAGGGTAAACAGATCCCTCTTGAATTGCATGAGGGCATCTTGTAATGCAAGAGTTTTCAATATGCTCCAGCTTACTACACTACTCTTGCAACACAAGTCTAAAACATTGCAGGGAGGAATCGAATCAGATTTCTGAATCAGAGTTCGTTCCAAAAACATAACGAGTGTCAGCAAGCCAAACGTGGGGCTGGTTTGTGGTAACTGCTCAACATTTTTAAGATATCAACCTTTTTCAATGGATTGCTTTTTATAGATAAGGATGTTGACTCACGGTGACTCAACAGATTCCCTGAACTGCATACTGTGAATGCATTTCATTCACACACACAATTTAGAAGAGCCAATCCACTTTCTGCCACATTTCTGGAAGGTGGTAAGATACTATGGTACCAATTTTTAAGCAAAACTGCTTCCTTTTTGATATGTAGTACGATGTAGTATGATAGTAGTGCAATGCCATTATTCCTAGTTGCATGTAGTGCACTACATAGGTAGTAGATCATCATTTTATAATTTAAGCCCTGGTCTTTGGTCATTGTACCACTGCTAACAAAACACTATAATTTCTATGAATAACTGTTTGGAGGCACAATAATATTGGTTTTATTATCCATTTGACTTACAGCATTTAGCAGACGCTCTCACCAAGAGTGACTTACAACTGATACAGATCCAATCAATTGTGGGGTTGAGAGCATTGCTCAAGGCCCCAACAATGGCAGCTTGGCAGGGGTGGGATTGGAACCCTTAATCTTCTGGCCCAAAGTCCAGTACCCTAATCGCTAAGACACCACAGTGAGATAGTGAAAACAAATAATAAAAAGTGCACGTGTGGGCAAAACATCATCATCAGTGACTGTTTGTGGGAGGATCAGCTTGCACATTGGCAAAAAACTATGATGATCAGCGACTGTCGTTGGGAACATCGGCTTGTTCATGTCCAAACTGCTCAAACCTAGTATAACCAGCAACTGTGATTAGAGCTGGAGAGCTACATGGAGTGCAGGACAGTTGCCAATGCCTGCTCAAAAAGTCACTAGATTTGTAGATAGGCTTGATTTTGAAATAAAGTCTCCAAAGGGGTCTAAAACAGTCACCAAATCTAAGCGGGTGACACTGAAACTGACTGGTCAGTAAAGAAAATGAGTTTGGGAGTATGTCATGTCAGTATGGAGTATGCATCAATATGCCACTATTGTTCCAAAATCTCACATTTTGCAATTCTTATTCTCCTGTTGACTGCATATGCCTTTTTAAAAAGTTAAGACTCCAGTTTTACGTAGAAGATTTGAGCAGCCCTGGGTAAATTACATTTCAGTGATTTTCCAATTGACAAATATGTACATCCTCTGCAGTGAACAACCCCTAAATATGACACAATTCTGCAAATTATAATGGACAATTTTTTTTTTTTTTTTGCTGAATTCAATCTGTTGGGGGAAACTTTGGCATGTACAAAAGTCTGGACATCCAATCCTGGTCAGCCAATATTTAGTAATACACTCTTTAGCAGAAATAATAGCCTTCAGCCATTTCTTATAGTAGCTAATAGTTTTTGATTACCTGTGTTATTGGTTTTTTGGGGGGGTTTTCTCCGCAGTCTTCATCAAAGAATGCTTCTAAATGTTCTTAGGTCATCGGGCATGCACAAAAGTTTGAAATTTACCCACAGATTTTCGTAACATTCTGTAGACTGTGAAGGCCTTTCCAAACACTGAAATGCAACCCAAAAGCTAATAGAACCACTTTTATTCTTAACAGTAGCACTTAATTCCAGAATGCCTTTGGCTTATCTGAATATAATGTCGTATACTTCAGACATTGATTTTTGCACACAGCCCTGATCTTAATTCCATCAAACACAACTGATATGGGAATGACAACTGTGAGGCAAGGCTTACTGTCAAAAATTAATGCCCAGCGTAACAGTCGTGTTCCAAAATCTAGTAAATTTTTGCCATCAGCTCAACTGGTTCACTCTGAAAATGCACAATATTTATTAGAGATGTAGCGATTGCAATTTCCTTGGCTGATTCGGACTTCCGATTTAGAAAAATATATGACCAGCCGACTGATTTTCTTTCTGTCGCAGAATTATAAATGTCAGCATAGAGAAATATTTTTTAAAGAAAGAAAGCAGGGACTGTTATACTTGTCATTATGTGGCTTATACTTGTAACTATCAAACACTGCAAACTTGATCAAATTGTACTTTATTACCAACCTTGATAAGAGCCTTTTACCAGTTATTGCAAGTGTGAAGGCCCAAGCAATGACGTTACATTGCAACTCACTCCACAGGTAGCAGTGTACACCAAGATGGCAAGTCATACATCACTACTGTAATGCACTAAAAACCACACTCTTACACTAAATCCCGGGCACAAATGGTACAAGACAATTAAGCATACGCAACTACTAGCTCTTAGCAACTAATAAAAAGATATACACACATAAAACAGATCACAGGTCCCCACAATACAAAAATAAACAGACAATCGAGCTGCACGCTAAACATTGGGACCAGGAAACAAGCACAGAACAGATGAGCATTAACTGTTTACAGTTGAGGTTTACACCTCCTTATACACATGAACTGAATTCCGAATAGAGCTGGGCGGTATGGCCAAAAATTTATATCACTGTATTTTTGTCTGGGTGGGGATAACAGGCTTTTATATTGGGTTGTAGCTTACTCTACTGTCAGTAGTAAACAGAAAAAAACTGCAAAAGTTTCCATGCTGGACACATGGTTGTGTTCAAAATGAATCACTAACTCCTTAGTAGTTTCCCTACTCCATCAATAGTAATGCGGTATTTAGAAAGCCTATCTAGTTGACTAGCTAAGTAGCACTCAAAACACAGCTGAAATATAGAATGCTTCCTCCTCATCACGTCACCAAACAAGGCCATTGATAATCTCCCTCAATCTGGGGCCCCATGTAAGATCTCATCCCGTGGGGTCAAAATGAGAACGGTGAGCAAAAATCCCAGAACTACACGGAGGGACCTGGTGAATGTCCTGCAGAAAGCTGGGACCAAAGTAACAAAGGCTATCATCAGTAACACACTATGCCGAGAGGGACTCAGATCCTGCAGTGCCAGGCGTGTCCCCCTGCTTAAGCCAGTACATGTCCAGGCCCGTCTGACGTTTGCCAGAGAGCATATGGATGATCCAGAAGAGGATTGGGAGAATATCAAGTGGTCAGATGAAACCAAAATAGAACTTTTTGGTAAAAACTCAAATCGTCATGTTTGGAGGAAGAAGAATGCTGAGTTGCATTCCAAAAACACCATACCTACTGTGAAGCATGGGGATGGAAACATCATGCTTTGTTGCCGTTTTTCTGCAAAGGGGACAGGACGACTGATCTGTGTCATGGGAAGAATGAATGGGGCCATATATCGTGAGAAGCCAAACCCTCCTTCCATCTGTTAGAGCACTGAAGATGGAACATGGCTGGGTCTCCCAGCATGACAATGATCCCAAACGCACCGCTCGGACAACAAAGGAGTGGCTTCCGTAAAAAGCATTTCAAGGTCCTGGAGTGGCCTAGCCAGTCTCTAGACCTCAACCCTATAGAAAATGTGTGGAGGGAGTTGAAAATCCGTGTTGCCCAGCGACAGCCCCAAAACATCACTGCTCTAGAGGAGATCTGCATGGAGGAATGGACCAAAATACCAGCCACAGTGTATGCAAACCTGGTGAAGACTTACAGGAAATGTTTGACCTCTGTCATTGCCAACAAAGGTTATGTTACAAAGTATTGAGTTGAACTTTTGTTATTGACCAAATACTTATTTTCCACCATTATTTACAATTAAATTCTTTAAAAAATCCTACAATGTGATTTCCTGGATTTTTTTTTATCATTTAACAACACAGAATGCACTTCTGACATTAACCCATATGTAATATATTATTTTTTTGTCAATTAAGGGTCTTGCTCAAGGACCCAATAATATCAGATTGGCAGAGGTGGGATTCAAACCCTGGACCTCCTAGTCCATAGTCCAGTACCATAACTGGTAGGCCAGCACAGTCCTCCAGTATGAGGTTGTTTTTAAGAGAGGAAACTGTGGGACTATGGTAGCCTAGCGGTTAAGGTACTGGACTATGGACCACAAGGTCCAGGGTTCAAATCCCACCTGTGCCAAGCTGCCACTGTTGGGTCCTTGAGCAAGGCCCTTAACCCACAATTGTTTGGATTGTAAAATTGTATCAATTGTAAGTCGCTCTGGATAAGGGTGTTTGCTAAATGCTGTAAATGTAAAGTAAATGAAACACTACGCCAATGTAAATATTGGTGGATGAACCCCTTCCAGTTCTATAAACAGTTTTGGCAATATTTAGAATCAAAAACTCACTGACTTTGATGTATTTTGGGTGAAGCATGTCCACATTTGTTTATTCGTACTGTTTTGTTTGTTAATGGTAACAGCACTGTATTTGGGCCAGAGATCTATATACAGTGGTGCTTGAAAGTTTGTGAACCCTTTAGAATTTTCTATATTTCTCCATAAATATGACCTAAAACATCATCAGATTTTCAAGTCCTAAAAGTAGATAAAGAGAACCCAGTTAAACAAATGAGACAAAATATTATACTTGGCCATTTATTTATTGAAGAAACTCATTCAATATTACATAATCGTGAGTGGCAAAAGTATGTGAACCTCTAGGATTAGCAGTTAATTTAAAGGTGAAATTAGAGTCAGGGGTTTTCAATCAATGGGATGACAATCAGGTGCGAGTTTTATTTAAATAACAGGGATCTATCAAAGTCTGCTCTTCACAACACACCTTTGTGGAAGTATATCATGGCACGAACAAAGGAGATTTCTGAGGACCTCAGACAAAGTTGTTGATACTCATCAGGCTGGAAAAGGTTACAAAACCATCTCTAAAAAGTTTGGACTCCACCAATCCAGTCAGACAGATACAGTGTATAAATGGAGGAAATTTAAGACAATTGTTACCCTCCCCAGGAGTGGTCGACCAACAAAGATCACTCCAAGAGCAAGGCGTGTAATAGTTGGTGAGGTCACAAAGGACCCCAGGGTAACTTCTAAGCACCTGAAGGCCTCTCTTACATTGGCTAATGTTAATGTTCATGAGTCCACCATCAGAAGAACACTGAACAACAATGGTGTGCATGGCAGGGTTGCAAAGAGAAAGCCACTGCTCTCTAAAAAGAACATTGCTGCTTATCTGCAGTTTGCTAAAGATCACGTGGACAAGCCAGAAGGCTATTGGAGGAATGTTTTGTTGATGAATGCAACCAAATTAGCTTTTTGGTTTAAAAGCGTTATGTTTGGAGAGAGGAAAACACTGCATTCCAGCATAAGAACCTTATCCCATCCTTGAAACATGGTGGTGGTAGTATCATGGTTTGGGCCTGTTTTGCTGCATCTGGGCCAGGACAGCTTGTCATCATTGATGGAACAATGAATTCTGAATGATATCAGAGAGTTCTAAAGGAAAATGTCAGGACATCTGTACATGAACTGAATCTCAAGAGAAGGTGGCTCATGCAGCAAGACAACGACCCTAAGCACACAAGTTGTTCTACCAAAGATGGTTACAGAAGAATAAAGTTGATGTTTTGGAATGGCCAAGTCAAAGTCCTGACCTTAACCCAATGGAAATAATGTGGAAGGACCTGAAGAGAGCAGTTAATGTGAGGAAACCCACCAACATCCCAGAGTTGTAGCTGTTCTGTATGGAGGAATGTGCTAAAATTATCAATTAAAATAAATAAATTACCAAGTCTAATATTTTTGTCTTACTTGTTTAACTGGGTTCTCTTGATCTACTTGTAGGACTTGTGTGAAACTCTGATGATGTTTTAGGTCCTATTTATGCAGAAATATAGAAAATTCTAAAGGGTTCACAAACTTTCAAGCACCACTGTATAAAGTGATGTGTGTGAATATGAATTTGCTATTCATGCTCAGTAATAGTAATACTAAATGAGTCTGCACCCTGGTGTTATTCGGAGTCAACTCCAGCTGACAAGATCCTGGCTATGTGAGGTGTCGGTAATGACTTTCCCATCTGAACTTCATCCTGCCTGACCGGAGGGATCTGAAAAGCCTTCTCATTCCTGTTTATATTTTTACTCCATAGCTTCCCCATGGGTAACTTTCCAAGAATACACCATGTTTACCACAGAAAAAGTATTTTAGCTTTCTGTGTTTATTAATAATACAAATGCGTCAGTCTGGATTTAATGTTTTACCTGAATTGTGATCTTGCTGATGACATAATTGCCTTAGTCACACATTTGAACAGTCTGGCCTGTGGGGAATTATTTGTTATAATGGAGTTTTTCCTCACAAAGCTGACATGAATTTAGGCTAGGCATGTTCTGTCATGTATCCTTAATATATCAAAAGCTACATCAAAGGCTCCAAAGTAGGGAACACAAAATGATACTTATGAAGGATTACGCAGGACGTACAGTTGTAGGAAAAATAAACTGTTTAAATGTAACTGTTTATTATTCACTGCTTAACATGTCATTGTTAAAATGTGGCCTAGCCAATGCAAATACATCCTTATGATTTTGTTTTTGCACAATAATGGACATTAATATTCTCACTGTGGTGTGTGTGTGTGTGTATGCCTTCATAATTGCTGATTAACTGTGTTAACTCTGGCACAGATGAAGTTTAGCAAAATGTGTATGTGTATACACACACACACACACACACACACACACACAGCTAAACTTCATCTGTGCCATAGTTAACACAGTTAATCAGCAATTATGAAGTCATTTGTTTACACCTTTCAGAAACAGCTCAAATTTCACAGTGCCATCATAGTGATTAGTTTTTACCCTCTTATTAATCTACAGTTGGGGTGACCAGGGCCAAAATGTAGGTCATGGCCTGGCTCATTACACATTGTTATTTTCAGTGCTGGGGAGTTATGGACTACATGTTATCTGAAGTACATCATCTGTTTACAAAAATAAATACTTGTAATAAGAGTAGAACATCTGAAAATACATGCAACTCTTTCTTTTAATGTATTGCACGATT
The DNA here is from genome assembly GCA_025084515.1 of Ancistrus triradiatus. NCBI lineage: Eukaryota > Metazoa > Chordata > Actinopteri > Siluriformes > Loricariidae > Ancistrus > Ancistrus triradiatus. The sequence goes on along the minus strand of JAJAGP010000343.1, from coordinate 389,837 downwards.
AGATTTTTATGCTAATGTGCTCATAAACTTTAATAAACAACGACCCAGATAAAATTACTTGCATAGTGGTTTCATAGGAGATTCTACAAACTATTAATAGTAATGGGCAAGAAGACTGTTGGCTAAACATACAGCTAGCATACAGCTGAGGTTGTGAAGTTCGATGTTGCACAGCAGTTTTGCGGCTTTTACAGTAAGAAAGGAAAAATACTCTGTTGCTCTACTTAGGAAATCTTGAACATCAGATATTTACTACATTTTAAAAATCCAGTGGTCACTGTTACTACAACGCAATTCCATAGTCACCTTTTGTTTCTTAATTCAATTCCAAATAATTATATGTTTGTTTTTTGGTAAAGAAAAGTGACAGAAGTCGACAAAAGTAAATAATATGCACTTTAGTTATATTATTATTTATAATACTATTTTGACACACTTTAACAGAAAAACAGCTTAAATGACACTGTCAATACAGTGAATACAACAGGATGCAACAAGAGAAATGAGTTGCTCAGAGGGAAATTATTTAACTGAAATATTATTTATTCAGATTTCCACTCAGGAAACAGATCATTTTATTTAAATTGTATCACTGCTGTAAGAACTATGCTCGTTGACAAATAACGTACCCAGATAGAAATGTCAGATTGCTGCCTTCATTCAGTGGTGTCATAAACGAGAAACCTGGACTGCTATGGACTGGAACCATTTTGTCTTAAGCAACAAATACAGGTTTTGTTTTGGACCCAACGACGGGCTCTTGGTTTTTCAGCAGGATAATGCTCGCCCAAGCACAGCAAGGGTTTCCCAGGACTGTCTCTGCCAGATTGCAACACTTCCTTGGCCTGCCCGGGTTGCCAGATTTATCGCCAATCGAGCATTTATGGGACCAACTGGGATGCCAGCTTCGGCAACCTACAAGTGTGTAGGATCTACAGGACCAGATGCAACATCTGTGGGTAAATGTGTTGCAGAACAACATATGGAACCTGTCTGCCACCATGCCCAACCAGATCTCATCTTGTATCCAGGCTAGAGACGGCCTAACAGTGTAACTAGAGCCTCCTTTCAGTTGTACAGTTTTCCCTAATGAACTTATCCTTTAGCTCCAATATTGTAATCACTTACATACATCATCATTACATTCATACCTATAAAGTGTAATTTGATTCCAACAGCTCCTTCTTGGGTGGGTTATTTTTTTGTCGGAGGGTGTATTTAAATTTTATTGTATAAATCACATGATTTTATCATGTTAGACCCTAAATAATTAGTTTTTTTTCCATTAAATGTCGCTACACAGACAATCAAGTGGACGATATACATTTCGACTGCTGCTGAACAGTATTAAGGAAAGTATATAAAAGTGTCCAAAATCATTTACCAGCTTCACCAATTCTGTTCCGCTCAATATAGCATGTAGAACACTGGGAATACGGAATAGAGAACAGTTTCACACAACTACAACTCACAGGGTCATACAGAAAAAAAAAAGTATATTTCTAATTTTATTGCTGACACTACTATGAAATGTCCTGCGGTTTTTCATTTTGATTGTTAATTTTTATGAGTTTTCTATGACACCAAACTTGTTCATGGCTAAGTGACACAATTTAAATAAGATAAATATGCTGTAACTGTATGTGTGAAGCTCAAGAATTTGTTGAGAAATGTAGCCCTTTTGCTTATTCTAGGATATATACAACTTAAATGCATAGTATTTTCACTGATGATCATTTGAGACAAAAAATAACAGCTGACAACATGTAGTTTTCTTATGCATAATATTTGACATTGCAAACTTAAGTATTTGTGACGTACTTTGTAGGGTAAGTGGTTGTGTGCCACAGACATGACACAGGAGCTCAAAACTTTCAAACTTTGACTCCATGACTTTAGTTCGCTCTTAGATTTATCATCTACGCCACCCAAGGAGGTTGGGTCCCTTTTTGAGTCTTTGGTCCTCCCAAGGTTTCTTCCTAGAACTAGGGAGTTTTTCCTTGCCACTGTCGCCCTAGGCTTGCTCAATTTGGCATTGGACGTAGTTATTAGGAGATAAATCTAAACTTGTAAAGTTGCTTTGAGACAATGCTCCATTGTAAAAAGCGCTATATAAATAAATCTGACTTGACTTGACTTGACAGGAGGACATTACGGGCTCAGGTATGATTGATTTTCTCAGTTTAAGCACTGGGCAAAGTTACACTAGTAAGAAATCCAAATATGAATTAGGAGGGACAACAAGCTTTTCCAGAATGTTGTGCAGCTATATACCACAGTTGTGTTAAACTAGGCAAGCAATATGTGTGTGCTGATTAGCAAACTGTCAGAGTGTAGCCACAGGCATTGTGGGTAGTGCATAAAGTTTAAGTGAAGTGAAACAAATATTGTATGTCACATAATGTTTATTTATAATGACAATTATAAATGTCATTCACTGTAAATTATGCCATTTAAGTAATACAACCAACAAATTAATACATTTCAGTTGTGCATTACTGATCTAGTATGTTACTCCTCCAGGTTTTGGGAAAATGTTTCATTTTTTACTTTAAAAAACATTTTCTTTTCACAATGTTGACCAATATTAGTCACAAGTACCCAAAGTAATACACTTTTACACTGCAAGTACTCAATAGCTCCAAACAGCGAAGCAGCTCCAACAATTATATGAAATCTTATAGTTCTACTATCCAGTCAGAAATGGTCAAAGAAGTGTATGCTTGCCATTAATACATATGGTTGTATCCTTATTGGCTGAGAAAATAACAAGAAGACTGGTTGACCTGTGACTTTATTAAACGTAGACCTTTTCATTTCGAAAATACACTCTTGAACTGAATAACTGTTTGAGTGTAGTACATACAATTCAACATAGCAGCATCAGAACCATTTTAGATATGAAGTTTAATTATAGCAAGCATAACATCTGCAAGTCTTGCAGTATGGTAAGATAAAACAATGGTATTCCAAATGAACCTGAGGTAAGGCAGCTAAAGTCTTGGAAGCACATTGTGTTTACAGCTAGAAGTGGAACTCAATCTGAAGTGCCTGGAACTGGCAATAAATTTGAACCTGGATGTTTGTAGGAACAACAGAACAACTAGATAACCCTGGGTGATTACCATGAATTAAAACTAAAACGAATACTAGAAACAAATACATAAACTTTCCTTTTTGGTAGCATTTTTTTGTGATAGCTAATTAATCATAAATAACTACTAGGAGTGCACACATTAAAAGTCAGTCAGTGTTTGTGAACAAAAATGCTTTAACCACAAAAAGAAGTTTGGCCACACAACAACATTCTGACTTTTGACTCTACTTCTTATTGGATTTACCAAATCAATGGAAATGTCAACTGAAAAATTGACTTTTGCAGTGTACTGGTTTATTAATAAAAGTTTGTTTCACAAAGTGAAGTGCAGTGCTGGAATTCTTTGCAAAGGCTAGGAAAGTAGTAAAGGATTGGTAATAAACAGGTATGTACATGCTTAAATTCTAGATCTGTTCTGGGTCCAATTTGACATGTTCTACACGTTACACTGACTTTCTTCATGCTGTGACTTTGTATGATGCTAAATGACATGATAGACCATTCGCCTGAATATAAGACATAGACTACTTAAAACGTAACAATTGCACCTTTCATATTCTGTACAACAGTGGAAGTGTCAGTATACAATTAGTATGATAAGCTGACACTAGGATTTGCATTTGTAGTAAAAGAGATATAAATAATGAGAGGCTTTGTCCATTTATAGAGGTGGGCATGTCTGCTCGGTTATGTGACAAAAACTTCTCATAAGTCAACAGCGACCCTCAACTCAATAGACTGATTAAATAGCTGAAACAACCAGGCATATTAAGGACAATTCAGGGAGGACACCTTGACCATGTTTTGCCAACATGTTCTCTGTATTTAGTCATTCCTCAAAGAGCAGTTGCAAAATAATTCCACAACTTGTAGTTTGTTCCTGGGACTAAGATAAGTACAGAGGAAACAGCCAAAAACTACAAACTAATGCCATTATTAAATAAAGGTGGCATACAACCATATCAAATAGAAAGCAAAATTATAAACCACACTAAAACTGAATTTCAGATACAAATTGAAAATAACGTAAACATCTAAAATGAATCAAAAGGGTCAAACCAATAACGCGGCCATAAGCAACAACCTGTACACGCCCCTTTCTCGTTAATTGCTTAAGGGCAAGTTTACAGAACAAACAACCACTGTGGCTAAAAATATTTCCATTGATGCAGCCGGTGGTGAAAATGACTCCAAGTTAACTATGCTGCTACCATTTTATGTCACAAAGTTTGAGCAAGCTGAGTCCTTTCCATGTTTGTACCATCACATGATAGTTGACATATTGATTGTAAAAGGCAACAGATTGCCTACTCCTATATCTGTAAAATGTACTGTCACATCAATGGTGCCTGTGGACATTGGTATCTAATTTTGCATGACAAGTTTAAATGACCACTGCATTCTGACAAGTCCCTGCCTGCATACTGCTTAACATTCTTCACAATGGTAGCCAATTTTACATAGAGCTGTGAGTTTCCTTCACCCAGAATGCGTTGCATGCTCATCTAGTATCTATATGAATAATGCTCCTGGGGTAATAAAGCCAACTGCGAATGCTTTTAGATAAACATTAGCAAAGTGCATTAACATAAACTTATCCAAGTGACTGAGTAGATGCAACACCTCCAAGGCATTTTGAAAAGTTCAGTTAAAACAACACTGTGATACGCCCTAACCGTTACAAACGAGTCTGGGAAGAAGCCAACACAATGGGATTGTGAATGGGAATTTTGGTTTGAAAACTGCTTTTGTTGCTGACTTCTTGTTAAAATGGGCCTTAAAATGCAAAAAAGATATGCTTAACATCCTAACCTTTAATCAACGAAAAGAGATCCTTTAACCTTCCAAAAGAGATAAGAACATTTGCTATTTCGACTGTAGGACATGACTGCTTACTGAATTTCAGGATAGTTTTGAAGACCTATGTCAAAATATTCAGACTATACATTACATTTGTAATTTGCACATTTGTAAATCACCCACACAAGTCAACTTTTAAGTTATAAAAAGTGTATAAAACTTAATAGTAAGGAGTAACTTCACAGTTTCTCTGCCATCACCCAATATTTATAGAAAGTTTTCATTCTCTTTTTTCTGTTATCTTTTGCTTTTATATTAGCAAATAAACAGGCTGGTGATGACTTTTCAGGAAAAGCAAAATACCAACATTTCAGAGCAAGTAAAATGCCCCAAACAGTTGCTTTGTAGTAGTTCTATAAACTGCCATGCCCCAAGGTCTCATCTCTTGCTTGCACGATATTCAGCATGTGCTCTGTGGCATCTTTGTGCTATTGATGACGGCTCACTAGTCAATGCCATACTCAACATGCCACCCAGAGTCTGTATGCTAGCAAACTAATCTGTTTATCTTAGCAGTAGGTTAGTTCATAATCTGTATTTTAATAATCCTGAATATTGTATGCACAGAATTTCCATTTAGAGTTTATGTCAACCAAAAACCATGAAATATAGGGTAGTTCGGAGGTAATTGCAAGAGCAATAAGGATTTTTAGGGGCATTATGATGGCGAAACTGAAACACAAGTGCCCCCAAAAGCCCCTCATTCTCCCTGCGGCATTACAACTACACCTTCCTCTATCTGGAGCTTTTAATATTTTATTTTCTATCCTGTGTTTTAGAGTTCAATACTTATAGTCATAAGCCTTCAATTCAGATTAGATTACCAGTTGCAAACAATAGTCGTCAAAATGCAGTTTTGGATTTTTTCCACTTTATCAACAATTTGTTGATTTGCATTAAGGCTCATCTTAAAGCATCTCACATGTTCAGGATGTACATTGTGAGCCAACATTACAATCTACTAAAGGGTCACAAAGTAAGGTAGTGATACGAACAATGCTGAACAGCTGTGTTCTCTCTTTCCTTCTGGAAGGGTGAGGACCAGAAGCGGGACTTTGTGGGCCAGTTGGACTGAGATCAAAACTCATCTCGCCCCCAAAATCCCGCCACTGGCATCACAAAGTCTCACTGTAGCAATCAGCAACCCGAAATCTTGTAACATGCTTAATACTGGGCATTATTAATAACAAACCTATTTAACAACCAGCCCAACTACTAGCTTCAGTTAAAGGCTTGTGGTCCAGATCTGGTCCTTGAGTACACTTTTTTTTACAAGCTAATTAAATGAAAAATTTGGATGATCCAACACCATCAGGGCTAATGGATGATTATCATTAGTGTGTGTAACCACTTTACTGCTGAAACCATCCACTCTCTTGTTTAGCACGCTCAATTGGCTGCCTTAGGTACTCGACAAAGAGTCATTTCTATTTTATAAAAGGGAAAACATGAACACAGATAATTGACAATGAGTGGGCAGAATGGTGCATGATTTTACTGTATTCTCCGTGCAATCAGAGTTCACCTGTTCCAAAGGATTCTACACTGCCTGGGCAAAAAAAAAGTCACCATTAGGATTCAAATAAGCAATTTATATTTACTGTAGTGATTAATAAGGTTTAGCTGGCAACAATTATTTTAACCCTAACTGATACAGTAAATGGGGTCTCACTTCTTAAACAACCATATGGGAAGACTTATTCTGTGGTCATTGAAAAGATGGTACTGCGTTTCAGAAGGGTCACATTATTGGCCTACACAGAAAACACCCAAGGAGATTGGTGAAATTACTGGAATTGGGTTAAGCATTGTCCGACACATTATTAAAACCTGGAAGGATAGTGGTGAACTATCAACTCTGCAAAAAAAAAGTGGTAAGAAAACAAATCTTGACGGTGATCGAAGATCACTTAAACACGTGGTGAAGTCAAATCATTAAAAATAACAATTAGTGAAAGTATAGGTAGTCCCTGATTTATGATGGGGATGCGTTACAACAAATCCATCGCAATTTGAAAGTATCGCAACCCAAGGAGTTTAATATATACTGTATATATCACAGCATCGCCTACCTTAAACATGCTTAAAACACTTGCATTAACCTACAGTTGGGCAAAATCATTAACACAATCTGTATTTTCTTAAAGTGTTGAATATCTCATGTACCTTACTGCATTGAAAGTGAAAAACAACATGGTTATTATCACGACCACGGCTTTTCCTCACTACATTTCCCAGTGCTCATCCCTCCCTATGTCACACACTAATGATTTGCTCATTTAGCACAGGACAGTGCAGGAGAGTATCATACTGCGTGTCCAGGGACAAATCGGAATTCAAAATTCAGACTATGGTTTCTGCTCAATGTGTATTGATGTGTATTGTCAGATTCCCATTATAAAGTGGGGGACTACCTGTAAGAGTGTTTACACAACATGACAAGAATGCTGGGCTAACTGGGAAATAAAAGGCTTCAGTTTGGAAGGGAGCATACCAATTGGACTCTGGAGCTAAATAAAAAGGTCATGTGGTTCAATAAGTCCAGATATACCCTATTCCAGAGTGATGACCTCATGGGGGGCACATGAAGTGATGCACACATCATGCATTCTGCCCACTCTACAAGGCTCTGGAGGCAGTGTTATGATCTGGGATTACTTTACTTGGTCAAGTCTAGGCTCAGCAACGTTAGGTGGCAATAAAATGAAGTCAGCTGAGTCCTTGAATGTATTGAATGACCATGGGCAAGATTCATCGGGTTCAAATTGTGAAACAGTGGTTCTAGGAGTGGTTCATTTTCACACATGAATTGGCCACTACAGACTCCTGGCCTTAATCCCACTGAAAGTCTTTGGGATGTGCCAGAGAAGACTTTACTTAGTGTTACAACTCAGTATTTCAAGATAATCATTTCATTTCAACACAAGCATTCCAGAGGGCTCTGATAGAAACCTCAAATCCTCAGTTACAAAGTTTTTGAAATCTGCCAGTCACTCCAAACGAATTACTTTGGACTGTAAGTGCTCGATTATCCAACTTTGCTCTATATTTTCCGTTTCTAGGCATGACAAATTAACATGTAATTGTTGAAAGTATTTTACATAAAATTACAGCACATGCTAACTTACAAGAAAATGTCGGTTGGGATATTTTGCAACCCAATTCTGTTAAGTCTGGTAAGCAGTCACGTCCTAGCGACAATATCAGTCCACTTAAAATGACTTATTCACATCCTACTGACACTATCCTTCCACTTAAAATTATTTATTCAATGTAGCCAAAGAAAAGAGCACTTCCAGTGTTTTATATGTCCTCAGAAAAACGACAAAACCCTTAGGCTAAGTGTTATGTTTTCGGATCCTAGGACAGTTCGGGTAGACACAATCTGTCTGCTTCAGCGACATGAAAAAAGCAACAGCTCCCAAAATCTTAACCTAGATTCCCAACTTCTACTGATGAAAACGAAGGACCAAATTCAAATCTAATAAAAACGCTTGCAATTCTCTTATCACATCATCGGACTGAAATATTTCAAATACTTACAACGACGCAAATTCAATTCACACCTGCTACGCAGAGCCGATCTGAGAACAAGCGGGTCTTACATTTTATTGCCGTGTCTTAAAACTTACCGTCATTATCGATCGGGGGAGATCGGAAATGGCTGCTGTTAATCAGACATGATTTCGGTATTAGGAGCCGTTACGTGGTGAAAGCGGTCTCGTCTCAGTCACGTCACCGAGGCAGTGGTAAAGCATCGATCCACTCTCAGACGCACACGGATCGCGAGCTTGATCTGATCGCATTGTAGCTTGGAGTGTCATTAGCGAGTGATCGCGATCAGGGTAGGCGGGACCTGAAGTCGCGTGCATGATCAGGACACGCGCTCACGCCTCCTCTGTCTGTAGCTTTAAAAGGGCAATCGCATTCAAAACATGTCGAAGCGCTGTTTCCCTAGAAATTAACTCCAAAATGTAGCCTAGAAACTTGGAAGAGACACACTGACACATCCATGTCTGTACATGACACCATATAAACGTTTTAGCTTTCAGTATTGTTTATCTGTGGGATGTGTTAGGTGCAGTAAAGACTTAACGCTGACGTTTACATCTTTAGTGGCAAAACTCTCTTGCGGCGTTGAATCGTGTTATCTGCTGCCCCCTCTCGTCGCCATATCATATACATTACCTCCCGGTCTCTCTCTCTTTCCAATAATGAATGTTTTTATAAGATATTGTCCGTGTGAAATACATTCCCTTGACACAGAAGTTGTAAATTGAACAAGAGATGAATGGTTTAATAGATACATTTTGTAGCTTGGCCTTCTTCAGGCTTATTTTGACCCAGGAAAAAATGTACTGTGAATTTTCATAGTAAAACTGAATTGCTTGACAGTTTTAATCTGAACTTTCACAGTTTGACCATGACTTTTTGATGGTAATTTGGCCACTTCATGGTTCTACTGTGAAATTTCATAGTACAATTGTAACCTTGGTTGACTATGAACTGACCATGAATTATTTCACAGTCGTACTATGTATTTTGGTGGTAATTTGGCCACTTTGTGGTTCAAATTTCATCTTACATTTTTTCCTGGGGAGTGTCTGTTTATAGCTCTTTAAAATGTGTGAGGCAGTGTCTGTGTGTTGCTCTAAGAAAATGAAGATGTTGGGGTGTAATTTCAACTACAACTTTCTCTTAAAAATCCAAAAGGTCACTATGGTGAAGTCAATTGTGTGTGCGTGTGTGTGTGTGTGTGTGTGTGTGTGTGTGTGTGTGTGTGTGTGTGTGTGTGTGTGTGTGTGTGTGTGTGTGTGTGAGATATTTCTTCATTATACCTATCTACATATTACCAGCTATGAAGCTATGGCTTATTCTCCTTTTCTTAATGCCTCATAAAAACATACAAATATAGATATATCATTTGACATATGTGGGTCACTTAGCAAATCATCATACAAATGGGACATTAATTATAACAATACAGTGTCTAGTTTAAAACTATTCTTCTTTCTGATTTGTGGATTAGAATACATTCCATTTTCGAGTTAGAAAAAAGTCAGTGTGTAATTTGAACAGTCGTCATTAAATCACAAACTTCTTGGTCAATTTATGTATTCTACCTTCATAGTTATTTGAGATAACCCTTCCAATTTTCTCAAATTAATATTTACCATCTACAGAAAATCAGCAGCAAATAGCTTTGTGTTCCTGGTCCACGTGTTCTATACGATTTTTGTAATCTAGAATCCATGCTAAAATAAGGAAATGGACATGGCCCGAGTGCTTTGTTATCCGCCTTTCCTTTGGTATTTTGATGATATATTTTCTTCACATGTCACATCTAGATGATTTCTTTTAGAAATATTTGAGAAAATATATTTCAATATTTAAGGTAGAGACGATATAAGTACTGCACAAATGTATCTTTTGGGTATTTTACTCTCTAATTATGTAAAGTTAGTAATTATTATATGCAATTTGACATTGTTTGGACAGCATTTGTAATGAATAAGACTTGCTATGTAATGTATTTATGTAATTGTAGAGCTTTGGATAACACTGCTAGGTTGAACATTTTATTTTGTTATTTAACAGTTAAAAATAAATACAAAATTACCACACATTATATATTTTTTACAATGATTTTTAACAGTGACATTTTAAATAAGGGGCACTTTATATCGGTCTTAAGATCTGAAGAATGTACTTGGTAGTTATTATAAATAATTTATAAAGAATTAGCTGTGTAATATTCTGTATTCTGTACTCAGTATTTCTTGCTTAGTTAATACTGAGCTATGAAAAAGTAAAGTTAGTTTTAAGTTGGACATTCACCATATATTCAGTTTTCTATTTCATAACAAATAAATGTTCAAAATGTATTTAAAAAAAGTATATTATCACTTTATAGTGACCATAGAAGCGAATACAATTGAAGAGATTTCTCAAAATTTAGTGGTAATTCCCATTAAAGTGATTTCACATAAATATACACATTACATAAAAAGAACTGAGTGTTCATTCTTTCACTTTCTTATCCTCTTGATCCTGAAACAGAGTCACTGCGTAGCCAGTGGCACAGGGCACAAGCCAGGAACAACCCAGACAGGGTGCCAATCCATTATAGTGCACATATACACTCACACACTCATGGCACTTTGGAAACTCCAGTTAAACTAATACACGTCTTTGTACTGTGAGAAGAATTGAACACAAAAGCTTTTTGCTGTTAGCGGACAGTGCTACCCACCGAGCCACCGGGCCACCCTAAAGCACTTGTAACATGCATAAAACACACACCCAACAACCCTGAAACATATAGTATCTATAGACATTGCATTAAATACTTATACAACAAACAATAACCAAATAAGGCACATACCAAGAAGCATGGAATGTGAGGTCTGTCAACCCTGTAGGAAGTGCCGTAGGTTTCATTTCAGCTTTCGGAGGGGACGGACACTGCTCACACCACCCAACCTATCGCACCATATGAGTAGTGTTCTATGTTAAATAAAACATAGGATATGCTACACAAGGAATGCAAATATAGAGGTATTTACTATTCCAAACATCTTACCTTGAATATGAAAATATATTTACTACAAGTATATTTTCAAGTTAAATTACATTTAAGCCAGCAATGTCTCACGTTATTGCAGATAGCATGATCAGTTTGCTCTGCTTTGAATTGTTTAAATATTGGAGCTAGCATGATAAAGGAACACAGACTGCATTCCACATGCATCAGACGTGTGAGAACATACAGAGCTGCCAGGAAATCCAAGCTCAGAGACACACACCAGTGTGAGTCAACCCAAAGTTCTTTATTTTATTTATACACAGTGCACCAGTCCCATCTAGATACTACCTTTTTTATCTGTAAGACTCTTTTTTAACAGTTTATCTTACTACTCTCACTCCATGGCTGGAAGGATAACGTACTTTCTCCTGTGCCTGCCAGAGCTGAGCCAGTCAGCAACTCCGCCTTCCATAAAAACATAATTGTTTGTAGATAACATGATTTAAAATCAATTTGACTTTAGTTTAAAAAAATAAAAATTTTGAAAAAAGAAATCACAAGGATGCTGGGAGCAGGAATAATGGAGGGTGAGTGGGTGGTTAGGTGTTGTTGGTTGGGGTTCATTTTACCCTCTCCAGACCTTGAGGGGTACATGAGCAAGACACTATGCCTATGACTGTAGGCAATTACAACAACTTTCAGTTAGTTAAAATAATAACTTTTTGTTCTTTTTGGTGATTTTATTACTTATTTGCTTGTTTGTTGCTATATTCACACTGTGCTTGCACTTCTTTAACGTGTCAATAATAATTTCCTTATGAATGTGAGCAGATTATATGCATTCACGAGAAATTGTTGTAATAGGATTTAACATGACAGTTTTGTGAAATGTATTTAATTATATTGCTTTTATGGCCACTAAGTGACATATTTTTAAATAAATGTATCTGTATCTAAATATAAGATAGGAAATGGAATACATAAGAGTATATGTAACATAAAGAAAATGTACCACGGTATAAGAGTACTCGTCTTTTGAATGGGAGGGGTGGGGTTGTAGGCTGGAATGGAAAAAAAAGGCACGGACGGGGTTCGAACCCGCGATCTTCGGTTTACGAGACCGACGCCTTACCACTTGGCCACCGCGCCTGCGCCATTTTTGTGTTAATAAGTACTATTCCAGTCAATAGCTTTCGCTATAGTTCGCCGTTTTACTGGCTAAGTACGCAATTTGACGTCGGTATCTAATATTCCAGTTAGTAAAAGAGGCGCCGATATATCTTTTCAGAATAAGCGTACCTTAAAATCTTTAACACAAATTAAGCAACTAGCTACTAAATTACCCAGGTAAGTTTAATTTCATAAGGAACAACCACCGTTTTCAAGCTGGAAACTAATCTAACGTAAAATGCTAACCAAGCTTCTGAGTAAAATACTGAATCTTAGAGAATCATTCATGAACGTACGTTGGTATCGTTGCTATTAGAATATATGCTCACCTACTAATACAGTCAATTGTTTTATTCATTGCATAATTTAAATAGCACTTTTAACGCGTAGGCCATATGCCCAGATATGAGGTACAACAGATATTCGTGAGTTACAACTTTATTGGTGAACAGTCGATGTGGATGTAGCAGTTAGCCTACACCTGAGAAAACTGTATAAAGGCCTGGACTTACTTATTAAACGAGACAATTCAGGTGAATTTTCATGGTTGTACTTTAAACATGTGTACCTGGCCTTTGTGGATAACGTTGTCCACCACTGTTGTCCACCACTGTTGTCCACAATAACGTTGGGCAGATAACCGAGTGCTCTTTTGTGTCCACAAGGGGGGGCTGTAGAGATAGATTTCAACATGGTACTGTATAAAGATCACCAATTATTTTGTGTCAAATGCAGCAAACTATCTTTACATTAAATCAGTTTTATAATGTGGAATGTTACACTATCTGTCATTGAAAAATAAGATTCCCTGAATGGGATGCATACCCCAAATACATTCACTACTTCACCAGTAATTACATTTACTACTGTATAAAGTGTATTGATACTGCTACATAACAGCTGATTGTGTTAAGACTGCACAGGACACGTGGCATTTCCTTCAATTTCATTGAAATGTGAAAATGAAATACCAAAGTGTATGTCTCAGTACATTAAATGATTAAATATCTTAACGAAAGTGATACTGAACGATCTCCCTCTGGTGAACAGTGAGGTGTGTAAAATCTCCTTTGAAATACTACCTACTGTAATTCGCTACAAATAATACAATTGCTGCTATGACTCTTTACCACTACTTTTACTACTAATACCATTATTACCATCACTTGCTACAATAGTTGTTATAATAATATGCATTAATAATAGTAACATTGGTAGTAACTGAAGCAGTTGGAGTACAGCTACTTCTGTATCTATGAACATTGTTACTACTGAACACTGATATGGGCTCCCTCTGGAACACCCCCCCCCCACCCCACACACACCCCACCCCACCCCATATTCAAAAATCTAGCCCATTGAGTGACCCCTGTGTTCTTGACATCATGTCTGATACTACTATTTCTACTACCAAAGCTACCACTGATCAGAAGTAATCCGGGGTGTATTCCTCGATACTGATGAATCTCAGATGTTAACAAGCATCTTTATTATGTACTTGAACAACAACTGTGTTTCTTTTTTTTTTTTTAAGCGCTCTTTATTAGGAAGTTTGAAGCACTTTGTTGACGACTCCACAGCAGCAATTCAAATAATTAACTATGTAAAGTGATATCTGTTTTCGAGTGTATTATTTTGGAAGGATTAGGATGAAATAAAAATATTATAACCACTTGCAATCAAGCAGCTCTGAGTATCTACCGGCAGTGGTCTGAGGAGCGATAAACCACAAACCGATGACAAGGTGTTGGTGCTCATGGATCGATGCATTAGAGCAACAAATTCTAACCAATCTGGCACAAATGGACAGAAGAGCTATACTATGGTACATAGAAAGGTTTAATTTTGGGTACAGGAGAAACGTGTCATAATGCACAGTGCAGTACCCCCTGCTGAGTACATGGCTGCCTAGTCGCATACTAGTCAGAGTGCTAACCCTTGTCCACCTCAGAAAATGCCTACAATGGGAATGCAAGTGTCAGAACTGGACATGTAGCAGTGTAAGAAGCTAATCTGGTTAAAATAGTCCCATTTTCACCTTTACACCTTAGGATGCACTGTGGGAAGAAAACAAGCAGGTGGAGGGAGTGCGATGCTCTTGGTAATGTTCTGCAGGGAAACCCTGGGTCCAGGCATTTTTGATTTACAGCACCTTTTTAAACAATGTCATGAACCAGGTGATTATAATGTTTTAGATGATTTGTGTATAGTACACATTAAATGGCCCAAAATACCATTTTTCAGGTAAAACTATGACTTCTTTGGAGTACAGAATTTAAACAAATGTAATAAATAGCTTGGAAGAACTGTTGGATTTCAAACATTGCAAAAAATAAAAGGTAACTTTTATCCAGAGCGACTTACAATTGATACAACTTTACAATCCAAGCAATTGTGGGTTAAGGGTCTTGCTCAAGAACCCAACAGTGGCAGCTTGGCAGAGGTGGGATTTGAACCCTGGACCTTCTGGTCTAGAGTCCAGTACCTTAACCGCTAGGCTATCACAGTCTAGGCTATCATAGTAAGTTTAAATAAAGATGCAAAGTAGGACTTACTACCTTTCTATGCTCCCTCTCACATAAACACACCGTAAACCTATGTCAGTACCACATACCAAAGTACAAGGAGGTGATACAGCTTTGCTCTCCTAAGTAAAAAAATAGGTATGGTTTGGAGGTTGTTTTTCCTCTAATAAATGATAATGCGGCAAAATGTGATAAATGTCAAAATACTGAGGCAATTTCCCTAAACAGGCTAAACATCTTAAAGTCAGCCACACAACATGAGAAGCTGCAGAAGGGTTGTTTAGAGAAGACACAAAGAAATATGAACAGACATGTACTATAACTGTTAGAGTGAGACAGAAGTTCTCTGATGGAATCTTTTCAGAGAGGCAGGTGAAATCCAGGTATCAGTACAATATTACGTTACTTTACTCATTTGAGCAAAATGCAGGAACTTTATTTTGGGTGGAAAAGAGGTGGTTTCTGAATAGCCTAGTAGAACACAAGTCACAGTTAGCCAAATAGCTTACAAACTAGAATTCATTCTGCTAGTGAGTTTAAAGTGGCTCATTTGCCACCCTGGTCTCCAGTGAACACTGAGATGACTAATCCTTGTGCAGGTATTTTCGTCCCTCAAATGAAGCGTTTTTAATATAGAGTGTAAAAGTGAAAATATCAGTGAAATGTGGTTTCTGCATTTTTAATTAATACATTTCTCTGAACAAATTACCTACCACTAAATTAATAATAAAAAAAACTTAAGTCTTGTAATGTTGAACATGGCCAGTAAATTGTCACATGCATGTAGCTTATGGTCCTGCTGAATGTTAGACCTGCTGTTTTCGTAGATCCATAAGGTGCTGGCTAACCAGAGAGTGTGTTTAATAGGGAGGAGTATGATTGACAACATACTGACTTTTATTTAACTCTCTCATAAGACCTCTGCTTATTTAAACACTAAGAATGAATGTAACTTTTTTTTAGACAATTGTAAAAGTATCTGTAACAGTTTCACAATATTAGCTTGGCAAATTGGAATCCTAGTGTTAAACTAGGCGTATGCTGCACTTCGTGGTTTTGAAGGTACACCTTTACAGGCATTTATTCGATACATCTACGAGAGATCATAGAAATACTCCGATGGCTTAAAATTTCATAATCGGAAGTGGCAAGTATGCCCAAGCATTCTGAGACAATCTGAAAGTATAAAACAAAGTGCTTCTAACACTTTTTAATGTTCAGCATAATGCCTTCTACTCCTAAAAATACTTGTATACACTGTATACTCTTTTTTATTAATCAGACATTAGAGGTTTTCCCATGTCTCAGGGACGGTGAATTCTATTTCTATGAAGAATATAAGAGGCATATTCAAAATGCCATATCATATTTCTAACAGTTTTTACATAAATACTTTTAAAATTAAGTAGTGTAGAGGAATGTTTAAAAGAAGAACTACTCTGCAGTTTGTTCGACTAAAATGCAATGACAGCGTTTCAAACAGCGGATGATAACTAGTGTTTGGGTTATATATCATTATAATATACTGAATATTGCCATGTCACGGTTTAGCAGGAATTTTTAGAGAAAACGCTGAGAGAGAACACTGACCACTGATGTGAGGATTGTGAGGATCTGGCAACCCAGACCTATTAGTGCTGATTCCGCATAGGGTGCACACTGTTTTGTAGCTGATTGTAGTTCATTACTTTTTAAGTATTTAAATTCCTGATCGCATTTGTATCGTATATAATAGTACTTTTTACAACATCTTAATCATTTCCTTCTATTACCGGCAGATTATATTTTTCATCGCTAACCGCTATTTAGTAACTTTACAGCTAGAGTTACCTGTATCCCGGGTTCCAGAGTGCCAGACATTGTAACGAGTCTTAGTGAACTCAAGAGCCGTAGATTCTCTAGGATATTTGTTCATGTAGGGGCTAATGATATATGCCTTCGCCAGTCAGAGGTTACTAAGGCTAATTTTGTAGAGGTGGTTAGAGTTGCGAAGGCGATGTCCGATGCAGTAGTGTGCTCTGGCCCCATCCCAATGCGGCGAGGTGACCAAGCCTACAGCAGGTTATGGTTGCTGAACTGCTGGCTGTCCAAGTGGTGCTCTGGAAACAATGTGGGCTTTATAGACAAATATGGAAGCCTTTGAGGGTAAGCCTGGCCTTTTAGGATGGGACGGTGTCCATCCCACTCTGGAGGGGGCTGCTCTCATCTCCTGCAAGATTGCCCATAGTCTTATGGCCCGATTGGTTAGGGGCTGACTATCCAGAGTAGGGGTCAGGCAGCAGACAGTCAGGCATAACCAGCTGTCTGCTGGTAGCCATGTATCGTCACCCAGAACTCACGTTATTGAAACTGTGTCTGTTACCCGCATCTGTCCTAAATGTAAATGCACTCAAAAAGTCTGTTTTAATAATCTCATTAGTATAAACACAGATAGCTCCCTTAGAAATAACAACCTTAGTCTAAAGCTAGGATTACTTAGCATTATATCACTTACAAACAAAGCAGTGATTGTAAATGAAATAATCACTGATAAACACTTACACGCTCTCTGTCTTAATGAAACTTGGATTAGACCGAATGAATATTTAGTCTTAAAAGAAGCCTCACCTCCTGGATACAGTCATGCTCATTGCCGTCGTCCTAATGGTTGGGGGGAGGCGTAGCCACAATTTTGACAAAGAGCTAGGTGTTACAACTAAATCCCATTACAAGGCTAATTTGTTTAAAATACGGATTCTTAATGTGACTGATCCATTGTTATGGAAGTCAAAACCACACTCTTTCCAGCTTATCACTACTTACCGCCTCCAAGTCCTTATTCAGAAATTTTCTAACTTTCTTTCCTGCTTAGTACTTTCAGCAGATAAGGCTTTAATTGTAGGTGATTTTAATATTCACTTTGACAATGAGCAGGATCCACTTAAAAATTGCTTTCGAGTCCATCTTAGAATCTCTGAGTATCACTCAGAATGTGATGGGTCCAACCCACCGCTGTAATCATACTTTAGATCTAATATTAACATTTGGTATTAATATAGATAACCTTGATGTTTTCCCAAAAAGTGATTTGATTTCAGATCACTATCTTTTAGTATTTGAGATATCTCTAATAAATAAAATCCATCTGCCTCGTTATCACACCAAGCGCACTATCACATCTGCTACTCCATTTGCGTTTATTAAAAACCTACCAGACTTAAAATTTAATACACCTACGGAGATCAGTCATCTTGAGTGTGTAAATGATCAATTAGAATGTGTGTTTCACTCAACCCTGGATATGATTGCTCCTGCTAGGGTCAAATGCATTAGGGAAAAAAGGCTAGCACCATGGTATAATGACCACACCCGTACCTTAAAGCAAACAACGCAGCACCTAGAGCGCAAGTGGAGACATAGTAAATTGGAGGTGTTTAAGCTTGGTTGGAGGGACAGCATGACAGAGTATAAGCATGCCCTCACTAAAGCTAAAGCTGCATACTTCTCTTCAATCATAGAGAAAAATAAGAATAATCCAATATTTCTTTTTAATACAGTCTGCAAATTAATAAAAATCCCCACAGAAAGTGATTCTCCCGTTCTGTGTCATTTTAATAGTAATGATTTTCATGACTTTTTTTAATGATAAGATAGAGAACATTAGGCATAAAACTCAATGCTCATCACATCACCAAACTATTCAGCCACCTTCCAGATGCAGCACTAGTGAAGACATCTGTTTAATGAGCTGTAAATCAAGATTAGAATCTTTTACCCCAATTACTAATACTTAACTATCCGCACTGATCAGCTCGTCTAAGTCATCAACATGTTTATTAGATCCCATTCCTACACGTTTACTCAAACAAGTAATACCTAGTATTATAGAGCCACTGTTAGTTATTTTAAAGTCATCCTTTACCTTTGGTTATGTGCCCAAATCCTTTAAAGCTGCCGTTATCAAACCACTGATTAAAAAAGCCACTCTTGACATTTGTGTGATATCTAATTATAGACCAATTTCAAATCTACCGTTTCTGTCCAAAATCTTAGAAAAAGCCGTCTATCAGCAGCTCTGCAGTTACCTCCAAAGGGATGAAATTTATGAAACATTTCAGTCTGGCTTCAGGCCCCATCATAGTACTGAAACAGCATTGATTAGGGTACTAAATGACTTGTTAATGTCCGCAGATAAGGGATGTGTTTCTTTTCTTGTTCTGTTAGATTTAAGTGCAGCATTTGACACTATAGATCATGATGTTTTACTAAACAGACTAGAAAATACTATAGGTATTAAGGGATTAGCACTTTCTTGGTTTAAATCCTACTTGACCGACCGGTACCAGTTTGTTCATATAAATAATCTAAGGTCTAAGATCTCAAAAGTGAAGTATGGCATGCCTCAGAGGTCAGTGCTTGGCCCGCTTTTATTCTCTCTGTACATGCTGCCACTAGGCTCAGTTATTCGTAAACATGGCATTAGTTTCCACTGCTATGCAGATGATACACAGCTGTACATATCAGCCAAACCTAATGACAGCCTTACAATCAACAAAATTGAGGTTGTGTAAAGGAAATAAAAGATTGGATGTCATTTAATTTTCTCTTACTTAACTCAGATAAAACTGAGGTTTTATTAGTGGTACCCAAGGCTGTGAGAGACAGATTGGCTACATCTATCCTAAATCTAGATGGCTGTTCAGTATTGCCCAGTCCGTCAGTAAAAAACTTAGGTTTCATATTTGATTCAGATCTCTCCTTTGATGCTTTCTTTCAATTACGTAATATCTAAACTTAGAAATATCCTCTCTTTTAATGATGCAGAGAAACTGGTTCATGCGTTTATAATCTCAAGGTTGGATTACTGTAACCCGCGTTTATTTACTGGATGCTATAGTAAAGTCTATAAATAAACTTCAATTAGTTTCAGAATGCAGCTTCCCGAGTGCTAACTTGAACTAGAAAAATTTGATCATATCACTCCTGTTCTATCATCACTACACCTGGTTACCAGTTAAATTCCGTACTGATTACAAAATACTTCTAATAACTTATAAAGCGCTACATGGCCTGGCCACACATTATCTGAGTCCAGGCACGTCTTACTTCGTTTGCAGGGTGCAGGACTTCTTTTAGTTCCTAGAATTAAAAAAGTCACAGCAGGGGGAAAGGCTTTCTCATACATGGCCTCCAACTATGGAATAAACTTCCCACTTTAGTTCGAGACTCAGACTCTCTCCAAATTTTTAAGTCTAGGCTAAAGACAGGGCTTTGACTAGATTTAGGCTGTGATACTTGGGTTTGGTCACTGGGGCTAGAGTCTGGAGTCATGTATGGCCTGCCTGCCTTGTCCTTTGGCTGAGTGTGTCTGGTGGGCGGTCTGAACTGGGCTTCAGTCCTCGTGATCTTGACTTGTGCATCCTTGCCTTAGACTAAGGGCAAACCTGGGGGTCCATAATCAAAGAGTCTTATGGTAATCAAAGACGTTGGATTGCTGTCTTCTGCCTCCAGTGGGGTTGCCGATGTCTTATGAGATCCCTCTTGGCTGTGTTACCTTCCTGTTCTCTTCTTTCTAGCTATGCTGCTATAGCTAATGCTGCCGGGGTCTCATGCTACACGTGGCATCAGTGATTGTTAATAAAAAAATGTGCTCTTAATCAATAACTAAGTAAATTTTTTGTTTTCTCTCTGAGCTATGTTCCTGTGCCGGGTCCTGCCCCACAGATGATGTTCTTCCACTTCAGCTTCACTCAATTTGCTTCCGTCATCAGCTTCAGCCCCACCACACCCGGGACACACCAGAGGGCAGTAACTCTCTCCCTCCTTCGGTTATCTGGGGACGAAGTGCTGCCAAAGACTTTCCTGCTTAGACTCAGGATCCTAGAGTGACTCTGTGTATCGGACTACTTAATGCCAATGTGCATATTTTACATTTTATTTGCACTGTGACTCCATGACGTATTAGTTTAGATAAATTAGTTTCATTCTTAAATTTATCATCAACGCCGCCCAAGGAGGTTGGGTTCCTTTTTGAGTCTTGGTCCTCCCAAGGTTTCTTCCTCATAACACTTAGGGAGTTTTTCCTTGACACTGTCGCCCTAGGCTTGCTCAATTTAGGATTTGGACGTAGATATTAGGAGATAATCTAAAACTGTAAAGTTGCTTTGAGACAATGCTCCATTGTAAAAAGCGCTATATAAATAAATCTGACTTGACTGGACTGGATTTATATAAAATCTAAAGTATTTTATATATTTTAGTTCCTGAAAATGTTTTTTATGATAATATTTGTGCAATTTGCGGGTTCGCTCTGGGTTGGGTCTGCTCCACTTTTTCCATTCTAGTTATTTTCCCTTGACCCCTTACTTCATTCTGTTTACGGTTAAGAGTGTGGCGTGTGTGTTTGTGTTTGCTTCCACAGAGATCGATTGGCTGTCATCCTTCGCCTCACCACTCCCTTGCTGATGGATTTTTCCTCATCACCTCAGCTCCATATATACCGCCGATCGATCTCCTGGAACTCGCCAGATCGTCCCATATCTCACCCGCTACCTGGCTGTGCTAGCTTGCATTAGCTTTAGCACTAGCTGGTATTTCAGCTGTTACAAGTTACACTCTGTTTGCGTGTAGCTCAAGCTGTCTTATTGTGAACTTATTCCTCGTTATCGCTTCAGCTCTCATGCCGCTTTATCTTCTCTGCCTGGTACTTACAGCCAGTTTCCTCTCTCCTCAGCTATCGAATCTTCCCGTATGCTTCCTTGCCTGCTATCTGGGTCTGCCATCACTTGCAAGAGGGCCAGGTTAACGTGGAAGCAATACTCTCACCGCCGCCACACTCACTTGGTTCACGCACTCGTCGTACCTTCCCATTTCTTGGACTCAACGGACTCTTGGTTTCATTTTCACTTGATTCCCAAGTCCACTGTTTACTCTGAGTATTGTTTAATAAAATACTGCTTTTCTTACATTGTTGTCAATCTGTCTATCTGCATTTGGGTTCCTCTGCTAATATTTTGTGGGATCCTAGATGCCACCTTAACAGAACGATCTGGACAAAATGGAACCCGCAGATCAGCAGACTGACCCACCACCCATGGGGGTAGCGGTAGATCGTCAGCAGGCATGGTTAGAACAGCACGATAAGCTCCTTTCCTTGTTGTTAGAGTCTAACCATCTCCTGAATAAACAAGTAACTACATTAACCGGTAAAATTAACCGTCTTCTTGTCAATCCTTTGCAGGATCTGAACCTTGCTGCCGGGAAAGAGACACCCCCGGTCTCTGGCGTCACACGGGGCTCCACTTCCCCTCTCAATGCTTTGACTGGGCTGCACTCCTCCTCCACGACCACCCGGACCCTTCCTCTTCTGTTCTCGGGCGTGGACCCCCCCCCCCCAATCACCCATCCTGAACCTTATGCTGGCAACCTCAGTAAATTACAAGGTTTTCTGATACAGTGCGGTCTGGTGTTCCAGCAGCGATCCTCGGTCTTTGCCCCTGATGCCAGCAATGTCTCATACGTTATTGGCCTCTTCGCCGCATTCTCCCAGAGGGGTTTTTCATGGACATCTGCGTATGCTGACTTCCTTCATCGTTTCAGGGCGGTCTTCGACTACCCTAGCCATGGGGAATTGGCATCGAGTCACCTCATCGGCCTTCTTCAGGGCTCCCGGTCAGACTTGGATTATGGTCGTTGGCCGCGGACGCCGGCTGGAATGACCCCGCATTGTGCGAGGCCTTCCGGTCGAGTCTGTCTTGAATGCCTTAAGGATAAGTTAGCGGCCCGGGATGAACACAAGGACCTTCAGGCGATAGTGGACTTGGCCATTCGCCAGGACCACTGCCTCCATGCACGCAGGTTGGAGAGGGCCTCGCGTCTTGTCCAGGGAATCCTTTCCCCCCTGCACCAGACCCTCTACGTCGGAGCCATCACCACCGCCAGCACTGAGTTCCAGCTCCCCCACGGACCTTGAGCCCATGCAGCTGGGGCATGCCAGGCTCAGAATGCACACGACGCAAGAACCAGAGATTGTGTCTGTACTGTGGACACCTCGGTCACACCATTGACTCATGCCCTGTTTGCCCAAAAGTGTTTGCCTGTCAGTGAACCTGGGGGTCGTGGTGAGCACTAACACAAATCCCCCTCAAGGTAGCCAGCCTTTCCTCACGCTCCCCAATAAATTGTACATGCCTGGGGTTAAACTGTATGGTGGATGCCCTCATCAACTCAGGTGCAGAAGAGAACCTCATAGACAAGAATCCTGCGGCCCAGCTCGGCACCCAGTTAGAAGCCATGGAAACCCCCACACGGGCTTACGCTCTGGTTGGCAGGCTTCTAGCCGAAATAACTCATCATACCCTTTCCGTACCTCTGGTCCTGTCGGGGAACCATTGCGAGGCTATCTTCTTCACCATCATCCATTCCCTGAAGACTCCACTGGTTCTCGGTCACCCCTGGCTGGCCTGTCATGGCCCGGTCATCGACTGGCTCGGTCATCGACTGGATCGGCAAGATCTTGGGCTGGAGCAACTTCTGCCATCAAAACTGCAATATCATGACGTCCGCCTCGTTTTCAGCAGGGATTGCGCCAAGAGTTTACCACCTCACAGGCCGTATGACTGTGTCATTGACCTGCTTTCTGGCACACCCCTACCCACCAGCCGCCTGTAGCAGCTCTCCCATGGAGAAAGGGAGGCCATGGAGGAATATATCGCTGAATGCCTGGCTGCCGGACTTATCCGGTCATCCTCCTCTGCCTTGGGGGCCGGATTTTTCTTCGTCACATAAAAGGATGGGACACTCCGTCCTTGCATTGACTACCAGGGCCTCAAACGGATCACCAAGCACAACTGGTACCCACTTCTGCTCATCTCCTCAGCATTTGACCTGCTCCAAGGTGCTCCCATTTACTCTAAACTATACCTGTGTAATGCCTATCATCTGGTACGCATCAGGGAGGGGAACGAGTGGAAGACAGTGTGTAACACACCGCTGGATCACTTCAAGTGCCAGGTAATGCCCTTCGGCCTGGCAGTCTTTCAGTCCCTGATAAATGACGTGCTCAGGGATTATTTGAACCAGTTTGTTTTTGTCTATTTGGACGATATTCTCATATTCTCACGATCCGCTGAGGAGCATGTCAGACACGTCTGCCAGGTTTTAACTTGCCTCTTGGAGAACAAACTCTTTATCAAGGCTGAGAAGTGCTAGTTTCATGTGGACAGCATCACCTTCCTTGGGTTCATCATTCAGAGAGGTTGCATCAAAGCGGACCCAGAAAAGATCCGCGCAGTCGCAGAGTGGCCCATCCCCTCAGGGCAGAAGGAACTGAAATGCTTTCTTGGCTTTGCAAACTTTTATCGGAGTTTAATCCGGAACTACAGCAAGTTGGCGGCGCCTCTAACCCAGCTCACCTCCACGAAGGTCCCCTTGAGATTGATCCCCAAGGCCGACATGGCCTTCCAGCGACTGAAGGGCCTGTTTACCTCGGCTCCTGTCCTTGCATAGCTGGATCACTGTCACCAGTTTGTCATGGAGGTGGACACATCGGACACTGATGTTGGTGCCGTCTTGTCCCAGCTCATAGTCCCAGTCAACAAGCTGCATTCCTGCGCCTTCTTTTCCAAACGCCTCTCTACGGCAGAAAGAAATTATGATGTGGGAAATCATGAATTACTGGCCGTCAAAGTGGCCCTGGATGAATGGAGACACTGGCTGGAAGGTAAAGAACAGCCCTTCGTCATCTGGACCAACCACTGTAATTTCTCCTACATAACATCTCAACTCATGTAATGCCAGGTGGGCTCTATTCTTCACTCGATTTAACTTCACATTGACCTACAGGCCGTGGTCCAGACGCCCTCTCACGCTAGTTCTCTGGGGAGGTTCCGGACAAACCTGCCGACACCATCCTGCCATCTGACCGCCTCATTGCCCACCTCTTCTGGGAACTTAGGAAATTCAGCAGGTCGTCAAGGAGGCGCAGGGGACAGAGCCCAACCCCAGGGGAGGACCTCCAAACCACATCTACATGCCAGCTTTGGCTCGGACGACCTAGCTCCCCATGACCTCTGAAATGGCGAACATTTTAGTTGACCAGGTATTCAAGGTTCATGGGATTCCCCTGTACATTGTGTTGGACCGGGGGCTCCAATTTTTCTCGCAAGTTTGGAGGATGTTTTTCAAGGCCACCGGGGCCATGGTGAGCCTGACCTCTGGTTTTCACCCACTGTCCAACGGCCAGGCCAAGTGGGCCAACCAGGAAATTGATTCCACTAAGCACTACTTGACCGCCAAGGACAGGCTCTTGGCATGCAACATTCCGCTCCATGTCGAGTCCAGGAAGTTGATACCCGTTCCTTATTGACATGGTAATCAACCCTTCCTTTGTTCGTTTGAAACTGCCTAAACATATGCGTATTCACCTGATGTTTCATATTTCACAGGTCAAACCGGCTATCTCCTCAGGCGGTATCGTCCCGTATCTCACCCGGTACCTGGCTGCGCTAGCTTGCATTAGCTTTAGCATTAGCACTAGCTGGTATTTCAGCTGTTACTTCAGCTGTTACAAGTTACGCTGTTAGCGTGTAGCTCAAGCTATCTTATTGTGAACTTATTCCTCGATGTGTCTGCCTCCTTGCCTGCTACCTGAGTCTGCCATCGCTTACAAGAGGGCCAGCCTACTGTGGAAGCAATACTCTCTCCGTCGCCGCACTCACTTGGTTCTCGCACTCGTTGTACCTTCGCTCCCCACTTCCCGGACTCGACAGACTCTTGGTTTCATTCTTGCTTGATTCCCAAGTCCATTGTTTACTCTGAGTATTGTTTAATAAAATAGTACTTTTCTTACATCGTTGTCAGTCTGTCGATCTGCATTTGGGTTCCTCTGCTAATATTTTGTGGGATTCATGTAGTTGTGGTACAAACCATTATGTACCCTTCAGTGTCATGGATCTCTGTCTTTTACCTTCAGTAAAAGGCATCCTGTTTCAAAAATTGAGTTAAAAAGGTTTTTTAAAGAAATACTTTTACTTTTGGACTTAATGTATACTTCAATTTTTACTTGAGTATTTTTAACAGATTAGTACTGTTCTCTTGTACTGTTATCTTATTAGTACCGTTATCCCAACTGACAAGGTAATCAACCTTGTCATTCCTCTGTTCATTTGAAACTGCCTAAACATATGCGTATTCACCTGACGTCGTTTCCTTTACACAAGTAAAGAACTTGTGTACTTCTCATTTACATTTACATCATTTAGCAGACGCCCTTATCCAGAGCGACTTACAATTGATACAAGTCTTACAATCCAAGCAATTGTAGGTTAAGGGTCTTGCTCAAGGACTCAACAGTGGCAGCTTGGCAGAGGTGGGATTTGAACCCTAGACCTTCTGGGCCAGAGTCCAGTACCTTAACCACTAGGCTACCACAATCCCACCTCTGGATGCAAGAAACATTACAGATTAAAGATGCGTCTGTTCCAAATGGGCAAAAGTATGAAGAAAATCAGTAAACATACACCATGGCTTGTGTGTATACAATAAAAAAATTAGTGACTGGAATCTAATAGTTACCTCTTAGTACAAATCACAACTGGATACTATAGGCACACTACAGAAATGCTGTCAATTATACAGACTCTTGTTTCCTACAGGTTATAAGCATACATTTAGCTCAGAATAGTGTCAGTTCAAGGATTATTGGTTTTAGTGGTTAAGATGGGTAAAACGGCTACGACAAATGTATTTGTGATTAATAAACCTAATCATAGCCTGAATTATATGAGAGAACAGTAACCTAAAAATACCTTTTTAAAATTGCATCATGTCTTACAATTACTTTGAGCAACCTTCCTATGTAAACATTATAGAAGTGAGTGTTCTCAAGTACTGCTTGATACAATTGAAGAATGCAGAGCAAAGTCTTTTTTCATCAGCTCGCCCCACAGGTTTTTTTGGGATTTAGGTCAGGAGACAGATGGCCATTTCAAAAATGTATTATGTACTGCCTAAGTTATTTTACATGGATATGAGCATAAAGTTTGGATCATGGTCATGCTGGAACATCAACCATGACCCAACGAGATTTCATGAAATGTCTTCTGGTGATTAATGGAGTCCACAATGCCATATATCATAGTTTCAACATAGTTTCAAAGGCATTTTGAAGAATAACAGCCCCACAACATACAAGATCCTGCACCATACCTGACACTGAACATTGGGTTCTTATCTGTATAATGAAACTTCACTTAGTGTTGCCAAAAATGCTGCCCATAAAATAGTTCCAGTCAAAGTTCCAGTAGGATCTATAAAATGCAGTTTGCATTCTATAATTTTCTCCATGTCGATCAATGACTAATGGAGTCTGGCCTCTGTATGACCTAAGTGAAACAGGAAATCGTGGGACCAACTGAGAGGTCCTAAACCCACAAATGTACTTAAGTGTAAAAGATAGAGTAGCATGCTTTAGATACAGTTTGTTAATTATTCTTCTTTAGTTTCTTATAACTGGAACTCTTGGCTTTAAAAAAATATTCTGATATTTTTTTTAAATGTTCTTACAAATCGGTGACTTCATTTAACGGTTAAATTTCACGTAATTTTCAGTGTGGTATTATGTTAATTAACTGCAAAGATAGGCTTTAATCCCTATGTTAATCGCTGTCGCTAAAGAGTACCAACAATTCTAGAGATGACTGTATAACTAAAGCATATATAGATACCAATGTCTATTGCAACCTCTATATTTTCATGCACTTATGTGTGAGTGCCAGATTAATAAAAAGGTAGCACAGATGGTGCGGTCAGATGCATTGCTTATATCTCTGTGTCCTTTAATCTTCCCTTGTTGTGTGTGTGTTCTTTCATAGCAGACCCAGGATTCAGTCTTACAGCCTGAAGGGAGGAATAAACAAGCACCTCTGGGAGAGTGGGAGACAGTCATGGGAGGGAGGAGGAGCCATAGAATAACAGAATAAAGATGGACTGAGGAGTCCAACAGAAGCTGCTTTGGAGCAAACCCTGTCCTCGGTGCTTAGATGTTTTATCTCTGAACACCTGAAATGGATTGTAAGTGAGCTGTGTTTTTTTAGAGTATGTTCCATAATTAGTGCAAGTCGTTTTGTAAATGTGTGACACATCTTCAGGCAACTGCAATCAACTGCACATAGCTGAATGTGCATACATACTTCTTATGAATAAATTATAGTGCTGAGGGGGAAGAGACAGGACAATTCAAAGCAAAATTGTGAATTGCAAGTCACAGTTTTGTTACATGCAATATGCATGAGTAAGCTCTAAATTAGTTGAGAGAAGAATCTGCCTGTCTTTTAGATAACAAATTTCAGGTTTATTTTAAATGCTTTTATGAATGAATTGAGAATACCAGTAATACCATGACTATCCAAAGCTTTTTTGTTTTCAGATTTAATAACAATCTAACTTATACACACATACAGTATAGTGGTCAGTCACTGGGGCCTATGTCCACAGTGGAATTATACAGGCAATCATAAATATTTAATTAACTGCCATTTGGATAATTTTTGCCACATTTAATTCGGCAATTTGTCAAACGATTTAGGAGCATTGTTAACATACGTACATCAGTAAAAAATAAGACACTAAGTATATCATTCATATATACATATACAGTGACACTGTATAAATAGGGGTGGCATGGTGGCTAACACCGCAGCCTCACAGCAAGAAGGTCCTGGGTTTAATTCCAGGGGGGAGCAGCCTGGGTCCTTTCTGTGTGGAGTCTCCATGTACGCAGGGTACTCCAGCTTCCTTCCAAAGACTTAGGATAGGATAGTTATTAGGTTAACTGATTACACTAAATTCTCATTGACTTATGTGTGTGTATAAATAAACAAACAAACACTATATAAATGCATTCAGAAAGTCTGCAGGCATTTTCACTTTTTTAGATTTGATCATGTTGAGGCCCAATCTGCACTTAGTACCACATAATGAGAGAGGGAAAACAGAATTTTAGAAATCTTCGCACTTTATTAAAAAGTGAAAACTACAATTTTGCATGGAGATAAGTATTCAGACCCTTTGCTCTGACACTTGAAAGTCAGCTCTGGGGGCCTCCCGTTTCTCTTGATCATCTTTGAGATGTATCTACACTGTAACTGGAGTCCACCTGTGGTATATTTAATTGATTGAACATGATTTGGAAAGACACACACTTGTATATATGAGGTCTTACAGCTAACAATGCATAGCAGACCAAAATCCAGGCCATGAGGATGAAAGAACTGCTTGTAGAGCTCAGACAGAGGATTGTGTGTTGGCACAGATCTGGAGAAGGCTACAAAAAATCTGCTGCACTGAAAGTTCCCAAGAGCAAAGTGGCCTCCATAATTCTTAAATGGAAGAATTCTGGAACAACCAGGGCACTTCCTAGAGCTGGCCACCTCACCAAACAGGGGAGTCGGGGGAGAAGAGCCTTGGTAAGAGAGGTGACCAATAACCCAATGGTCACTTTGGCTGAGCTCCAAAGATTCTGTGTGCAGATGGGAGAAATTTACAGCAGGTGAACCATCATTATTGCACAGAGAGAGAGAGAGAGAGAGAGAGAGAGAGAGAGAGAGATCTGCCATCTGCCTAATATTACGTAGGTCCCCCTAGTGCCGCCAATCAAGACATGTACTCCATAAGACATCACAGGGTGGGTAGGGTTTACTGCTGCAATGCCAGGGCATGAAACTGCTCGCCTGGCATCTCAGACCCAGTCATTTTTGCCTGTATAAGTTTTTTGTTGGAACTCGAATCCAGATTGCCATGGAAGTGGGCTAACAATTTACCACTGTGACACCCAAGCACCTGACAGTTGGTTATGAAAGTAATTAACTGAGAAAAAGTGTTGTTGTGCATATGTAATTTTTTAATGGAATTAAAAGTGAACTTAATTTTGTGAGATAAATTAAACTTAAATAACACAGAGTGCAGTGTACTCCCGGAAAGCCATTTGTAAATGCACCAAAGATGTAATTAGAAATGCTTAATTTAGAAAAACACACATTCTGAAGGAAATGTTTAATGAATACATGAGTACTGGCTGACTCTTAAAATCAATAGAGCAAAGCTTGCTCAAAAACTTTATCCAGTGACCACAAGGGATGAATGCAACTTCTAGGTGTTACATTTGTAATGTAATACAAGATTTATGTTGATCACTGAACATCCTTGGCCTTCATTAATTCCAAATCAATACTGCACCACAACTGTAGAATCATTTCTCATCCTCAGCATACCTCTTGATGAGTGCCTTGTAAAGAACATATATTGCTTCGAATATTAGGAACTTTAGGTGAAAAGTGGTTAGAATGATCTGGAACTGACAGGAAAACAGGATTCTGGTCATCCCATTACATTTGTGACAGAAAAAATATTATATTCTCTAAATGGCAAATTACACTGTATTCTAATTATTTCATATTTAAATAAAACACATGTAACATTGTAATTTTTCTTTAAAAGCTATGATAATTTTGTTAAAACTTTATTTTCTCCATGTGTTTTAAAAAAATTAAAGACAAGGAAATTATGATACATTGCTGTGCAAAGGTCTTAGGCCCCCATTGCTCTATTAGACTTGTTGTTATATTTGTTGTTGCAATGGTATAATGACCATATATAATTATTTCTCAGTCTTTATTAGAACACAAATAGAAAATACCGGACATTTGTATTCAGTTTTAAAAAAACTGAAAAACAAACAAACAAACAAACAAAATCGAAAAAACAACCAGCTTCTATAGGCTACAGTGGCAAGTATGTACTGTCCTCCCCTTATCTTGTACAGTCTGAAGAAGCTTGATCAGGAATGGTCTTTTGATCAGGAATGGTCTCTCACGTGTTCTGGGAGGTCACTGCAGAAGCCATTTTGATCTGAAAATGGTGTTTTTTTTTATTTTGTGTACATATTTCCTGTATTTTCTGTTTATATTTTAATATACTGAGAAATAATTATATACGGCCATACCTTTGCTGAAACAACAAATCTAATGGTGGCCTAAGACTTTTGCACAGTACTGTACATTGCTACATAAGCTACATTGCGACACTGTCTAAGGTTTGCAAAACTAATTGTTTGTAAAACCACAAATCTCGTTGGACTTTGAAGTAAAAAAAAATACTAGCACACAATTAACAATATTTTAGTCATGATTGTGCTTGTTGTCCTCAATTTAATTAATTGTGACATTAGCTGAATCTTGTCAATTAATTTAACATTAACTGACTAATGTGAGATACTAGTTTTACTGTGCATAAGTTGGTAGTTTATAAGCTTATTTATTTATTTACAATGTAATTGGGTTTACATTTAGCATCTGAAGAACAAACTGTTGATAAGAAGCACTGTTACTATTGTTAACATTGTACCAGACTTATAATGTTGAACTGTTACACTACAATGAAACTAAATTGAATTATTGCACCAGATAATTACGCTACATTGAACATATTAATAGTGAATATTTCTTATTAACCTCTCTCTTGCCTGAAATGCAACAGGATATACACATGTGAATGTGCTTTTGCTTGCTTTTGTAATGAATAGATAAACAGTCAGATTGTTAATTAACTAGGTTCAGAAATTTGACAGTTACTACAATCTACTAGTTTATTTCACTCAGCTGATTAAGATGCTACAATATATAATTACTCAGTATTTCAGTGGAAAGGAATGATTGACGTTTTATTGATAAACGTAATAATTTCAGTAAAATTTTAGCCTCTTTCTATGCCAGACTGGAATAAATGTAGTGCAGTGAAATTAGAAAAATCCTAATGTTGGGTAATGTATGTCGTTATGATTTTGTATATCACATTCATACACATTTTTATAGTAATGAAACCTAATATATATAGGTATATATATGTAATATATATATATATATATAGATCTATAATCTCTCATCCTCTCTTCTCTCTCTCTGCTTCTGTCTCTTCTCGCTCTCTCCTCATCTCTCTCTCTCTCTCTCTCTTCTATATATATACATATATATATATACATATAGCAAACACAGACAGTAAAGTTATTTGAGCAAACTGGTCTGTAAGATAATAATATTTGGATAAATTGTTGATAATAGGCTATTCTCAATTTCAGGATGGAGACTGTAGCAATCTAAACTTAAAGAATGGGTTTAATACACATTTTTCAGTTGATACAGTAATAGCAGCCACTGTACTCCAGTATGAACATTTTTTCTCCCCTAGTAAAGAATGACCCCACCAGCCCCCAAACTCCAGCATCCTAACAGATGAGCCCTTATTCCAGTCTGTGAGGTACGGGGCCACTGAGACTAGAGGCCAGCTGCCATTTTATCCCATGATTTTACTTTTTTTGTATTAGTCGCACTGCTGTTTTTGTACATGCTGCAAGCGGGATACAAACTGCCTCTTTGCTAATACTCCAGTGCCAGCTGATATGATCCCAAAGAAGGACGAGGAGTCCGGTGAACAAAAAGTCTGTACGGCAAATTTGCTTAAAGTGCGGCGGCGTCTTCGCAAATGCAAGTGGCAGGCAACACCGAGGATGTTTTGAATGGAAAAATCAGGCATTGTGGGAAGAGTTTGCTGCCTCTGACCCTGGCTGCTACCAGACAAGCAAGTGTGAAATCTGTATGAAAGGTAAGCAGCTGATAACATTACCAACAAAGGCAATATCATCTTCCCCCCTCCACATTTTGCTTTCCACCATTCTTATTTGTCTCAGCCGATCTTCTTTACCATTCTTTCCCTCTGTATTCGCTCTGTAGTTTCGCTTTGTCTTTTCTATTTTTTTTTTCATTTTGTAATGTAATATTCACTGAAACATAAACACAACAAATAGCTTCCTGTATTCCGTAAGCAGCGTAAAACAAGGACTGGTGTTTCATTCTCTTTTTATCCCACTCAGGATGGACCACACTGGCAGCACCCAGCTGTCCTTTCATTTTCAAAGCTTGTTTGATTTTTCTTGTCATCGTACCCCCCAGTCACATCCCACACTGTGATCAGATCTAGCTCTATGTCTGATGTTTACTGAGCAATTAGGTGCAAAATCACTCATGCCTGTGAGGTCTGTTGCCATAGTTACATTAGGGTTTTAGAGGACTATCATCTGGTCCTCGACGTCCACCAATCAGCATGCAGCGCCGAAGCTGCAACATAAAGTAAAGATGCACGTCTTTCACCAACACAGTAGTAAGGACCTGAAACAGATCCATGAGTAGTAGAAAGTACTCTGGGGTGGCAAGTAGGCGACTGCGCCCAGTCATGGCGGAGCATGAAAATTGCGCTGGAGGAGACACCCAGCAGGAGAGGCAGGTGAGAGCATCGTCCATTTTAAGACTTAGCTGAGACTACTCCATGAAACAAGCTTGAGCTAACAAGATTAGCATTAAGCGCCAAACAATAAAACTGTAGAAAAACTGTAGATAATTCTGGTACGGTCACACCGATGGCGTCCATCAGAAAGAATGGACGTAAGACCAAAAAAAAAATAGCTTGGCAAGACTTCACTAAATGATGGTCAAAGCATTCTCAGATCAATTTGCTTTTATGGAAACCGTGATGAAAAAAAAAACTCCGGCCAGGTTCTTTTTTCAGTTCTGATACATTTTTCACCCTCTAATTTGCGGACGCGAGGACTCATCAAGAAAACGGAATTTGTTCGGTCTGAGTATGTCTGTGTCCATGTCTTTTGTGTTCTTCTATGTGTAGGTCTGTGTCTGTGTATAAAATTGACCAAGATTAATCATAGCACTCTAAATCCCATTAAATGGAACATCTGAGAGTATGGTATCTTCAAACACTTCTTTGGAGAGTGGGGGGGCTTTAAATTCAGGCCTAGATCAAAGGCCTCAGATCTCGGATGATTTTTTTGTTTTTTTGCTGATATATTTGGAATTGAGCATGCTCAGAGAGTACGCGGCGTGGCAAGGCGTAGCAGCCAGTAGTCCATGTTCACGCCGCCCCCTCTCGAGCGGCCCAGGAGCCTGTCGATACTATAATATGTCAGTAAAAAAAGAAGACCCCCCCTTCAATATCAGTCTTTAAGGGGGGTGAGCACTACAAGGAAAGGGATGATGGAGAGGAGAAGAGCATCACCAGCTGAAGCTAGCCAAGATTAAAGATGGCGGCTGGGCATGCCGCAGACTGCGTAGCACTTGACACAATCTGTGGAAAGACAATTGGAATAGTCTCCGTTTCAATATATGAGCCACACGATGAGATGACCATACCTGAAGATGGTAGGTGCACTGTTTGTGTAATATTACACCATAGCAGGTAATGCCAGTAGTTACGTCTTCCTCTAAAATATATTGACTCAGTTGCTATTTTTTTGTTTAAGTTATGGCTTACGGTTTTTTTGTTTCAACATGCAGCCTTGCTCCTGTTATGGGCCGCTTTCGTTCAAAATGAGCACATCAATTGTATTGACTTCTTGCAGCAAACAACTAGTTCAAAGTGTAAATAATGACAAGCTTTCATGCTTTTCTCTTTGTGCATTTGTTCAATTTAACATAGTCTTCGTAAAATGAATCTTTCGTCCATTGATCTGCGGCTAGCTCTGTTATACGCGCTACATTCCGTGTCCTCTACAAACAAGATGGCATGTCTTTTGTGCTTTTTTTTGCTGCATATGGCAACATTAATGACTGGTTTCAGTATTAAGTAAACTCCAGGCGGCAAATCATTTAATCCTCTGTGCCTAATCCACTCGGTGGATTGTTAGCCACGATATATTCAGCAATAACAAAAGATATCAGCAGGACTCCAGAATACACTTTGACGGGCTTTCGGAACCTGCTCCTCTCAAATGCTTAAAAGATCAGCTTATCAATACACCATAGACACCCTTCTCTTTATGATGTCCCAATCATTCAAAACTATTATGGAGTCTTTTCTCTTTTTTGTAAAGAACACCCAAACTATGATCTTAAGTTTCTCTATTTTTGTCTGATGTTCATTTCTGTCTCTAAAATCTAAAAAAATTTGCAAGTTTCACTATGATCAGATGGGACTTAATTGACATAGACTTGTTTGAAGGAATATAATTAACTTTTTGTGTGTATCAAAAGAGCAGCACTCAGTTTTATCATCTAATGGGCTTTGTCACCTGATCAGACGCCACAAAAGATAAGCCCATTTTAAGCACAGCCTACAAGGAGGCCTAAATCTGCACTGGCAGCTGTAACAAAAACTCACACAGAAGGTTTCTAAGAGAAGAGAGGGATTTCTTCTGTCAAGGGGACTTTTATCATGACATCAGCATCAATTCTTTACTGATTTTATGAATGGCAGAGTTAAAAAAAACACAAAAAGGAATGCATTCTTACCTTCACATTTGATGATAAAAAGTTGAAAGGATGAGTACTAACATCTAACGGAATGAAACTCTCATGTTAAGCTAGCCAACAATATTTCCTCAATGTTTTGGGTGTGTATTTTTTTTAAAATGAGGGTTTTTAAGTATATGTGACAGCACTTGCAAAATTATAACTCAATACAATTATTAAGTTTAGTCACTAAAATTACAACTGAACATGAAACAGTACTCCTGGCCAATGTTATTAGATGGCAAAGGAACACCTGAGGTCAGTTGCTTTCATTTCAAGTAGCCATAGCTGTCATCACCGTTTTATGAAAGCTTTGAACTGACATATTAGTCTGTCACTGCCCCTGGAACCAAAATGGTTAGTCCAAACATCTGCACAAGAGAAATAGGTGAACGGTGAAATGGGGTGAGAGACGGAAGGTCCTTTGTCTTGACAGTGAGTTGATAGTCTGTAAGCGCAAACTTCAATAACGCTTACAGTCTCAGTGACCACATCAAATGGTAATAACATGTCAAAGCAGTCCTGACTTGAATAAGCAGTTCATGTGAGCATTTAATATGTGTATTTTAAGGGTGCCTGACACAGAATGTTACACTACATCTGATGTTCCTCAGTGGGCATAGCGTTGCTACAATTTAACTGCATAAAACAAGTCAATGTTGCATTCACTTTTGAGTATATTTAATGCTTTCTGAACCATAGCATTTAGCTATCACATACTGTTTTGTAACCTATTTCTGTGATATTTTTCTCATCCTATTTTAAGTCTACTACAACCCGAAATCAGAAGTTGGGACAGTGTGGAAAATGTAAATTTAAAAAATACAGTGTTTTTTACATTTAATTTGACATTTATTTACTTGCAAACAGTATGAACCAAAAATATTTCATGTTTTGTCTGTTCAACTTAATTCCATTCATTAATAAACATCCATTCCTGCATTACAAGCCTGCAATTTAGGGCTAGTAATGAGATAAAAACTAAATGATGACGTGATTCGAAAACAAGTGATGTCAACAGGTTATTATAACCATGATTTGGTACAAAGCAGTATTCACGATGTGCAAAGTTTTTGATGAGCAAAGATGGGCAGACGATCTCCAGTTTGTCAACAAATGTGTGAGGAAATTATTGAAATGTTTTAAAACAATGTTCCTCAAAGAAAGACTAGAATGGATTGACATATTTCAGTCCTAACGTTTTTTCTGATTTAACTTGTTTTGCCAGACAGAGCCTGGCTTTTGGACCTGTTGCTGATAACAGTCTGGATTTTGGTCCTATACGTCTTGACGTCCGGGCGAGCACACAGCATCCATTTCTTCCAAAAAAAGATCTTTATAATCTGATTGGTCTGACCACAATACACGTTTCCACTGTGTGATGGTCCATCCCAGATGCCTCCGAGCCCAGAGAAGTTGATGCCACTTCTGGACATGGTTAACATGAGGCTTGTTTTTTGTACAATAACATTTTAAGTGGCATTTGTGTAACTCTGTATTGTAGTGCTTGATAAAGGTTTGATGAAGTAATGCCTTCCCCATGTGGTTCTATCAGCCATTGATGAATGGCGTCTTGATGCAGTTCCGTCTGAGGGATCAATGATTACAGGTGTTCAGTTTAGGCTTGCGTCTTTGCCCTTTATGCACTGTAATTCCTCCAGATTCCTTAAATCATTTAATATGTGTAAATGCTTTCGCATCTTTCATTGAGGAACATTGGTTTTAAAGATTTCATTAATTTTGTCACACATTTGTTGACAAAATGGAGATCCTCTGCCCATCTTTGCTCATCGAAGACTCAACCTTCTGTGGATACTGTTTTTCTACCAAATCATGATTGTAATCACCTGTTGACATCACCTGTTAGAAATCACATCATTATTTAGGTTTTTTTTTACCTCAATACTAGAAATAAATTGCCCCCGTCCCAACTTTTTTTTTGGAATATGTAGCAGGAAAATGAAATGCAGGAATGGGAATATTAACAAATGAAATGAAGTTGACCAGAAAAAATCATAACAAGAAACATAAGACAGAAATATCTTGAGGTCATACTGTTTGCAATGAAATAGAAGTCAGAGTAAATGTAAGACACACTGCAGTTTTTTAAACTTGCATTTTCCATACAGTCCCAAATTTTGCCCACAAATCAAGGTGATTTTGGTCAGGCCAAGAATGTCTGGGCACTCATTGTAAGTGCTATGCAAATGTTGTCTTAGGTATACCAGTGCATACTTAGTCAGTTTAAATTTTGGCAGACAGGCAATAAAAGCTGCTCAGATTTTCAGATGCCTTTTGGATGCATGTTGACGCACATGTTCCTCAGGCAACAGCATAATGAGTACATGTTACAATAAGATTTACTGTTGTTAGGATGATCTGAAAGAGCAAACGTCTTGTCAATGTTGCAACAGCTGCAGTAAATTCTGTTACATCTGTGGCGAGTCTATGCTTAAGGCTCAAGGACACACCATGAATACATTGCAGATGCAGAAAAAAATTTTGAACTTTATAATTCTGTTTCATTTGTGCTCAGTTGTTATTTGAATTTGTCATTTCTCTATGGTTTTATTTCTTATTTTTAAGCATTCCTTTCTGATTCTGCTGATTTGTGTAAAAGTGATCTATCTTGTAACAAACAGGGGACAGGACAACCTTGCTGTGGGCATTTGTAAGCTTATCACTATTATGTACCTTTCAGGCAGAAAAGGAGAAAGCTTTGATAGAGGAGATTTACATGAGTTTATTCAGCAATAACTATGGCAGAAGCTCCAACACAACAAAGAACTTTTCCTTGCTCTTTTTTCTCAGCTGTCTAGAACAGGTCCCACAGTCATTAAGTTTACAATAGGTATTACAAAAAATGATCCTTTTCAATATACAGACCTTTTTGAAACTCTGTATATAAACTTAAAATACTTCTGATCTATGAGAACTCAGTGTGAAAGAGTTAAAAAAAATCATAAATAAAGAATATAAACACTATTATCTGCTACAAGAAATGCTTGGCAATATTATTTCTACCAAAGTGAGTGTCAGAAAATATTGACAAGATACCCAAACTTTGCACCCATCAGGCTGTATTTGTTGTTAATATCCAATGTGTAAGTTCACTAAAATGAACCAAGAGTTCACCAGGTGTTAAGTTCTTCTGTGAGTGGTTCTGTGAAGGGACGCACATACCGCAAACAGGCTCTGGACGGCCCAGACAGACTAACAGTAGAGAGGATCACTTTATCTGCCGACAAACCATTCAGACACAGGTGCCACGTTCATTACACAATACTCTGTCTGCCTGAGCCATTTCCAGGTGCTTAGCAGAAGGAATTTCTTGTCACGGTGCCCATTACATGTCCTGCCATTGGCAGCTATCCCCTATCACCTCTGTCTGCAGTGGTGCTATGAATGAGAAACCTGGACTGCTGTGGACTGGAACTATATCGTCGAACTATATCATTTAGTTGACGAATCCAGGATCTATTTGGGATCTGATGATGGTTGGCTTTGAATATGGAGGCTCGTGGTGAGCACTTCAAACTTGCCTTTGCTGTGGGAGCGACACCACTGCCACAAAGAAACTGGTGTAAATGATCTGTGGAGCCATCGCATACACCAAAAGAGGTCACCCTTAGTAGTGATTATGAGGGATGCTAGCAGATCAACAATATGTGCAGTACATCCTTGCGGTCAGAAGTTGCCTCTCATGGCAGGGCTTCCAACTGGCATTTTTAAGCAGGATAATGCTTTTCCACACACAGCAAGGGTTTCCCAGGAATGCCTCTGCCAGATTGTAACACTTTCTTGGCCTGCCTGGTCACCAGATTTATAGCCAATCAAACATTTATGGGACCAGCTGGGATGCCAGCTTTAGCAACCTACGAGTGTGCAGAATCTGCTGGCCCAGCTGTAGTATCTGTTTGCAAATATTGATATTTGCTATATCCTCACTTTTGCTGTAATGACTGCATGCACTTAAGCCAACATGGATTCCACAAATGAGTGTAATATCTAATGATTCATGTTATCCCAGCATAATTTCTCAGTGTACCTTGTGGTATTACTGAATGGTTGATTTTCTCTGTATTCAGGTGAGCCTATATATGCTTGATGAGGTTTAGGTCAGGTGTCTGGCGGAAAGTCCATGACAGTCAGCACTCCTTAATTTTCACTGATCTTCAAGTAGTTGTAAAGCTTTGAGGTTGGTTTTACGTCATTATCCTACTACAGTATGAGTCCCTTACCACAAAGGTCCAAATGTGTATTTTCACTGGTGTTCTCAGGGACTTGGCCTCCGATGTATGTACATTCATCACACTTTGCATGCAAGAGAGGGTGGCACAGTGACTTGGTGGGTAGCACCACTGCCTCACAGCAAGAAGGTCCTGGGTTCAATCCCAGGGTGGAGCAGCCTGAATCCTTTCTGTGTGGAGTTTGCATGTTCTCCTGTGTCTGCGTGGGTTTACTTCGGGTACTATGGTTTCCTCCCACAGTCCAAATACATGCATATTAGATTAACTGACTACACAAAACTGGCATTGACTTGAGAGTGTGTGTATATATACATATGTACAGTGGGGCAAAAAAGTATTTAGTCAGCCACTGATTGTGCAAGTTCTCATACTTAGAGAGGTCTGTAATTTTCATCATAGGTACACTTCAACTATGAGAGACAAAATGAGAAAAAAAATCCAGGAAATCACATTGTCGGATTTTTAAAGAATTTAATTGTACATTATGTTGGAAAATAGGTTTTTGGTCAATAACAAAAGTTAAACTCAATACTTGGTTACATAAGCTTTGTTGGCAATGACAGAGGTCAAACATTTCCTGTAAGTCTTCACCAGGTTTGCACACACTGTAGCTGGTATTTTGGCCTATTTCTCCATGCAGATCTCCTCTAGAGCAGTGATGTCTTGGGGCAACACGGACTTCCAAATCCCTTCACAAATTTTCTATGGGGTTGAGGTCTGGAGACTGGCTATGTCACTCCAGGACCCTGAAATGCTTTTTACGGAGCCACTTCTTCGTTGCCCGAGCGGTGTGTCATTGTCATGATCATTCTTACCTTATCACGGATCAGTCGTCTTGTCCTCTTTGCAGATAAACAGCCCCAAAGCATGATGTTTCTACCCCCATGCTTCACAGTAGGCATGGTGTTCTTGGGATGCAACTCAGCAGTCTTCTTCCTCCAAACACGACGAGTTCAGTGTAGTTCTTGGATTTTTGTTCACCGTTCTCATGATCATTTTGTCCCCACAGGATGAGATCTTGCGTGGAACCCCAGATCGATAGAGATTATCAGTGGTCTTGTATGTCTTCCGTTTTCTTAGAATTGCTCCCACAGTTGATTTATTCACACCAACCTGCTTGCCTACTGTAGATTCACTCTTCTTCTGGTGCACATCTACAATTTTCTTCCTGGTGTCCTTCAACTGCTCTTTGGTCTTGGCCATGGTTGAGTTTGGAGTCTGACTGTTTGAGGCTGTGGACAGGTGTCTTTTATACAGATAACAAGGTCAAACAGGTGCCATTAATTCTTCTTCTTCCTAAAGAAGAAGTTGCATGTCTGTGACAACCAGAAATCTTGCTTGTTTGTAGGTGATCAAATACAGGTAGCCCTCGGGTTACGACGGTCTCGAGTTACGACGTTTCGTGGTTACGACGCATCTCCCATTAACTGTATAAAGCCTTTTTTGCACTTAAGTGGTTTTGCATCGTAAACATCATAACACGAACTTCGCGCGGCGGAACAATACACGGTTACGCGGCTCGTTTTTTGATAATTACTGTGTTAGGATAGGTGTTAGGATAGGATAAGTGCTTACAGTATGTTATTTACATACAGTATGTACGTATGTTCCGACTTACACCGAAAATCGATTCGATTTACAACGCCACCTAGGAACGGATCTGCGTCGTAAGTCGAGGACTACCTGTATATATATATATATATATATATATATATATATATATACGTATATATACGTATATATATATATATATATATATATATACACACCTGTATATATATATATGACTAGTCTTGTAACGTTGTGTCACTGAAATGACCACTGATGCTGATAGTAAAGTTAAATAAATAAAATAAACTAGTAGTACTGATAGTGAAGTTAAATAAATAAAATAACTAACTGCAAGAGAAGACAATACACATTCAATGAGTACCTCATGAGACTATTTGTGGCAGAATACAAAAGTTGATTGCCAGGTCAGAATACAAACTGTAGTTGAATTATAGCAGTTTGTTAGCAGCTCCATGGAATTGTCCACCACAGCTAACAGTAATCAACATATAAAACTAATGTTAGGTAGCTAAGACACAGTTGAGAATAACACAACACAAGAAATTACTTGAATGTTTGTTTTATAGTTTGTGTATCATGTTTAGTTTTTAACCAATCCAACTGGTACTTCACCATATGTTTTAGCCAGTTAACTTTAGCCAGACAGCTCACTACTATTAATTCTGTGAATCGGCACTAAGCTCTTTGAAGACAGAGCATCTACTGGGATCAAATAAGTTTGAAGGAACAGAAATACAAACACACAGAATAACACCATTAACCCATAGACATGCTGACATTAGCTAATAGCAAAGAAAGTTCACAACGGGGCTTATTTTCAAAGAGCTAGCTACACTAAGTTCTAACCTTGGGGATGATGAAGACATAGGTACCACAATTTTAGGCAGATGGATTTAATATATGGCATGATGAGTGTACATACAATTACAGGCCCTAAATGTCAAGTCAAGTCAAGTCAGATTTATTTATTATAGCGCTTTTACAATGGAGCATTGTCTCAAAGCAACTTTTACAAGTTTGATATATCCTAATAACTACGTTCAATCCCAATTGAGCAAGCTCGGGCAAACAGTGGCAAGGAAAAATCCCTAGTTCTAGGAGAAAACCTTGGGAGGACCAAAGGACTTCAAAGGGACCCAACCTCTTGGGCGGCGTAAATGTGATCTCAGTTGTTTTGGACAGTAGATGATTTGTGGTGTTGTACAGGCTGGTTGGAGTATTTCTAGAACCGCTGAACTTCGCGGGATTTTCACACACAACATTTCTAGAGTTAAACCAGGAAGGTTGCAATAAGGAAAAACAGCCAGTAAGAGGCCAGTTCAGCAGATATAAAAAAGCCCAGTTATGACATGCCAACACAAAATGAGCAGACTGGTTGAGCTGACAGAAAGGTTAAGGTTTTTTAAGCTAATCACTGAGCAGAACATCTCAGATGTGCAAACATCAAACCTTGAGGTGGAGTGGTACCCCACGTTGGGGTTCCCCTTCTGTCGTCAAGAAACAAAAAGGTGAGACTGCAATGGGCCACAGCTTCACCCAAAACTGGACGACTTAATAATGGGCAATGTAGGCTGGTCTGTTGAATCTCAATTCGGCTGGGGAAGGCACACAGATGGTTAGGGTCAGAATCTGGCACCAACAGCGTGAGTCCATGAACCCAGCTGCCTTCTGTCAACTGTCTAGGCTGGTGAAGGTGGTGTAATGGTGTGGGGAATGTTCTCTTGGCACATTCCTGTTCATACAAATCTCATATTGCTTGAAAGCCACCACCTATTTGAGTATTGTTGCTGATCATGTACATCCCTTTATGGCCACAATTTGTCCATCTTCTAATGGCGACTTCCAGCATAATAATGTATTATGCCACAGACCAACAGTAACCTCAAACTGGTTTCATGAACACAAAAATGAGTCAGTGTTCTTCAGTGGAGTTCCCAGTCACCAGATCTGAATCCAATAGAACACATTTGGGATGTGACAGAAAATGAGAATAGCAGTGTGAAAGTACATCTGAAAAATCTACAGGAAACTGTGTGATATAACGAGATCAACATGGAGCAGGTGCTGGATTCATGACAGCTTACTTAAGAAAAAAATTGTGAAGGTTCTTACGACAAACACTAAAAAGTTCATAAGAATGTTCTTAAATGCAATTCTTGATAAAAACTTAAGAAGTTCTGAAATACAGTGGGGCAAAAAAGTATTTAGTCAGCCACTGATTGTGCAAGTTCTCATACTTAGAAAAATGAGAGAGGTCTGTAATTTTCATCAAAGGTACACTTCACTCCAGGACCTTGAAATGCTTTTTAGGGAGCCACTCTTTCGTTGCCCAAGCGGTGTGTTTGGGATCATTGTCATGCTGGAAGACCCAGCCACGTTCCATCTTCAATGCTCTCACTGATGAAGGAGGTTTAAGCTTAAAATCTCACGATACAAGGCCCCGTTCATTCTTCCCTTACCCCAGATCAGTCGTCCTGTCCCCTCTGCAGAAAACCAGCTCCAAAGCATGATGTTTCCACCCCCATGCTTCACAGTAGGTATGGTGTTCTTGGGATGCAACTCAGCATTCTTTTTCTTCCAGTTGAGTTTTTAACAAAAAGTTCTATTTTGGTTTCATCTGACCACATGATATTCTCCCAATCCTCTTCTGAATCATCCATATGCTCTCTGGCAAACTTCAGACGGGCCTGGACATGTACTGGCTTAAGCAGGGGGGCACGCCTGGCACTGCAGGATCGGAGTCCCTCTCGGTGTAGTGTGTTACTGATGGTAGCATTTGTTACTTTGGTCCCAGCTCTCTGCAGGTCATTCATCTGGTCACTCCATGTAGTTCTGGGATTTTTGCTCACCGTTCTCATGATCATTTTGACCCCACGGGATGAGATCTTGCGTGGAGCCCCAGATCAAAGGAGATTATCAATGGTCTTGTACGTCTGACAATTGCTCCCACAGTTGATTTATTTACACCAACCTACTTGTCTATTGTAGATTCACTCTTCCCAGCCTGGTGCAGCTCTTTGGTCTTGGCCATACTTGAGTTTGGAGTCTGACTGTTTGAGGCTGTGGACAGGAGTCTTTTATACAGATAAAGAGGTCAAACAGGTGCCATTAATACAGGTAATGAGTGGAGGACAGAAGAGCTTCTTAAGGAAGAAGTTACAGGTCTGTGAGAGCCAGAAATCTTGCTTGTTTGTGGGTGACCAAATACTTATTTTCCACCATAATTTACAATTAAATTCGTAAAAAATCCTACAGTGTTATTTCCTGGATTTTTTTTCTCTCATTGTGTCTCTCATAGTTGAAGTGTAGCTATGATGAAAATCACAGACCTCTCTCATCTTTCGAAGCAGGAGAACTTCCACAATCAGTGGCTGACTAAATACTTTTTTGCCCCACTGCACACTTACGATCACTTATTAGTAAACCTTTTCTTTCTACACTAATTGTTGTCCACCATTATCAGGTTTCCA
The DNA here is from genome assembly GCA_025084515.1 of Ancistrus triradiatus. Lineage (NCBI taxonomy): Eukaryota > Metazoa > Chordata > Actinopteri > Siluriformes > Loricariidae > Ancistrus > Ancistrus triradiatus. The sequence continues at coordinate 345,040 of JAJAGP010000343.1, read as the reverse complement.
CCTCCATCGTTTTTCTACATACTCTGTTTAGTTCCCGTTATGTTTTGTGCTGTTACTCTTCCTATTGTGTAATGATCAGAACCAACCACAGATCAGGTAACAATTGGATGGGGGTGGTAGACATTTTTGGTTGGTGAACTATTTTCAGTACAGCAGTGACCGAGGTGATTTTTAAACTAAGCAGCACTGCTGTGTATGATCCACCATAGCAGCAAAACACCACATAACTGACCACCACAGTAGTGTCACTGCAGGACCCACCAGCAAAGAGTTGCTAGTTACTGTGGGGTCCTGGACAATTAGAGAACACAGAAAAAGGGACTACATCACATTTAGCAGACGCCCTTAGCCAGGCGACTTACAATGACCAGCTTAAATCCAAGCAATTGTGGGTTAAGGGTCTTGCTCAAGGACCCAGCAGTGGCAGCTTGGCAGAGGTGGGATTTGAATCCTGGACCTTGTGGTGCAGAGTCCAGTACCTTACCCGCTAGGCTACCACAGTCCCTAACTAACAAAGTATGTAGAGAAACAGATGGACTAAAGGCTCTAACTGTGTAACAAAGTGTATCAAAAGTGTATCTCCCTTACACTAACACATGTTTTGTTTTGTTTTAAATCACTATTAACTGTTCTTGAGCTGTTTTTTTATTATAAGAGAGGTTAGTACACAGTACACTTTATAAATTGTAAAATAAAATGTACTTTATTTTACTTTAAATGTAATAAAATTTACTTTAATAAGTAAAATTTTCACATTACACACACACACACACACACACACACACACACACACACACACACACACACACACACCTTACCATAAATGTCTTCATTTTCAGTTTTGTCTCACCACAAGCACAGTAGATCACAAGGTAATGTAGTAAAGGCTGTTGTAATGTTCTTAATTACACTTGGAATTAGGGGATGACATCACCAGCTTTACACATCACTGCACTACTCTTTGGCTTTTATGGAGCAGCTTGTCCTTGAAACAGTAAATTATGTGCCAAAGTGCCATAACTGCCTCATCTGTCTGACTCTCAAACCATTAAACAGTATAACTGTGTGTGCATGCGCGAGCGTGTGTGTGGTGCTGTGTGCGTGGCGTGCGAGTGTGCCTGGTGTGTGCGTTGGTGTGTTGCGTGTTGTGTGCAACAGTTATTTTAAACATACATAACTATTATGTTGTTTTACTGCTTTACAGCAGTAAAGGTACTGGACTATTAACCAGAAGGTCAAGGATTTAAGTCCCAACACAGCCATTGTTGGGCTCTTGATCAAAGCCTTCAAGCAATAATTACTTGGATTATACATTGTAAGTTGTCTGTGTAAGGGTGTCTGCTAACTGCTGTAAAAATGATAAGCAAGTGCCTTTTGATTCTACAAGAATGAAACATTATTTATTAATTATTTATTTGTTATAATACATGCACCAACTGTGAGTTTCCATATTAAGAAAAACAAATCATATTGTAAAATATCATGTCAATACATATACTTGAAATCCATATGACTTATTATTTGTGAGATATTGCTTTCCACAAGTGTACATGGTATCCGCTTTGTACAAGCACGAGACATCTCTATGTTGGCTTTAGTAAATAAGCCTGGTAATAGAGGGTAGAGAAAGATGTCTTTGATTTGCTTATTAAGCTGACATTGTGTAAGTAAATAGGGTAACATGCAACACGAAAATAAATCATCCATTCAGCCCTTTTAAGCCTATCTGCTGTCCTGTAGACTTACAGGTACTTATGCTGAAATTGCACCTGTCACAACATTTGTCTAGACATTCCAAGGCCACTCAACAGGTAGGTGAATGGCAGCTACAGCTGCCAGTCACAACCTCTGTCAGTAGCATGCAGGATGTTTGTCAAGCACAGATGTCAAATAGTTCCTTCTAAGAGTATGAACACACTTAAATGCTACCACACGGCCACACAGGATATTATTAAATCAAATGACTTTCAAAGGACATTATTCTTGCTCAGCTACTGCCCAGAACTGCCTCTTTGTACAAGTTCCAGTGTTAATGTGGGTTTTGAACAATTACCAAATTCCTCCCCAATCTGTGCGATCTTGCCAAGCCATTGATTTTGTTCCAAACACCTCTATTTTCTCCCCCCCACCCTTGATTGTTTCCAAGTGGTTGCTAAGTCGATGCACTGAGTTAGTATGCACTCATGGCCATGTGTTGGCTCGCAGTGGGGGGCCCCAGTGATCAAAGCCTGGCCTCAGGAAGGGCAAGGATAGGTTTGAGTTTGCAGCTGCTGATGCCATCTGATTTGAACGCTGGCCGAGTGGACCTTATGCTATTCAGTGGGCCATATACGGAATGTCATTTACTCTGTGAAAGGTTTTTGATCTCTGTAAAAGTCACAATCACACCAGAGATGTTTATGTGCCCCTATATGTCACTCTAATATATCTTGGAAAATGTGGTGCTGCTCACCATTGAAAACATAATTGCAGAATGCACACATCATGTATTGTCCAAGCCACCTGTTTGAATGTCTGTGGAGATGTCATCCAGCTCATGATTCAACTTGTAAATTTGTTACAATTAGCTACTGAATCTAGATTAAAGCAGGTGAACTAGATATTAACTATGTACACAATAAGACACAAATCCCAACCATTTTGAAAGTAATGATAACTTAGTGGCAGAGATCAGTTTTAAACATTGTTTGAGAGATTTCTTGTTTATATTGGCAGCTACACCATTATTAGTGCTTTGCTCTGCTTCTTGGCAGTGGCTGCTGTAACATGTTCAACACCCCAAGAAAAGTATGCACTGTATAAGGCATTTTATTAATTAATGGAGCTATATTGTACAGGTGCTCCCTGATTTATGGTGGGGATATGTTCAGACAAATCCATCATAAGTTACAGTGGTGCTTCAAAGTTTGTGAATCCTTTAGAATTTTCTATATTTCTGCATATATATGACCTGAAACATCATCAGATATTCACAAAAGTTCTAAAAGTAGATAAAGAGAACCCAGTTAAACAAATGAGACAAAACTATTATACTTGGTCATTTACTTATTGAGGTTTGCTAAAAATCCCATGGACAAGCCAGAGGGCTATTGGAAGAATGTTTTGTGGACAGATACGGCCAAAAATGAACTTTTTGGTTTAAAAGGAAAGGGTTTTGCTTGGAGAAAAGAATACACTGCATTCCAACATAAGAACCTTATCCCATCTGTGAAACATGGTGGTGGTAGTATCATGGTTTGATCCTGTTTTGCTGCATCTGGGGCAGGACGGCTTGCCATCATTGATGGAACAATGAATTCTGAATGATATCAGAGAATTCTAAAGGAAAATGTCAGGACATCTGTCCATGAACTGAATCTCAAGAGAAGGTGGGTCATGCAGCAAAACATGACCCTGAGCACACAAGCCGTTCTACCAAAGAATGGTTAAAGAAGAATGATGTTAATGTTTTGGAATGGCCAAGTCAAAGTCCTGACCTTAATTCAATCGAAATGTTGTGGAAGGACCTGAAGTGAGAGTTAATGTGAAGAAACCCACCAACATCCCAGAGCTGAAGCTGTTCTGTACAGAGGAATGGGCTAAAATTCCTCCAAGCCGGTGTGCAGGACTGATCAACAGTTACAGGTTTAGTTGCAGTTATTGCTGCACAATGGGGGTCACACCAGATACTGAAAGCAAAGGTTCACATACTTTTGCCACTCACTAAAATGTAATATTGGATAATTTTCCTCAATAAATAAATGACCAAGTATAATATTTTGTCTCATTTGTTTAACTGGTTTATCTACTTTTAGGACTTGTGTGAAAATCTGATGATGTTTTAGGTTATATTTATGCAGAAATATAGAAAATTCTAAAGGGTTCACAAACTTTCAAGCACCACTGTATGTTTGGTAGCAAGTTCTATAATGTATCATAGCAGAGCCTATGATAAGTAATGACAAGTAAGTTAATGTTTAATACACTTACATTAACCTAGAGTTGGCCAAATTCATTAACACAAAGCTTAATTTATAATAAAGTGTTGAAAAACCTCATGTAATTTAGTGACTAATGGTTTGAAAACGAAAAGCAAAAGCAAAACACTTTATTGGTGAACTCAGGGTGCTAGCACAGCTGCTAATGCTAACTGCTCACCTGTGTTCAGGAGCATTCAATTCCTGTTTTGCTTTCAGTTGGCTGTTATAATCTCCTGTTTTAGGATCCATGGAGACTTATTTGCACTAAGAATACAGTACAGTGGAGATCTTTTATATATGCAAGAGATATTGTCCTGAATTGTGAATCGTGCGCGCATCATGACTTGTGAATTGAGTTTTAGCTGAAACAAGTCTTGTGGCTCGACTCATACAAGTTTAAGCAAGTTTAAGCAAGTGCACCGAATACTGAGCAAACAAACTACTAATTTTTCTAGTCAAAATGCGTCAAGAACCGAATTCTATGAGTTCCAAGGTGGTTGAGCACCGAGGTACCCCTGAATTGTCATTTGACAACACTTTAATTTCATTTGAAGATTTTAGTTGTCCAGCTACACAAACAGGTACTCGAAAATCATATTTCACCCATACCCCCTATTCTCTAAGGCTAAGAAGCTAGACAACCACATTGATAAAACTTATGTCTAGTAATTTGTGACCATAAATCACCCCAATTACATGTGAAAATGAAAATCAAAGCATTGTTCAAAATTTTTTACAAGTACTTATTCAAGGAGAAGCAATACAAAATGTTCTATGACGTAAAACATCGTTGAAAACAAAAGGTTTTTTTTTTACTCTTCACGATGGACATTGCTATTTTGACTATGAAGTCAGTTTATTTATGTCAGAGAGTGTCGAATTCTGGCTTCAGTGACTATACAACTCCACTTAGTTGAGTTTTTCATAACAATATGATAGGTCTGGCTTTTTAGTCAAATGTGATTGGTTATTTTTCACTCAAAGCCCAGACTTTCCATGAAACTATAAAATCATGACTTAATTTTACTGCAGATATTAAAGATCACCTTTGATTGACTGTTTCGTATGTAATGTATCTGAAAATATGTTTTAATTTCAGAGGTCTAACTCTTGACCAGATTGTTTATGTGTTACATATGGCCTGTTTTTTCCCATACATTTAAGAATCTTCATACCTATGTTTCAGATACGAATGGATACAATAACCAACCAGGAATGGAGAAGTACACTATGGACAGTCAACTGTCTATGTCTGAGAAAGCAGAGGTTGCAGTCTTTATTGGCACTTGATCTCATTACCGGTCTGGAGATGGTTACTTTTGGCAGAAGATGGACATTTGTGGGGCGAATGCCAATGCAATACAGAACCATCACCTTCCCCCAGGTTAGGTATTTTGAATGAATATTTGAATTATGTACTCTGAGATGTGCTGTATAAAGTGAATGATCAGCAATTACTCTTACCTCCATGTTAGCTGTGGTATACTGTATTCTTTCTACTACTATCACTTATTTCTGATTTACAGCAGTTTGTTGTTTGGTGTAGCACTGGTAGCACTATTACCTTTATTAACAGCTAGATGCTGTGTTACCTTCAGGAACTTTTCACAAAAGCACCTGTCAAGTAAACATTTATAGAGTATTTCCACATTATAGCTATTGTCTTTGTTTAAATTAATCTGAGAGAGTAGATAAATGGTTGGCAAAATATGGTGAGCTGAAATAAAAATGTATTTCTGATTGGCTATCTAGGTGTGAACACATTACAGGTCACAACTGAAGTAAGCATACAGTTCAAAAGTTATGGATTTTTACATAACTGAAAAATGTCTTTGAGGAGTAGACATTAACAGTTGTGAAGTAGCTGAACAACAGACACTGGCATTTAATGGAAAGAGGAAAGTCAAAACGATATAACGGAGGCATAAAAACAAAACATGGTTTGGGGTATGTTAAATGCTGGTAAGTGGTATTACATCAGCCAAAGCTGGTATAATGCCTGCAAAAGTGACTTGGCAGAGAAATTGTAACACAGCACACAGCACAATCTTTTGCAGTGTTAATATTTACATTCCATGTTATCTGTAGGTCAGTGCCACTGACATTTCTATGCGAAAAGATGCCACTTAGCATCTAGTAGATCTTATAGTAGCTTTGTTGTAACAGTAATCAATTTGGCTATTCTGTTTTAAATTGGGTTTTTTTGTAAGTGAAAAGGGGAGAATATAATTTTTTGGAATGTTGATATTAACAGTTGGTCTACTGGTCAGAAATAACAAAACTTTGACTGCTTTAATTGCCTAATTAGAATTGAGCACTCCACAGGCTATTTTATATTACATTCTTTATTATTATAGTTGTAATAAAAAGCTGGCCAACCTTTACTAGAGTTTTAAGTTAGTTTCATATAAAAACATCATCTGGTCTTTATCCAAGTCATACTACAATGCATTTTACTAAATTAGTGGTACTGGTAGCAAACAGGGTACCAGCGGAAATTGGACTACTGTTTGCCGAAGACGAAGAGGAGGGAAGCGTGTGTTGGTTGTGGTAAATGAAGATATGCAGGGAGTTGGGGTGAGAGTAGACGACGTGGAGGACAGGGTGAGGTGGAAACGTTTAACTCGCTGTGGTGACCCCTGATAAAGGGAGAAACCGAAAGAAGAAGAAGAAGTAGTACTCAACTTGTTGTACTTTTCATGAATCTATTCAACAGATCAAGTAATCATTCAAAATGTGAACCATAAAAGGAATGTGAATCTTTGTAATTAGTATCCTAAATCTGAAAATGTCAGGACAATTAGGAAAAAAAAGAAAAGAAACAACAACAAAAAACAGTGTTTCTTACACTTCTGTTGACTTATATTTAATTACAGACAGTATGAACCCAATATATGTCATGTGTTGTCTGATAACCTTCATTTTATTTGTTAATAAACATCCATTCCTGCATTCAGATCTGCAGCACATTCCAAAAAATGTTTGGAACGGTAAAGAATTTAGCACTCTGTAATGTTGCCAGTTGTGGCACTGAGGATACCAAGTGAACCATGAAATGTTTCAGGTGTTATTTTGTCTCATTCTTCCTGCAAGCGTGTACAACCGACAGTCCATGCTTTTGTATTGTGTGCAGAATGTGGTTTTGCATTGTCCTTTTGGTGGCCACTTCTGGACATAATTAACATAAGACTACTTTTTTGCAAACCAAAACGTTTTAAGTGGCATTTGTGAATGTAACTCTGAACTGTAGTGTTTGTCAAAGGTTTGCCAAAGTAATCCCTTGCCCATGTATATATGTCAGCTGTAGATGAATGACAGTTCTTCTTGAGTGTATTCAGGGTGTTCACCTTAGGCTTACGCCTTTGCCATTTATGAACTGAGATTACTCCAGATTCCTTGAATCATTTAATGATATTATGCACTTTAGAGGGTGAAATATGCATCTTTCTTTTTTGATGCATTTGTTGACAAACTGGCAATCCTGTGCCCACTTTTGCTCCTCAAAGTTTCAGCCTTTTGTGGATACTGCTTTTGTACCAAATCATGATTACAATCAACTGTTAATATTGCCTGTTTGAAATCATGTCATTATTTAGTTTTTATATCTCTTTACTGGCCCTAAATAGCCCCACCCAATATTTTTTGGAATGTGTTGCAATCCTGAATTGCAGGAATGGGTGTTTTTTTAACAAATGAAATTAAGTTGACCACACAAATCATGAAATATCTTGAGTCCCTACTGTCTGCCATGAATAAAAGTAAAAGTCAATGTAACGTACACTTTAATACACTTTCATTATTATTATTATTGTTATTATTACTATTTGCATTTTTCATATTGCCCCAGTTCTAGCTCCCTAGTTCTAGCGGCTATGCATTGGCTCTCCCGCAACCCTGTTCCGGATTACATGGAAAAGAAAGTGAATGAATGAATGCATGAATACTATCCCAGCTTTTTATGATTTGGGGTTGTAATAACTGGTAGTACTGACAGTAATAGCCCACAGACTTGCACAATGGTAAGAAGGAATTTTAAACTATCTTGGAATTTCTGATAGCCTCAGACTTTTCAGATCTTCAGCAAGGGTCAGATGGGTTGAATCATCAAGCTTCAAGCACCCTATAGATTACCCTGAAGCTTATGCTGTACAACTTTTGATACAATTTTGAATTCATTATTCCCTTAACAGTTGCATGCTGCCCAGGGCCTGGGGCAAAAAGCAGCACCAACCCATGATGCATAATTAGGTGGAGGTTTTAGAGTTGCTTTGCAGCATTTCTCTACCAAAGATAAGTGTTTAACTTTTGTCTCATCTGTTTACAGAACATGTTTTTGGAGGGCAGTGGTTCACTCAGTAGTATCCATCAATTTTTGCTCTTACGTCATGCTTCAGAATTGCATGTTGTTGCCTTGGTATGAACTTTGCAAGATATTTCATTCCTTGCAGAGAAAGAACAGTACTGATTTTCATCATTTGTTTGATTAACCTTAAGGAATGATCTTTTTGTAGCCTTTTTCCAGCTATATGTGTCTACATTTTTTCTACTCAGGTCCTCTGAAATAGAAAAAATACTCAAACTTAGATTTTATAGGGCAGGTCGTCTTATCTCATTAATTGGAAAACATGTCTTCAGGGATGTAGTTATCCTAGAAGTTCAATAAGTTTTCCAATATGGACAGTGTAAATAGCTTTGTGTTTCTGTGCCATTACCTTAGGCCAATTGTGTTTGTCTATTATAACTTAGATAAAGGTCAAACATTATTTTATAATTAATTAATTAATTTAAAATAAAAAGGTCATTTTAAGGAGTTCACAAACTATTTCTTGCAGTGTGCTTAAGGCTTCCATTTCTGATCTATGCTTCAACATTTGGATAATTCCATTAAAAGGTCTGGAATCAAAATAACATGGATAATGTTTGTAAAACTGAGGTTAATAATTAAGTTTTGTTCCACTTGCAGGCTGAAGTTTTCTGATGAGCTAACCAATTAAAGTCATAAAGTGACGGAATGATATTCTACATTCCCCTGCTCTTTGATCTTTTCACTATAAAGGCATGAGATTACTTGCTTGATGATATCCAGGTGTTGAGTCATAACCTATGCAGGTTTAGATCACACTATGAAGCCTTTATTCTCAATGGGCAATAAATAATTCAAAGCACTATATACTTTGAGGTTCATGATGAACTTTAATGATAATCTCAAACACAAACTTATATGACACATACTCTCAGCAGATGAGGCCTGATTTTGTAATTTAGGCCTGAATTACAGTTAATCTCTTTACAACGATCAGCCATCATTTAAACCATTGACAGAAGTGAATAACATTGGCAGTCTCGTGCTCTGGGCAATGTTCTGCTGGGAACCCTTGGGTCTTGGCATTTATGTGGATGATACTTTGACATGTACCAACCTAAACTTTCAGGCCTTTTTCAGTAGAATAATGTAGAATAATGCAGTAGGACACTGCAAAAACGTTTAGGAATTGTTTGAAGAACATGACAAAGAGTTCAAGGTGTTGACCTGGACTCCAAATTCTCCAGATCTCAATCTAACAGGACAGAGCCATGGTGGCATGAGGGGCACCCACACAATAATAAGGTGGTTTTAACGCTATGACTGATGAATGTATTCCCTCTATACTCAGATAGTGTAAAGTAAAACTGTTTATTTGCAAAATGGGTATAAATTTAGTTGTAGATTTTACTTGTTTTATTATGCAGTTTTAAAGATTTAGGGATTTCAACTTCCTAGCTGGAAAGACAGATGGGTAGAATCCTCTGATACAGTCCACAAGGACAGTCTATATTGAGAAGTGTTAAAGATTTCTTTGCTTTATTCTTTAGTCTCATCAGACATTACAAGAGCTTGTGCAGTGGTTAAGGTAGAGGACTATGGACCAGAAAGTCAATAGCTGCCACAGTAGCCCTTGAGCAAGTTCTATAATCCATGCACAGAAAAATACCAAATCCAAATGGATATTTTCATGTCCAAGACTTTTCCAGGTTTGGATAGTGATCCACTGTGCCATTTTGTGTCTTTCTGTGGTAAGATTAAAGATTTGATGTGGAATCTAAGGATGAAATGTTCCAAGTATACTCCCTGGACAAAATATTAGTCACCTTGCGTGTTTAAGATAGTAGTAATTTCAGGCTCCTGCAGATGGAGTTGCACAAGGATGATTAGGCTATAAATACCTGTGGGGTGTGTGATGGGATTCATAGATTGAGAAAAGGTGGTACAATGCAGTCGATGTGTGGAAAATTGGTCGCAAAACATGTTAACGATTGGCAAAAAGAAGTGATTGCATTTGGGCGTGCCAAAGGCCATAGTGTGAAGGAAGTTGCCGAATTTACATGCATATTGAAGCATATGGTCATACGGGTCTACCAGCAGTGGCAAAAATCCCAGTCTAAGGAAATTCTTGCTAGAATTTGTGGATGTATTACACGCTATAAGGTACGTTTCAGTTACAGGTGACTAATTTTTTGTCTGGTGAGTGTAGAACCTGTTAGGAAAATCATTGAGCCACAAGCACATTTATGTCTACAAAGGTACAGTATGAGTTTATCTTGTCAAACTTGCTGCCTATTTCAATTCAAAGAACTTTTGCAGAACAATTTCTGTCAGAATATACAACCCCAAATCAGAAAAAGATGGCGGTGCAAATGAAAAACAAAAAAAACATTGTCTAACATTTACTTTGATTTTTATTTCATGAGCCCAAAATATTTCATGTTTTTTCATGTTTTAACTTCATTTCATTCATTAATAAGCATTTATTCCTACATTTCAGACCTACAACACATTTCAACAAAACTTAAAATGGGCCAATTTAGGACTAACAAAAAAAAAAAGAATAAATAGATAAACAAGTAAAAACAGGTAATTATTTTTATGATTTGATGCAAGCAGTATTCACAAAAGGGTGAGTATTTTGTCAACAAATGCATGAGTAAACTATTGAAATGTTCATCATAGAAAGTATTTGTATATTTCTTCTTCTACAGTGCATAATATCATTAGATGATTCAAGGAATCTCGAGGAATTTCAGACCATAAAGGGTAAAGGGGCAAGCCTAAACTGAAGAGTCGTGATCTCTGATCCCTCAGACGGCACTGCATCAGAACTGTCTGTCTTCAATAGCTGATGTAACCACATGGGCAAGGGATCACTTTATCAAATCTTTATCAAGCACTACAATATAGAGTTACAATTGCCACGTAATTGTGCAAAAAAGAAGCATTATGTTAACCATATCCAGAAGCGGCATCAACTTCCCTGGGCTCAACGGCATGTGAGATGGACCATCACACAATGGAAACTTGCAGATGCTATAGTGGTCAGATGAATCGGTATTCCAGATTTTTTTTTGGAATGAAATGGACGCTGTGTGCTATGGACTAAAGACAAAAAGGATGATGTTTGAGCAGTGAACATATCATTCCTGGTAGGAATTATGGAATCATCCCATTTAGAAGATGATCATCAAGCCTTTTTGCTTCATAGAAAATCACAGATATGATATCATGTTTAATAGCTGAACATTCTGACATCATGAATCATATCTCAAACATATTGAATTACATTATTCAATGGCATTATATACAATAGCCCCAGTAGAGTAATTAAGGAATCACAGTAGAGGAATGTTAAGGAAAAAATATGGAACAACCATGTAGTTTAGATTTCAAATAAATAGCGACATAAGTCTCAAAAAGCAAATTAGTCTGCAATTAAAAGGTAACGCTTAACAAGCTGTTGGACTTGGAGCTATTTGAAAGTGTATTTCCCCAACAAGAGAGCTGATAATTAAAATGATGGAAAGGCTGATAAAACTCCTCAGAAAAGAAATCCAACATGGAGTGTGGAAAAAAGATGTTGGTTGATCCCAGTAAGCTGTCTTTAAAATTTGATGCAAGTATGAACATAATATGAAGGCTTTAAAGGGAAAGCATATGGGTAGACCAAGTAAGATCTCAAACAGAACTTTAAAAGGATGGCTGAATGAAATGGGACTTCATTCACTCACCAACACCTAAATAAAAGAAAACAAGGTTACAGTGGGCTAAAAAGAAGCATTCATTGGAGTGTGGATGATTGGACAAAGGTGGTGTTCAGCAATGAATCGTGAATCTGCAACATACACTGATCAGCCATAACATTAAAACCACCTCCCCGTTTCTACACTCACCAAAACACAGCAGTGCTGCTGGAATGTTTAACACCGTGCCACTCACTGTTCACTCTGTTAGACACACCTACCTATTAGTGCACCTTGTAGATGTAAAGTTTGGCTATTTGGTTTATTTAACGTTGCTATCAGCATCAGTGGCCATTTAAGCAACACACAAGTTTACACCTATACACAAGGTTACAACAAGACTAGTCATATATATATATACACACTCAAGTCAATGCCAATTTAGTGTAATCAGTTAACCTAATGCATATCTTTGGACTGTGGGAGGAAACAAGAGTATTCGGAGTAAAGCCATGCAGACATGCAGACTCCACACAGACAGGATCCAGGCCCCTCCACCCTGGGACTGAACCCAGGACCTTCTTATTGCTGGATGGCGGTGCTACCCACCGAGGCACTGTGCAGCCTGTAAAGTCAGAGACAGTAGCTCATCTTTTGCTGCACAGTTTGGATGTGTTTGTCATCCTCTAGTTTGTCATCAATGGTCACAGGTTGCTGTTGGCTGGATATTTTGGTTGGTGGACTATTTTGAGCCCAGCAGTGGCACTGAGCTGTTTAAAAACATCAGCAGCACTGCTGTGTCTGATCCACTCATACCAGTACTCACTAACAGACCACCCACCATGTCAGTTTCACTGCAATGCCGAGAATGATCCACCACCAAAAAATAACTCCTCTGTAGAGGTCATGACCATTGAAGAATAGACTGAAAGGACGAAACAGAGTGTGCACAAAGTGTGCAGAGCAACAGAACAAACAAATTGCACCTCTGTCTTAAGTGGAGCTGATTTTAAAAATGGATAATGAGTGGTGTTAGTGTTATGATGATCGGTTTATAGAAGATGACCACTGAACGATAATTAAAATCAAATTTTTTTTCCACTCGTTTTACAAATACGGGGATGGAACATGGTGAGATGGCAGCGTTACCACAACAGTCCTGCCACAGGTGTTACAATAACATTGAGACATTTTTTCTCATTCCATTGACAGAATATAAATTTGGTGATGGTGAAGTCATTTTTCAGAATAGTAATGCATCTTGTCACAAAGCAAAGAGCATACTAGCTTCAGGAGAAGCTCAATGATGTGGCCAGCAGAGAGTCAGAATCTCCTCTGATTGAAGATTCATGAAGGAAATTTTAAAAACTGGTCCATGACAAGGCTCCATCCCACAATGTTGGATTCAGCTTGATGTAGAATACTGTTTTTTTTATTAGTGAAATCCATGCCTCAAAGAATTAGGCCATCATAAAAGCTTGAGGAGGAGAAATGAAGTACTAAGTTTGGTTATTTTTTTGTTAATGAGTCCATATATTTTATTATCAGCATTAAATAATATCAGATTTTTCTTCCTCTGCTTTAGCTGGGAAAAATATGCCTTTAATTCCCATGCAATGGTGCTTGAAAGTTTGTTGAACCCTTTAGAATTTCTAGATTTCTGCTAAATATGACCTAAACAAAGTCATCAGATTTTCACACAAGTTCCTCGAAGTAGATCAAGAGAAACCCAGGTAAACAACATGAGACAAAATATTATTACTTTATTTATTGAGGACAAATGATCCAATATTACATTTAGTTGGTGGCAGAAGGCTGTGACCTAGTATTAGCAATTATTTGAAGTGAAAATTAGCGTCAGGTGTTTTCACTCAGTGTGGGATGACAATTCAGGTGTGAGTGGGCACCCTGTTTTATTTAAGAACAGGGATCTATCAAAAGTCGCTCTTCACAAAACACGTTGTGGAAGTTGTATCAGGCACGAACAAGGCATCTTTCAGAAAAAGAGTTGGGTGATGCTCGTCAGGTGGAAAAAGGTTACAAAACCATCTCTAAAGAGTTGGACTCCACCCAATCCCACAGTCAGGACAGATGTTGTCAAATGGAGAGGAAATTCAAGACCATTGTTACCCTTCCACCAGTAGTGGTCGACCAACAAAGATTGCAGATATGGACTTTATGGTCTAGTTTCTCTACCTTAACCACTGCCACAAGCTCATGGTAATGCCTGATGGAGCCTAAAGAATAAAAAGCAAAGAAATCTGCAACACTTGCACTTCACAACCAGGATGGCTGTCATAATTTGATGGAATAATGAATTCTGAATTATATCAGAGATTCTAAAGGAAAATGTAAGGAATTCTGTCCATGAAAACTGAATCTCAAGAGAAGGTGGGTCATGCAGCAGACAACGGACCCTAAGCACACAAGTCGTTCTACCAAAGATGTTAAGAAAAGAATAAAGATAATGGTTGGAATGGCCAAGTCAAAGCCTAACCCCTTATGCAATGGAAAGTTGTGGAAGACCTGAAGTGAGCGTTAATTGGTGAGGAATCCACCAAATCCCAGGCTGAAGATGTTCTGTTGTTGGAATGGGCTAAAAATTCCTCAAGCCGTGCAGACTGATTAAACAGTTACAGGAAACGTTTAGTTTAGTGCAGTTATTGCTGCAAGGGGGGTCACCCAGAGACTGAAAGCAACGGATCACAACTTTGCCCACTCACTAATATAATATGGGATCATTTTCCTCAATAAATAAATTAACCAAGTATATATGTTTGTCTCATTTGCTTAACTACGTTCTGTTTATCTAACTTTAGGACCGTGTGAAAATCTGATGTTTTAAGGCATATTTACGCAGAAATGTAGAAAATTCTAAAGGGTCCACAAAACTTTTCAAGCACCATGAAGATTAGATTTGTTTGTTTCACGAATCCAGGAATGTTCAGTATTAACAAGACCCAATTATTTAGACGGCTGCTAGCACCCTCGATTTTTATATTCGCTATGAAGTAAAAATCCTGGATGAACTTCCTCTAAGTGTGGTGATTCCATAATGTTCGCCAGGGGTAGCACACCTTCATACCGCTTTCCTTCCTATTCCTTCATATTTTATCTCCAGGCGGCAGTGTGATTTGTGAACGTGCGCGGCGCTACACATCACTTACTCTTACATACACACACACTCACGCACGTACGGAGTGAGGCACAGGAGTGAGAGACTGCTATGGAAAGGTGGAGATCGGACTGTTTTCTTTGTTGTTTTTAAAGTCCGAGCCTCGCACCTATGACTCTGTTCTCATGTAGCCGCACGCCGCGCTCTTCCCGATGCGCCCGAAAACGGAAAGTGGCTTCGCACAGGTACAGTACGGAACACTTTTATTCCTCCTGTCTGGCTCGGATCGGGTTTGCGGTAGCGGGAGATGAAATGAAATGTGCATTCGCTCTTGGAGTGTGTTTGAATCCTGGCCGAGGTGTTTGATCGGAGCGCAATGAAGGATTGGGAGGCTTTGAGGCGTGAGGAAGATTCACGTTAGATCCCTCTTTGGATTTGCTTGAACGGAGTGGTGGAATAAATGTTGGAAGTGAATGGCAGTAAGTCGACTGCGGAAGGGGCCTGGATCGGTGGTGTCGGTGTGTGTGTGTGTGTGGTGTTGTGTGGTTGTGTGTGTGTGTGTGTGTGTGTTGTGTGTGTGTGTAGTGTGGTTTGTGGTGTGTGGTGTGTGTGTGGGTGTGTGATGGGGTGTTGTGGTGTGTGTGGGTGGGGGGGGGGTGTTCTCTTCTCTCCCCTCCCCCATCAGTACTGTGCTTGTGGAGACATACGAGGGCTAAAGACATGAATTGCGGGAATGTGGCGGTCCTTTCAAAGCGGCTGGGAAGGGGAGCGCATGGGAGTGCTGTAATGTCGTTGGGGAAAAAAAAGAACAACAAAGTATAGAGTGCGGTAGAGTCTCAAATGGCGTACTTGACGTACTTTTACTTGCATGTAGTAGTGTTCTCTTTAAATCCTATATAAAGTCTAGTAACGTTACGATAGACTCTGTCGACAGTGCTATAGTGTGAAGAATATAGGCTAAGTGAGGGACACACTGGAGACGCGGAGAGCTTTATAGTCGGACTGACTGACTACACCACTTGTTTAGGAGCTTACCTGGAATCGCGAGTTGTTAGCTTCATTAAAGCGGCTTCACTTGGCATTCCAGTCGTACCAAGTTGGATCTTGTCACATCAAGTTAACGAGCTAGCTCTGTTAGCCAGATTAGCAGCCGCGGCTAGTACGAACGCTGGAAAGACTACTACTGTACAATGTGCTTTTGAACGAGCTGCTTATTGTCTTTGAGCCCTGAAGTGTACATGGCTGTCTGTGTTTTGTGAAGCGCTGCGTAACGCTGGTACAGTTTTGTAGGGGTTTTACTGCAGGGTTAAGAAGTCTGTAGAACTGAAGATGAAAGGAGGTTAGCGTGTTTTGTTTGTGGCTAAGTTAGCTAAGCGACTAGCCTGTTTAGCAAGCATCTGCAAGCAGGCTTCAGACACATTCTGTGCCGGATTAGTGGACGATGGAATACTGAAAGTAACCAGGTATTTTTCCGAATTATCCACGTAGACAATAAGGAACACACACGCCTGTAATTGGCATGCGATTGTTTCAAACAGACACTTGGCTCATTGGGAGCACTACTGACTGGATGACTGTACGTTTAATACTGTGGCTTTTATTTCTTTTTTTTAATACAGATACATGTCTGATTTGTAGAAACATGGTTTGCAGCCGGTGTTGAATTTAGAGCTTAGAACATCATAGTATATGGGATGGGTCAGAAGCAGATAAGATGCAATTATTTAGCTCTTTGAATGCCTCCTTTACTGATCTGATGTAGACAAACCCATTGTGTTCTTTTCTAAACAGGTTTCAGATTCAAACAGTGATTTTAGTCCAAGTACAAACGTCAGCTATTTCATTACTGAAACAGTTGGTCATGAGAGGCTTTGAGGAGCCTGCAGTTTTTTTCTGCAGCATAACTCGAAAGTCCACCATTCTTTACAGAAACCCATGTGCAATTTAAATCAAAACTGTTATTACAGGGCCAGCATGGGTGGATCTTAAATGGCTACGTTCATTCATATAAACATTTCCATATTCCGTTCCCTGTGAATAGTAAAACATCAAGCAGTATGGTAATCCCTGTGTACAAAGTAATGGATACAGAAACACAAACGAAAACTAACGCTAAACTTTAGCTGGGAAGAGACATGGTGCTGAATGCAGAGAATTAACAGTTGTTAAAAATAATACGCCTCAGCATCATGGGTTGTTGATTTGGTTCATTAATATTCTGCCTTTTGGTTAAATGGAAGACATTACTTTTACTGATGCTTAAATGCCCTAGTTCAAAATAACATGTTGATGCAAATGTGTGTCCCGGTGTAGGGTCTGTCATTATATTTCCAGAGTAATGGATTTACCTCATTGCATCTTGTTTCTTGCTTTTTCTAGGAGGAATCGTTTCACAGTGGCATTAGGAGAAGTGTGGATCTGATTGTTCCGCAGTGTGGACTGTGCAGGGATCAGGTGTATGGACGCATTGAGGATGAGTGTGAAAGGAAAGGCTTACCTGGTGGACACTGGGGGCAGCTTCACTGAGGATGCCCCCCGGCCGCCAGTGCCGGGTGAAGAGGGGGAACTAGTGTCCGGTGATGGACGTCCGTACGGCCTGGGCTTTTACTCTATCAAAAATGAGAGCCTCAGAAGTGAGGCTTCCATAGCCACACCGAGACGGCCTGATCTGGACCTTGGGTATGAGCCTGAGGGCAGTGCCTCGCCCACGCCACCCTATCTGAAATGGGCAGAGTCGCTGCATTCGCTGCTGGACGACCAGGATGGAATCCACTTGTTCCGAACCTTCCTCAAACAAGAGGACTGCGCAGACATGCTGGATTTCTGGTTCGCTTGCAGCGGCTTCCGTAAGCTTGAGACCGGCGAGGGAAACGAGGAGAAGAAGCTGAAACTGGCAAAGGCCATTTACAAGAAATACATACTGGACAGCAATGGCATTGTGTCACGCCAGATCAAGCCGGCTACAAAGAGTTTCATCAAGGACTGTGTTATGAGGCTGCACATCGACCCGGCCATGTTCGATCAGGCCCAGACAGAGATTCAGGCCATGATGGAGGAGAACACTTACCCTTTGTTTCTCAAGTCTGAAATTTATTTGGAATACACAAGGACAGGTGGTGAGAGCCCTAAGCTGTACAGCGATCAGAGCTCAGTGTCAGGGAATGGAAAGGTGCTGCCTGGGTACTTGCCCACATTGAACGAGGATGAGGAGTGGAGGTGTGAGCAAGAGCCAGAAGATCAGAGCGAGATTGATCCAACTCCCAGCAAAAGACTCACCCAGAAGCTCCTTTTGGAGACTGCACCGCAACGTGCAGCCCATAGCAAGAGATACCAAGATAGTCAAGAGTACAGGTAAGCGCAGTGTATTGAAGGCTTTCCTCCTTATTCCTTTTTCAAGTCTTACCATCCATATAGATTTATACAGTGAAATTAAATACTTTGACTTCGGAATGATGAAAAGTGTACTCTCCTTAATGGGCTGGCACTCAGTTTGAGAATCAATAACTAAATGACTATTACTACGTTGTAAGAGACTGGACATGTTGTGTGATCGTTGTGATTGGACTTGCCTGAGGTGGTACTTCTCTTAATTCTTTGTAATATACAGGAGGCAAGAGTTTTATCGGTGTGTTTTGTTTAAGTAGCCCTAGTAATTTTCACGAATACACTGCATGTCCAAATACTTTGACTTACTGCTTCTAGACAGGAATGTGAGGGGTGGGGGGTGTCATACAGGAGACACATGGCTATAGGACTATGCAAGATAGACTATGCAGAACTTTGTATAATTGCAAAACATGATACACTTGTGTTTGATGTGCTGTGGTATATGGCGAACATATTACAACCCCAAATCAGAAAAGGTTGGGAAAATATGGAATACCAATATGTTGTCTGGTGAATATTAATATTTTGTTTGTTAATATACGTCCGTTCTTGCATTTCAGGCCTGCAGCATATTCTGTAAAAAAAAAAGAAGTTGGGACAGTAAATTGATTTAAAATGTCAGTGTACATTTCTGCATTAATGCTGCAGTCACAGAATTGTGAATGACCTTTTCCAAGGGCACTGACTCAACCCCGTACCAGGACAAACTCTGAATTTTGGACTTGTTGCTCATAACAGCCTGGAAGGTCTTGTTGTCTTTGGTCTGGTGCACATGGTGTGTGTTTCTTTATAAGAAAAGGTCTGGAATATTGATTCCTTTGACATAAGGAATACATGTTTCTGCTATGTGATGGTCCATCCTAGATGCTCCTGAGCCCAGAGAAGTCAGTGCCACTTCTGTGCAAGGATAACATGAGGCTTTTTTTGCACAAGTTTTAAGTGGCATTTGTGAACGTAACTCTGTTTTGTAATGCCAACAAAGGTTTGCCAATGTAATCCCTTGCTCATGTAGTGCCATCTGAGGGACCAGAGCTCATGGGTGTTCACCTTAGGCTTGCAGGCACTGAAATTCTCCAGGTTTAATGATAGTATGCACATTAGAGGGAGACGTATGTACATTTCTTTTTGTCCTTTGTGGAAAAGTGTTTTTAACCATTTCAATAATTTTATCACTTGTTTGTTGGCAAACTGGAGGTCCTTTGCCCATCTTTGCCTAAAGACTCAGTATTTCCTAAATACTGCTTTTGTGCAAAATCATGATTACAATCACCAGTTGACATTACCCCTGTCCCAAATGGATGTTTATTAACAGATGTGTTGAAGCTGACCAGACAAAAAATGAAATATTTTGGGTTCATACTATCTGCAATTAAATAAGTCTTCCAAAGTATTTTGGAAATGACTAGAGATGCACCGATCGATCTGGTGACTGTAATCCGCCGGTTTTCAGCATGATCGGCTGTGACCAGTGATCAGCTCGGAAGTCTCATATAACCGATTCTGTGCCGATCACATTCAGCCTACACTTGTGCCATTGTGACACCGATGGTGGCACAAACACAGCCACACACATGAACAGCATAGTGCTTTGACTAACATTAATTCAGAGTTCAGTTTTCCTGTGTACGGAGCTTTAAACAAGGCTCAGCCGCTCGCCGGTCTGTTTCCCATCCCTAACGTTTAGTGTGCGGCTCTGATTTGTTTATTCTTGGGTTCCTGTGCGTCTGTGATCTGTTTTGAGTAAGTCTTTTTATTAGTCAATAAAAACTCACAGTGCATGTTTTTGTGTTGTAGCAGTTCTGCTGGGATTTAGCATAAGAGAGTGTGTTTTTAGTGCATTCAGTGGCTTACAGTAGTGATATGACTTACCATGTTGGTTGGTGTATGCTGTGTAAAACTGCCACCTGAGTGGGGTGAGTTGCAATTCAGCATCTTTGGTTGTACTTGTACCCTTGCACTAACTGGTAAAAGGCTCTTTATCAATGCTGTAATAAAGTACAATTTGAACTTTGCAGTGATTAATATTTTGTGGCCAACGCCTCAAACCTACAGTTGGTGAGAGAATAGAGCCAGGTACAAGCCCACAGCTCCTGCTATCTTTCTTTAGCAATTGTTTCTGTATGCTGTTGTTCTTAATTCTTAGATAGAAAGAAAATTGGAAACGGCCAACATCGCTTTTAATAGTAGAATTGGCTGTTTAAGTATTAAAAATAAATCGGAAATCTGAGTTGGCCAAGAAAATTGCAATTGTTAAATCTCTAGAAGTGACCATGGTTTTTCCTAGCATAGACATGCTTTGCTCTCTTATGACCGAAACAGACTGGCCCTCACTGTTCTCAAGACTCCCTGATCTCCTTCTTTGAATGAAGTGTTGGATGTCTCTTCTGCCTCATCCATGAATTTGTGGTTGGGATGTGAGATGGTTTGTTTGAACACAGTACTTCCTGTACGCACATAATAATGTATCCAGATGCTTTGAACTTTTCCAAACTGGTTGTGTCTCCATATTGCAGCTTTACTAAACGTATCCCAATAGGTGTGCTGCTCAAGACAGATCTGGAGAGCTGAGATGGCTCCTGGGGGCCAGATTATGACTCTCTTGAGGGCCGACTTGGCATGTCTGGACAGTGATCTGTAGGATAGCATAATGCTGCAACCACGCTAGGCTTTCGTGAGTGAAATCACATCGATTTCTGTGGAATTCCCTGTGATGAGCTATTTTGTGCCACGGACTTTCAGGACCAATACATTTCATCAGCGATGCTTTGTGACGAGTTCCATTTGGTGAACTTTGACATGTGAATTTGCTTTCTCTAATGTTAGCACGACTACTTTGGCTGCTGTGACCTTGAAGGGGGTTTGTGTAGTAGTACTGTAGAGCAAAAATAGAGGAAATGCTAATTGTAGCCGCATGTAAGCACAATATGCTGATTTCTGAAGTTGAGAATATGATGAACCCACAACATTTTCTCATTCATAGCTGTCCTTCTCCTTGGAAGTAGAAGTAAAGCTAGTAGCAGTTAGCCTTGCTTCAATAAACAGTAATGATTATTATAAACTGCAATGTTTTTTTTTAAATATTGGTGTGGCTGTAAAACACTTCTTGAAAATACTATAAAAACTTCATGCAAAACTCACAAAGTATAAAAATGACAGTGCAAAATGATGAGTGCACTGCCAATAGAAGTTTTTACATTTACAGTGAAGTGTCTGCCATTCAACATGGTTTAAAAGCCATCATTCCGAGAAATGTTATGGATGTGTGCTGCTTCACAGTACGAGCTACCTCATTAAGTGTGTACTTCATCTAAGATGAAGATGTCTAAGATGTATAAAAGTGTTTGCACTGTAGTTGAGGGATTGACCAAGAGAGTGGACTTTTACTTGACTGATTAAAATTGCTGTACCATATGGTACAAGAGTTGTGCCCCCAACCAAAAACTGCAACCAGGAAAAAGGTATATTGCACAAGAATATTGCATTGTACCATGCTGCACTGGTGGGGCTGGTGAAAAGAAATCTTAACCGTTTACATGACTTGGAAGTAGCTACAGATAGGGGTATGTAATATATTGTCAACGATAATACCTTAATTGTTGTTATAACGATGTGCAGACTGACATTGTCACTCACTTTGTAATATGCCGAAAGAGTTCACGTGTTCACTGCGTCTTGTAGCCAGGTAGTATAGAGTACTGCACATGCGCACTGGGACAAAGCTAGCGTTCTACCTAAAAACATGACTGAAGTTAAAAATGAGTGAACAAACCTGTAGGCAAAATGCAGAAACCACCAGCCTCGCAGTCTGTGGTTAGACGTGGCTCACCTAGGACAAAATCCTGGAAAATATTCAGCCATCATTTTGTTTTTGTCTGTATCTAGTTGTCAGTAGCTAGCGATGATCAAGTGATGTGGCTATTCTGTGGCATCGCCCTGAGTAGGCAATGAATACTTCACATGCTGTGACTGATTGTGTATGGATATAAAAGCAAAGCGAGTGAGAATCCTGCGTCAAATCTGAATACCTTTGTCATTTAAGTTATCGCTTCTGATGGCTCTGCTGGACTGAGGGTTGTTCTCTAACTGCTGGGTACTGTAAGGTACCATTTACGCTTTCTGGAAAGCCCATTGAAATGATTGCTGGTGCACTGAAACATTCAGTGTCGCAGTATAATGCGGCTTAAGTTGGCTACCTGCGAGTTTGAGCACCTAGGCAGGGGTTGGGTCTTGATGGTAGTGCTCCTGCCTGCTGTGAGCGGGTGCAGGCTGGTGTGCTTTGTGTTCTTTGCCCAGGTGTCTCATGAATGGCAGACTGTTATTCTAGAATAAAGGTATTCTGTAGAATAGCTTGACACGTATTCCCTTTTGGCAGTGCAAGGCAGGTTAATGCTGAGAGGAAAAAGTGAAATGTGTCAAGGAGTGAAGTTAAGGCATGTTAATGAACTGTTGTGTGTGTTTTAGTTTTCCCTGCATTCTTCCCCAGACATCTTGCACAGTAAATGAGGTTTGATGATTAAGGAAAATTAGCCAAGCATGTTCATTTCATGCATTTACCTGTTCCTTATATGGCTTATACCATAAACGATACATGTGTGTGTCAGTTTGCTTATAGCGTGGATATGTTAGTTATATTGTACATGATTTAATATAAATATTAACAACAGGTGTTTCATTACACATCGCATTTAACATAAGAGTTGCCACTGGCTTTATTGCTTCACTGAGAAGTTAAATGGTGGGACTGTGGTAGCCTAGAGGTTAAGGTACTGGACTATGGACCACAAGGTCCAGGGTTCAAATCCCACCTCTGTCAAGCTGCCACTGTTGGGTCCTTGAGCAAGGTCCTTAACCCACAACTGCCTGGATTGTAAGATTGTATCAGTTGTAAGTCGCTCTGGATAAGGGTGTCTGCTAAATTCTGTAAATGTAAATTAAAATGTAAATCGCTTCGTTTTCAATTAAAATAACTTTCTGTACATCATTTGATGCTGTTTTTTTTCACTGCTAATTAAAATCACCTCAAATTGGCCATTACAAATAACTTAAGACTGGTGTTGGCCATTCTGTGCGCAATTGGTTCTAATGATAAAGTGCGAAAAGAGGCTGATTACCAGTATGGATTACTCTCTGAGACTTTCAGCATTCACGTTATTAAAGTATCCGAATACTCTAAATAACAGTGGTTTTGTGTTAATGAGTAGTATGTGAGGCTTCTTCTCTGTATACAGCCTATGTCACTTTGCTATGAGTATATGTTTTATTCGTTAAGAATGCAGTGCGGGCATTATCAACATTTGAGCTACCATGGAATTCAGAGTCTGAATGAAGTCATTCCGAATACAGACTTCGATTAAGATATTTATGCATGCTAAACCTGATTAACAATCTGTATTTACACATGCAAGTGTAAGCTGATCCAAAGCTGCGCACATGCAAGGTACTCCATTTATTGTAAACTGTGGCTCAGGGCATTGCACTGTCGCCTCACAGCGAGAAGATCCTGGGTTCAGTCCCAGGTGGAGCGCTGTGGGTCCTTTCTGTATGGAGTCTGCCTGTCCCCACTGTGTACGTGTGGGTGTACTCTGGGTACTCTGGTTTCCTCCCACAGTCCAAAGACACGCGTATTAGGTTAACTGGTGTCTCCAAAGTGCCTCTGGTGTGTTCTATGATGGACTGTCTAGGGTTGTTCCCGCCTTTCACCCTGTGCTTCCTGCTAGGCACTGCCTTTCCTGCGACCCAGAATAGGATTAAGCAGATAAGAACATGAATGAATGAGAAGGACACACATCCTGTTGGTCAGTAATGATGAGCTAGCGATGTTTTTGAATGTTACACGAGTTTTCAGTTGCCATGCTTGTTTGTAGTAAGTCTAAATTTGTTCCAAGTTCGGCAGGTACCCTCAACCCATTTTTATATGTACATGTACGTTTTAAGCATGAGGAGAGACTTGATGTGCTGCAACATTCCTAGACATGAAAACCCAGTGTCATTCATTTGCTTATGTACTTGTTTGAGGAAATCATTAGTCTGAACCTAACTGACATCCATGCTGCTGACTATACTGGTCATCTAAAGAAGAATAGATCTTGATTTCCTCTGCAGATTTCACACCTGCCTTGTTGCCTTATCTAATGCATGCATCAGAATGCAGTTGCACATTCGCAGAAAATACTCACATAGACTGAGTAGAAATGTAATCAGATACCAAAATGTAATGTTCTTCTTGTTGTCTATTATTCATATTGGCTAAAGAGGGACCGATCAGCGTTTTACTAACCGATACTGATCGGTAGTGTTGCACCTATACTGTATCGGTATCGATACTGACGCTTACACACAGTATCGGTATCGGTAATATAGGGCACCAATACCAGGAAGAGGCTACTGACACACGTCGTCCCCTTCCTCGTGGAATTATAAGCTTCTATCTGACACGTTTTTTCAAAATTTAGTTATTCATTTATACTTATTCTGTGACAAATCCTTAAGTTTTACGCATTTTGGACTCTATCTGCGGTTCTACCTGCGGATGTCGCTTATCTGTGAGAGCGAATACACAAGCGGACCAATCAGATCCCTTCTTTGCCATGTCACTCAATGAATGGGGTTAATGGAGCGGAGAAGAAAAGCTTGGTGAAATCCGTTGTTTTTAGATTATTAGATAATGTTAATTAAAAAAATAGGTAGATGAAAATGTGTACATTTATTGTTATAAATAATAATTAATATTAAATGCAGGCGAGCTGGTGCCTAGCCAGCAGCATAAGGGGATAACCCTAGACAGGGCGCAAATTCATCGTAAGGCGCACACACACACACAAACTCCGTGATCCTGTCAAGGATTAAACAGAGAAGAGAGTGAGTGAGTGAGTGAGTGAATGAATGAATGGCACGAAATGTTTATTTTAATTGTTACTAGAACCGGAGTTTCAGTGAATTTCAGTGAATTTTGTAATGGTTGTGACAGTGTTTAATTAACAATGTATTCATTTTAATAAACCAGTTGGAATTAATAATTTAATTTCATGATTTGTATGCCTAACTTTATCAACATTGTTGAAACATGAAATATTGCTGAAACATTGCCTGTCATCTTGCGGTTCCTTAAAAATATAGTGCCTGAAAGATAATTAAATACCATACATTTCAGTTGAAGAATTACAACAGTCATCGATTTCCTTAATTTAATCATCTTTTTTATTTTTCTTCCAAAATAAGACATTTTGGCTTATTTGAGTCAACATTTCTGATTTAAAATCAACCCTAATCCAGTACTGCTTTTATACGGACCTGCTACACTTATTTGCTGGAGCACCTTGTTACAGGACCTGAGTGCTGTGTAACCTAAAGGAAAGTTCTCCTACCTAAAATTGACCTCTGCACTGGACAAAATATTTAGCAGTGACCTTTTACAAGTAACTTGCAGTGTTTTTTTTAATAAGAAAATGGTGATTTGTTCTAAAACAAAAAATGACATAGGAAACATGACATTTTCTGATCCATATCTGTTACGACACTAATTTCATGTTTTAAAAAGAAAGGAGTTAACTGTCTGCGTTCCTTGAAAACCGTTGCTTCTTTTTATGTTTTGCCAGATAGAACCTAATAATTCCAAGGAGAAAGTGCTTAGGATTAGAAGGTTCTACATTTGACTTGTTTACAAATTTGTCAGGATTTTGATATTGCAAATTTAGAATACATTCAGGGTGTCTGTGATTCATGTACAGTGCCTCCAAGTAGTATTCAACCCCCTGCACATTTTGTAAATTTAACAAGTTGCAAATAAGTTAGAGCCTTCAAACTTTGAACAAGAACAGAGTTTATTAACAGATGTCTAAATATTACAAACAAAAAATATAAGTTGCTCAGTTAAATTATAATACATTTTAAACATAAACATTTAGGTCAATTATTATTCAACCCCTAGGTTTAATATTTGGTGGAAAAACCCTTGTTTGCAATTACAGCTATTAATCGTTTTTTTTTATAAGACCTGATCAGGCCGGCACAGGTCTCTGGAGTAATCTTGGCCCACTCCTCCATGCAGATCTTCTCCAAGTTGTCTAAGTTCTTTGGGTGTGTCATGTGGACTTTAATCTTGAGCTCTTTCCACAAGTTTTCAATTGGGTTAAGGTCAGGAGACTGAGTAGGCCACTGCAACACCTTGATCTTTTCCCTCTTGAACCAGGCCTTGGTTTTCTTGGCTGTGTGCTTGGGGTCGTTGTCTTGTTGGAAGATGAAATGACGACCCATCTTAAGATCCTTGATGGAGGAACGGAGGTTCTTGGCCAAAATCTCCAGGTAGGCTGTGCTATCCATCTTCCCGTGGATGCGGACCAGATGGCCAGGCCCCTTGGCTGAGAAGCAGCCCCACAGCATGATGCTGTCACCACCATGCTTGACTGTAGGGATGGTATTCTTGGGGTCGTATGCAGTGCCATCTTGTGGAAACTTTGAAAGGCTGTCCAGGCCGTGGAAGGTTAACAGTAGTTCCATAAGCTTTCCACTTCCGGATAGGCCCAACTCTTTGGAAAGGGTTTTGTACCCCTTGCCAGCCTTGTGACCCTCCACGACTTTGTCTCTGATGGCCTTGGAATGCTCCTTAGTCTTTCCAATGTTGACCATGTATGAGTGCTGTTCAGAAGTTTGGGGAGGGGCTTAAATAGTCAGAAAAGGCAGGAAAAACAGATAATTAATCCAAACATGTGAAGCTCATTATTCTTTATGCCTCAATTACTTCTTAATACTTGAGGGAACCAAACAGAATTCTGGTGGTTTGAGGGGTTGAATAATAATTGACCCGCTGAATAAACTTTTCACGATTTTAAAAAACAATAAACAAAGAAATAACTTTTTTTTTTTGCTGCGGTGCATTTCACACGTCCAGGCTGATCTACAGTCCAAATGTCACAATGCCAAGTTGACTCCGAATGTGTAAACCTACAAAATGTGCAGGGGGTTGAATACTACTTGGAGGCACTGTATGAAAGAGACTTGTTCCACATATCAGTTTTGCTGTTTAGAATGCAAAGTCTTTGATGCTCAATATCTCTCAACTACTCAGAACGCAGATAGAACCTTATAATTCCAAGGGGACGACATGCACACCACTAGATGAAGTTTAACTCAAGCTGTCTGCGGTGTGTTATTTCTGGCTTGAGATTATTTCTCACCAGTGTTTTGAGGGGTGGCTGAAATGTAAATGTAACCAACAATTAAAAAGTTTCGTAAGACTGTGCTTCCCCATTTGTCCTTGTTACTGCATTATGACACTTATTTTTTTCATGGCTCTAAAACTTTTCAAACTCAAGCAGGAAATATTATTATTTCAAGCTTATCTTATTTGGGATACAGAACACTTTCTTTTTTACCAAAATAAAGGCAATCTATAAAAAGTGGAACACTATAAATATCAGGATTTATAGGCACTTATCAAGTGGTTAAGTTAGAGTTGGTATTCGTACTCGGTATCGGTATTTCCATACTGAACAGTATG
The DNA here is from genome assembly GCA_025084515.1 of Ancistrus triradiatus. Taxonomy (NCBI): domain Eukaryota; kingdom Metazoa; phylum Chordata; class Actinopteri; order Siluriformes; family Loricariidae; genus Ancistrus; species Ancistrus triradiatus. Next base: position 317,091 of record JAJAGP010000343.1, on the reverse strand, counting down.
CGAAAGCTGTACGTGAGAATGGGTAGTGTCTGTACACTCATGCACTGAAAGAGCATACTGGTTTAGGGGTAAATCAGTGTGTACTAGATGGAATCTACTACGTACAGGTTAAGTATGCCATTTCAGTACCTGTATACTAGAGATGCTATTATCAATTGGCCCATGACCAGAATCGGCTGGTTTTTAGTGTGCTCATGATCACTCTAACTGGTGATCGGCTGGTAAGTCTCATAAAAAAGATTATGTGCTGATTATGTGTTACATTTACCCTAAACACTTACTCACATTAATTCAGAATTCATTTAATGTGTTTATGGAGCTTTAAACACTGCTCAGCCACTCGCCAATTTGTTTATGAGCCAGCTGCTGACACACATTGATGATGAGGAAGTGATAGATTTCAGTGGTGTTTTGAATGCTACTTCGTCAACCAAATAGTCTCTTTCTTTATTTCGGACACAGCCATGTCTTCACCATGGAAGTTCTTCAGAGTGTGCTTTTTGCAATACATGCATAGCAAAAATAAGTCATGGAGGAACAGTTCAGAAACGTTCGGGACAATGAATTTAATAAGACATGTAAAACGGCATCTCCTGCTGAATATGTGGAATTTGTCCAAACTAGCAAAGGCAAAGAAGTTCTATCTAAAGCTGGCGCCGAGCCAGGCACAAGCCAGCAGCTCCTGCTATCTTTCTTTTGCAATGAAACAATGCAGTGAAGCTTTCATTAAAATAAAAGTTGAACAAAAATGTTGATAAAAAACATATGTACAGATGAACTGCTTCAACTTCTGGGATTTTCTCACCTGGATTGTTGAGTATGTGTATGGAGTATTGAGTATCAAGACAAAAAGTATTTCTGTATGCTGTAATTTCATGTATGCAATTTTGGAATTGGCAAACAGGATTATTAAAAAAAAAATGCCAAGAAAATTGCAATCTGTGGGCCTCTAATTTATACTGAGATCTGCCGAGTGCATTTATTTATCAAGTGCCGATGAGAATCGACCAAGGCTAACTAAAATCTGGCTGAAATATGACATGTACTGGCAATATGATGAAATGTTTTGTTTGTATGTCCTCAAAAGTGGACAGCCTGTAAACTGTGTAAAAATGTACCCTCACTTAGGCTTAATTATTGCTGTTAAGAGAAATTTGGACACTGTGTTTAGTAACTGGCAAAATATGAAAGTTTATTGAGCTAATAGACCTCAAAAGGATTTTGTACACTATATTTATGAAAGTATTGGAACATTCTAAATGAATCCCATTCTTGCTACTAGTACAGGTTCCAGAGGCCTAGGAAGGCTTTGTGCAAAATTGGAGTGTGTCTGTGGGAATTTTTGCCCGTTCATCCAGAAGAGCATTTGTGACGTCAGACACTGACATTGGACAAGAGGGCAATCTCTGTTCTAGTTCATCCCAGCGGTGTTCGATGGTGTTGTGGTCAGGGCTCTGTGCAGGCCCGTAATGTTCTTCCACACCAAACTCACAAAAACATGCTTTTATGCACCTTGATTTATGCACTGGAGCACAGTCACAGATTTCCGAACTGTTCCCATAATGCTGGAAGCATACAATCGTCCAAAATGTCGTGGTATGCTGACGCATTGAGTTCCCCTCATTGGAACTAAGGGACCTAGGCCAACCCCTAAAAAGCAACCCCATAGCATTGTTCCTTTTCCACCAAACTTTACATTTGGCACAATGCAGTCAGGCAAGTAATGTTCAACCTTTATGCAATAAGCGCCTCAGCACTCTGTGACCCCACTCTGTAACTTTTCGTGGTGTGGCACTTCATGGTTGAGTTTCTGTGGTCCCTACGTGCCTCCACTTAACAATAATACCACTCAGTTTTTCTGTCTAGACATTTCATGAACGGATTTGTTGCAGTGGTGGCAGCCTATTAGGGAAGTATGTTTGAATTCAGTGATCTCTTTACGACCCATTCTCTCACAGATGTTTGTAAAGGCAGACTGCATGGTGAGGTGCTGGATTTTATACAGCTGAAGCACCTGAAATGATTAAGAGGTGTGTCCCAATGCTTTTGTCCATGTAGTGTATTTTGTACTTGGTATGACGTGTCCAATGATATGCTCTGACTTACTAAATGATTGCTACTAAAGTGTTCTTGTTCTGCACGTCAGTTTACAAAACATTGTTCTTATTGTTGAGGGTGGTGCGGTTTCTTAGTCAATCCAGTTTTTCCTCTTAAAAGTGACTAACCCCCTTTTTGACAGTGTGGATTTTTGGGATGCAATAAAACTTTTACTTTTTTGTTTAATATATTAGCTGTTGTCCTTCCCAACAGTATGTATGTGGCATTTTGAATTTCTCATTCATCAAAATGACAGCATGGCTTTATAGTGACTTCCCCTACTCCGAGGCACCTTGTTTAATCCATCAGTTAATTTGCCAGGTTTAGTAGGCGTGTTGTTAAACCATGTTTAACGTAAAGGGAAGTCTTGTGAACGTAGCACAGCGTAATCACTTATGGGTTCCTGAAATCCTGTGTAAGTTCAACTCAATACTTTGTAACATAACCTTTGTTGGCAATGACAGAGGTCAAACTTTTCTGTAAGTCTTCACCAGGTTTGCACACACTGTAGCCTGGTATTTTGGCCCATTCCTCCATGCAGCATATCTCCTCTAGAGCAGTGATGTTTTGGCCAACCCCCTCAAGCGACCAGGACAAACTCCCTTCACAAATTTCGATGGGGCTGAGGTCTGGAGACTGGCTAGGCCACTCCAGGACCTTGAAATACTTTTTATGGAGCCGCCACCTTGTTTGTCCGAGCAGTGTGTTTGGGATCATTTGTCATGCTGGAAGATACCAGCCACATTCCATCTTCAATGCTCTCACTGATGGAAGGAGGTTTTGGCATGTATGGCACGTACATGGCCCCGTTCATTCTTCCCTTAACACGGATCAGTTGTCCTGTCCCCTTTGCAGAGAAACGGCCTCCCATGCTTCCCAGTAGGTATGGTGTTCTTGGGATGCGACTTAGCATCCTTTTTCCTCCAGTTGAGTTTTTCCCAAAAAGTTCTATTTTGGTTTCCTCTGACCACATGATATTCTCCCAATCTTCTTCTAGATCATCCATATGTTCTCTGGCAAACTTCAGACGTGCCTGGCTTAAGCAGGGGGCACACCTGGCACTGCAGGATATGAGTCCCTCTCGGCGTAGTGTGTTACTGATGGTAGCCTTTGTTACTTTGGTCCCAGCTCTCTGCAGGTCATTCATCAGGTCCCTCCGTGTAGTTCTGGGATTTTTTGTGATCATTTTGACCTCGCGGGATGAGATCTTGCATGGGGTCCCAGGTCGAGGGAGATTATCAATGGTCTTGTATGTTTTACATTTTTTTTACAGTTGCTCCCACAGTTGATTTATTCACACCAATGGGTTCCTGAAAACCTGTGTAGGATGTCTGATTAGAAACTGCTTACAAACGTTCACCTGACCGGTGTTTGCTGTTAAGTGATGGGTTTTGGGTTTACCAGAATTTTTATTTTTTGTCATATTGATATAACTATGCTCTATAACTCCGACTCTCATAACTCGTCAACTCATAACTTGTTACACTGCAGATATTACAGGAAAGCTGTCGCCCTTCTAATTTGAAATGCTAGACTAATTCTACTGTGCACTTTAATATGTGCTTTGCTACTGTTGATGATTGATTTATGAGTGAATTGTGTATTTAAAGAGGATCTTATTAATGAATCTTTCAGGTTGTTCATTTCCACAAGCCTGCATATCTCTAATAAACTGAATGCAAAATTAAGGGTTCAGGCATAACCTTAAATGTGTTTCATTTCAAGGAATCATAAGTTTAATATGATTAGATTGATTAGACTGCTGAGTTTGTGCAATTAATTTGAGGAATTGGTAATACAGATTGCATCAATGCCAATTATGGCCTATTTGGTTCTGTGGTTGGTGGTATGATGAGACAGAACCTTTCTCTCCTTTCATTGTCACAAGCGCATGGTATAGCTACATGTGCCAATTTGTTGGACGTTGCAAACACTGCATCTGATCGTTTAGTTTCAAAATTGACAAATTGGGAATTTTGTGAATTAAGCTCGTGGTCTTCAGTGAATGTCATTTCTAACCAGGCTTTAATCACCCTGTTCCAATATTAAGATTTTGTGCATTTGTGCCACAATGATTCTGCTAGGAAGGAACATGCTGTATTAGACAGCTTTTGAATGCAGGATGAGATCATTTCTGCTGCATTAACCAGCCCTGCTTAGACTGGCAGTGCTGGCTCGACCCTGTAATGCACTGCTCAGTGCCATGGTTACATCCGTTTCCTATTTAAAGTTCCAACCTGCTGTTTTTAATTGCAACTTTTTCATAGGTTTGGTATGATGTGATTAATGTTTTAGTTTGTTTTAGTCACACACATTATATAAAATATGCTTTGCTAGTAATACTACATTGGGAAACTGAAGAGATGCATGATGCAGCCTGATAATGCCAGCATCTCTCTATAGCTTGGGCTGATTGTAGGGCGAACAGGGTTGCTCTCTCCCTGTGACTCATCCAGCTAGCCCCTGCTTCTGCTATTCAGTGTGGTTCTACCTCATATGAGCAATTACAAATGTTATGAAACATATTTATTCACCTTTATTCCTAATGTCTTTTCTTTCTCACTTACCACTTGAAATAAATACTAATCAGAGTTCACGTCTGATGCATATACCCATGTCTGCCCAGGTCTGTACGTGACCTCCTGTCATGGCTTGAATTGGAGTGGGAGCGCAACACAGAAGTAAACAAACAATGCCACCTTAGATAGAAAATATATTAAGATTCCTACATTAGAAGCTTTGACCAATACTGAATGATTCTTGTCCGAAGAATTATTGAAATGAAGTACATTATCGTGATGAACATCAGCTAGGAAGAACTGCATGACTTTTTGTTGATGGCGTTGTTTTTGTGTCTTAATTACCATTTAGATAGCTTCTAATATCACGTAACGGTAACTGGTAATTGAACTTAATTGTTGTGGTTAAATAAAATTAAGTAATTCAGTCCACCATTGGAGTGGGTTCTCACTGATTTTAGGTCTGCAGGTTCACTGCTGAAATTTCTCTGACATGTCTGGTCTGAATTGTTGTAGTGCTTGCATATGTTAGTTATAATGCACATTACTTTATCTTTCATAAGGCTCTGGACTATGTACCAGAAGGTTCAGGGTTCAAATCCCACCTCTGCCAAACTGCCACTGTTGGGCCCTAGAGCAATGCACTCAACCCACAATTGCTTGGGTTGCAAAAGATTGTATCAGTTGTAAATTGCTCTGAATTAGGGCATCTGCTAAATGACTAAGTGTATAATGTAAATCTTTGTCTTCCACTCTTGAAGTTCAGAGTGACATCCCTTAGCCCAGCCACCATGTAACATTAACATCTTCCGTACCTATTGAGCTGAAACCTAAATATTGCTTCATCGGGGCATTAGCATTCTTCTTTTGAACCATACTATTATACTTGTTCCAGGATTTTTTTAGTCCAGAGATTTTTATTTTAAATTTGCATACATCCCAGCATTTTCTGTCATATTAAAATATACACAATAGGGACAGGAGTATTGGGATATAAGCTTTTAGGAACCACAGGAACTCAGTCACAAAGTGGCACACCACAAAGTTACAGAGCAGGCTCGACGATTGTTGAGGCACATAGTGCATAGAAGTTGCCAATGCTCTGCTGTCTCAATAACTGCAGTGTTCCAAACCTCCTCTGGCATTAACATCAGCACAAAAACTATGCACCAGGAGCTTCATGTTATGGGTGTCTATGGCCGAGCAGCTGCATGCAAGCATCACCAAGCACAATGCCATGCGTTGGATTGAGTGGTGTAAAGCACATCGTAACTGGACTCTGGAGCAGCGGCAGTTAAGTGACGAATCACGCTTCTCTGTCTGGCAGTGTGATGGATGAGTCTGGGTTTGATGAATGCTGACCGCACTGTACCAACTATAATGCTTGGTGGGTGAGGGATAGTGGTGTGGGTTGTTTTTTAGGGGTGGCATAGGAGCTTTTAGTTCCAGCGAAGGGAAATCTTCAACATACCAATACATTTTGGACAATTGTATGCATCCAACTTTGTGGGAACAGTTTGGGGGCCATTTTCAGCAAGGTTCATAAAGGCATGGTGTTATGAGTTTGGTGGGAGAGAAACTTGACAGGTCCATACAGAGCCCTGACCTCAACCTCATCGAACACCTTTGAGATGAACTAGAACAAAGACTGCAAATCAGGCCCTCTCATCCAACATTAGTCTGACATCACAAATGCTCTTCTGGATGAACGGGCAAAAATTCCCACAGACACAGTCCAAAATCTTGTAGAAAGCTTTTCCTGAAGAGTGGAAGCTATCACAGTTGCAAAGAGGGACCAACTCCATATTAATGCCTATTGATTTAGAATGGAATGTCATAAAAGCTCTTGTAGGTGTAGTGTATGGGTGTTCACATACTTTTGTGCAGATAATGTATGTTATATTCTTTGCAAGTTTTTTTTTCCCAAGTTTGTGTAGTTAATTCGTTGTTTTGTTTGTATAGTATATGTTGTGACGTTTTCTATTGTATAAAATACAAAAAAAATGAAATAACATAGTAAAATATTTGTGACCATACACTACATTGATAAAAGCAAAGGCTCAATAAAGCTGAAGTACAGAATTAAAGTTGAAGAATATGAAACAATGATAATTTGTTTAATAATAAATAAACATGCATTAACTAAACCTAGATATCTTAAATATAATGTGTTTATTTAAATAGTCTGTGTTGAATAGTTATGATTGTAAGCTTAAGCCTATAATATCATTTCGGTTTAAAAACACTTTAGGTAGGTTCAAAGGTATTTAAATATTGTAACAACTGGGTTTGCTTTCCTGTATTTGTAATTTTCTTGACCAGGTAAAAATGTTTAAAAAGCACACACAACAACTCAATTATTCAGTTTATACGTCTCTGTTCATAGTAATGAACTATGCGCAAAACTCTGTGTACTAAGTCCTAACTAAACTGGAGAATGTGACTTGCATAACCTGGTGTAGCCCCTATAAAATACTCAAAACACATTTTGGCATTTATGTTCAGTTTGCCTCTCCTCTGCCAGATTAAATAACAAGGTGTTCGTTGCTTGGAAGATGACCCATTTTGCCTCGTGTCTGAGACTTACCTTGAGATGGATTGAGAGGATGTGGTAACCTTGCATTTCCTATAAGCTAGACAGAGCTTCAGCTGCTTGGAACACCCAAGGCCTTTAGCAGTGTGGGTTTTAATTTTCACTCAATCAAGCCTGACCAGCCTGTAAGTCAATATGTCCGGTGGCCTTCAACTTTTAAATTTTGTGCGGTTCTGGAATAAAAATGCTCCACAGTGTATTTTTTGCCAACTCCAGATTTAAGCCTTGTACATGGTAGGCATGCCTCATTTGCCCATCATTTTAAAATAAAAATATTAGAATTATGCAGGGCAGAGATTTCTGTGATTTTGTGATTTTAATGTCAAGTAAATGATGACACTGGTCAACTCCATGACCACACACAGTAACTGATTGTTGGTAATAAAAGAAACAGTCATTTTTTTATATGTTGGTGTTGATGTTTGATTCATTATTTACTTGCACTTTGGTAGAAATCTGAAAAATTCTAAGTATTGTGAGAATTTTTTTGTGATATCAACCACCCATTCCTGAATGATATACCACTGCTGTTGTGTCTTTGTATGGCTTATGCTCTTTGTAAAAGCTATAGTCCTGTTTTTCAGGCATGAGACAATAATACTTTGGCTGATTTGTTTTTAGTCCATCATACCCCATGCCCTAAATGTCTGTAGCATTTTAATGAAGTAACATGTAGATCGTTGATTGGATTTATAAATATGTTTAATGTGAGTAACAACATGGTGGTGTAAGCCTGTTACATGTACTTGCCAGTACTTTGTAAGGTGCTGTTTGTGTGCTCAGCCTAGTAGGACTCTGTGAGTCAACCTTTGTATAGTCCTTGTGAGCTGTGCAGTAATTGCTTGCTTTTGGAGGTAATTTATTGAATAACCTCAATGCTAGATTTCTCTATCTGTGCTCTAGTATACAATATTGTTCATTGGGAAATCAATCAGTAGGTGCTCTTAAGGTGTAAGATATTAAGTACGACAGTAGAGAAGGCAATTATTCTCTGTATCCACAAATTGAAGGTCTACATTTTGTTGGAACAAAAAATCAGCCTGTATCTCGATAAATGACTTTAATGGAGGCCATGGCAGAGTTGATGTGTTTTTAACAAGATGTTTTAGGACTCGGTACAAAGTGTTACCATTTTTCATCTGAAGCTTATTGATGTTATCTAGAGTCAGAGAACTAACATGGAGCCTCTGCATCCCTCTTTTTGAGAGCTTTATGTGCAGCTGTTTGAAGAATCAAATGGAATAGTAACTGATGCTGCTGAAGGCAGACCAGAATCTCTCCTCAGTCTCTGTACACTCTGTATTGCTGTGAATATTGACATGTCTGCTGCTTGAATCATTAGAAAGCTGAGGATGGGCTCAAAGCTGGGAATAATTACTGGAGCCTGCAGTAAACTCAGTTCTGCCCCCTTCCCCCTGCCTCACAAGAGTATGCACAAGACTCATAACAAATTCCTTCAATACAGCATCTATTGTTCACCTGGCACACAGCCATTCCCCTTGTGCTGTGCTGAGATGGAGATGGGTTTACACATCACTGATCAATAAAAGATGGGGAACCAAAAGGTGTGGAACATTCCTTGCAGGACCACATGGAGATCGGATATTTTATTGCTAGACATCTTTTATAGAGGCCATGCCCATTAGGCTGGATAATCCGTAGTGTGTGTAGTACAGAATTAAGAAACTCTCCAAGCAGCAAAAGTAATTGTAAAGCCACGGACATGCTAGACTTTCATGAGTGAAGTCCTATTAATTTCAGTGGAGTTCACAAGGATGACCGTTTGGCAGCATATTTCCAGGCCGAATAAATTTTGCAGGCAAAACTTCACACCGACTTCAAATTTGGAGAACTTTGGGACATGAACTTGTGTCCTCGACCAGTAGTTCTACTGCTTTGGCCACAGTGACCTGAAGGAGCTTTCCATTGTATAGTAATATAAAATGAAGGCAATGATGCACATGAGCACAAACATTGTATTTAACTTGCCAATATTTCACGCTTACAATGTGATGAACCCTCGATCTAGGTATGCAGTGCTACCCACACAAAAATGGATGACTGTTTATGTCACCAATCGGGCGGCACGGTGGCTCGGTGGGTAGCATCGCCGCCTCGCAGCGAGAAGGTCCTGGGTTCAATCCCAGGGTGGAGCGGCCTGGGTCCTTTTTGTGTGGAGTCTGCATGTCCTCCCTGTGTCCGCGTGGGTTTACTCCAGGTACTCCGGTTTCCTCCCACAGTCTAAAGACATGCATGTTGGGTTAATTGACTACACTAAATTGGTATTGACTTGAGTGTATGAGTGACTTGTCTTGATGACCTTGTGTATGGATGTAACCTTGTGTGTGTCGCTGAACATGGCTACTGATGCTGATAGTGATGTTAAATAAGTCAATAAACAACAACAACAACGTCACCAATATTCCGGTTCCTTCCTGACCACGTCTGTTTTGCAGATTAAGTCCTGTAAGTTGCATGGTGGGGCTTCGACTTGTTTGCCCAGCATATCCCAAAGATGCTTATTCGGATCTGGGAAATTTGAAGTTCAGGTCAACTCCTTCAATTTTTTTTGTCATGTTCATAACCTGCCTAAAATGTGTTTAATATGATAATTCTCATGTTGAAAATGCTGACGTCCAAGGATGTTCTAACAATCAGTTGCAAATGTCCAGCTTGCGTTTTACCTGACAGCCATGTGTAAATCACTAAAGAGTGGGCGCATCCTTGGATAGCATACTTGTTTGACTTTGTGTGTCTGTGTATGTGTATACACACACACACACACACACAAAAACTATTTAGTCAGCCACTGATTGTGCAAGTTCTACTTAGAGAAAGATGAGAGAGGTCTGTAATTTTCATCATAAGTATACTTCAACTATGAGAGACATAATGAGAAACAAATCCAGGAAATCACATTGTAGGATTTTTAAAGAATTTAATTGTAAATTATGGTGTAAAATAAGTATTTGGTCAATAACAAAAGTTCAACTCAGTACTTTTTAACATAACCGTTGTTGGCAATGACAGAAGTCAAACGTTAGGTCTTCACCAGGTTTGCACACACTGTAGCTGGTATTTTGGCCCATTCCTCCATGCAGATCTCCTCTAGAGCAGTGATGTTTTGGGGCTGTCGCTGGGCAACACGGACTTTCGACTCCCTCCACAAATTTTATATTTGGTTGAGGTCTGGAGACCGGCTAGGCCACTCCAGGACCTTGAAATGCTTTTTACTGAGCCACTCCTTCGTTGCCCGAGCGGTGTGTTTGGGATCATTGTCATGCTGGAAGACCAAGCCACGTTCCATCTTCAATGCTCTCACTGATGGAAGGAGGTTTTGGCTTAAAATCTCACGATACATGGCCCCGTTCATTCTTCCCTTAACACGGGTCAGTGGTCCTGTCCCCTTTGCAGAAAAACAGCCCCAAAGCATGATGTTTCCAACCCCATGCTTCACAGTAGGTATGGTGTTCTTGGGATGCAACTCAGCATCCTTTTTCCTCCTCCAAACACGACAAGTTGAGTTTTTACCAAAAAATTCTATATTGGTTTCATCTGAGCACATGATATTCTTGGATCATCCATATGCTCTCTGGCAAACTTCAGACGGGCCTGGACATGTACTGGCTTAAGCAGTGGGACATGCCTGGCACTGCAGGATCTGAATCCCTCTCGATGTAGTGTGTTACTGATGGTAGCTTTGTTACTTTGGTCCCAGCTCTCTGCAGGTCATTCATCAGGTCCTTCCGTGTAGTTCTGGGATTTTTGCTCATCGATCATGTCTATGATGTCAAAGAATGTCCAAGGAAAACAACTCCACATAATCACAAGTCCTCTAACAGTTAGGATTAGGGTTTTATTCTTTTTAAGCAACTTTGTTTTAATGACAACCGCAGCCAAAGTGTTTGTTTTCAGAAGGCCTTGTTTTTGTCTCAGCTGACCCTTGAATCTGGCTACAGTCAAAGTTCGAGTAGTGTCTAGCAAACACCAAATGCTTACAGTTGTGGATGGATAAAGAGTTTTTCCTCTGGCACACCTTCCAAGTAGCTTGTTGCCATGGAGATGGTGTCCGAGACTAGCTTTGGAAACTCGATGAGACCATAATGCTAATGTTTTCTGCAAATCTCCAAGCATGATCCATAAAGCAATTTTTGCCTCTCTAATCATTCGTCTCACTGTGCGTAGGGGGGCAATTCACTGAAGGTGCAAAATATTGCTTTCTAAATCAAAGAAAATTAAGGTCACAGTAGCAGTGTTTAGTAAACTCTTTGCACAGTTATTGTATTGCATGTCATCTGTGCTGTCCATCCATATTAGCGCAGCAATATATTGTTCAGCGAAGCTCATTTATTTGGTATGGTGCCCACGATTTTTATCACATTTAGCTGCAGATGTAGTTGAGACATAATGACAATGAAATGAGTATTTTTTTTCCCTTTGTGTCTGTGTTCCTGGGAGCCTTGTTTAGTCTGTGCATCTGTTTAAACATCTGTTGGTCTATGTGTAAACATGACTGATTAACAAATGAGTGCACTGTTTTGTGTTCAAATTTTGTAAAGCAAAGCTTGAACACTTAATGTTTTTTTTTTTTTTTTTTTTGTTTACATTTATTTCAAGTTATTTGAGCTCCCTTTTTGAAATAAATTTTGTAGGTGTAACAAACAATGTATGGATGATGTATTTGTCTTTCAAATTGTTAGTGTTAAGTTCAGTTTCAGTGGCAGTATGGTGGCACAAGTGGTTAGTGAAGTCACTGCACAGCTCCAGAAATCTCCGTTTTAGTCTTGGCTTCAGAGTCTGGACTTTGCATGTCCTCCCTGTGTTGACGTGGATTTACTCTGAGTACTCCCTAAGTAATTGCTTGCTCTAAACTGCCCCAGTGCAAGTGTGTTTAACTAGTATCGTTATAACCATACTCCTGTCACAAAAACCACTAACACAATAGCCAGTACATACCCTATGCTGATGAAGTTGACTGTCCCTAAAAACAAATCTTTGTATTTTAAAGTGTTATGCACATATGAATAAGTGTAGGGCTGGGTGATATGGGATAAAATCTTACCACATAAATTTTTCTCATATCGGCTGGTAATGATATACCGGGTTATAAGGCACAATATCAATGATCGACTGCTAACGGGTGTATTTTCATACACAAGCGCACCGGATTATAAGGCGCATGAAATGAAACAAAACTCTCAAGTTCCGTCGGAAACTCAGTTTGGTCTTTACCTGGCGCAGGGCGTCGTCTTGCTTCCTCCACGGCCGTACCATTGATAAAACCGTTAATGTTGAATTTTCTCTCAGCTGCTCTATGTCCATGTTGTACTGCGTGACTGATGGCGCTGAGTTTGAAATCCGCTTCGAAAATGAATGAATGAATGCACGTACCCTAATGCTGAAGCACATACCGTATTACTCCGCGATGCTCCTGACTGCGGTGGTCATGAGCTTTGTAATTTACCAAGGCCGTTCTAAAACATTTCGATAGATTTAGGAGTGCCATGTACCATCTACAATCGGTTCTAGGTCAGAAACCACAACCAGAATTAATTCATACATTAGGCGCACCGCATTTTAAGGTGCATTGTCGATTTTTGAGAAAGTTAAAGGATTTTAAGTGCGCCTTATGGTCCGAAAAATACGGTAACTTACTAATACATTAGTGTTTTACTCCTTTTTTTGAAGATATCGTTAGGTTAATTTTGATTTAAGTATTGTTTATATTCTGTCAGATGCTGAACATGACAAATGTACAATAGATTGTTGTCCAACTGTATTTCAAGTAGATATAATAAACTTCAATCTTAATTCTGACCAGTGAAAAGCTGCAGGTGTTACAGGAGAACTCAAACAAAATGGTCGACTAAATTATTTGGTCAATTCAAAATGTGGTGGACAATAAGGTCAAAATATATCTCAATATTTAAAGACTTTTTTCCACAATACATGTTATTTATCACAAGACATGCTAACAGAATGCACCAATGGCAACATATTCTCCAAAACTACTTCTCAAATGTTATCCCACACTTAGTGATTTTTATTAAAATGTGCTGCACTTCATCCAATTAAACAGGACTGTAGTTACTCTTTTTATAATGAACCTGCAGTTGAGCACAGATGATATCCTCGATATGCTCAGAAAAGCATAATGTCCATCACGATAAATTTATCACGATATGATAAAATATTGTCGTACTGCCCAGCCCTAACTAAAATAGCACACATAAGCTGATATACTCAGTTATGGTTATTTGTTACTAAAGCAGGTATACATTCTCTCAGTAGACTTTCACTTGACTTATGTTCTTTTTGTTGTAATTAAGGTTTCATAATTTCCCACCATTGGGTTATGTTTCTATTTATGTTAAAGCTGCTAATTGTCTTAACATTATCATTTACGTGCGTTAGCTTACCTTCTGCAAGTCATATCGGTACAGTATTGGCTACCAAGTTCCAGTCCATTTTTTTATTTGAAGATATATCTCATGTGGATAGTCAGTGAATGGTCTTTCTCTTTTAACCATATATGTGATTGATTAACCTGGTCAACTTGACATTGGTGCCACTGTTCATTCATTGTCTGCACTTGTCCAGATGTGCACAAATAATTGAACCACTTTTGTTTGTCTTGTTAAGATATTGATGCATTTTCGCATTTTGCTGACATTTTCATTTCTCAACAGATATCATTGGTTTGTTTGGACCGGATGTGCAAATGAATAAGACCTGTCTTTGGTCTCGGTTACATTGTTCTGTTAGCATACCCATGTTAACCCAGATGGGCAAGTTTTTTTTTTTCTGCTGCTGTACCAACATCACGTTGTGCCATGCTCGGGTAATTGTTATGCTTCAACCCTAATCCAATCATTCATTTTCATATTCACTTACAGTGGTGCTTGAAGTTTGTGAACCTGTAGAATTATTATTATTATTATTTTTTTTGTATATTTCTGAATAGATATGACCTAAAACAACATCAGATCAAGTCCTACAATGTAGATAAAAGAGAACCCAGTTAAACAAAAGAGACAAAAAATATCATATTTGGTCATTTATTTTTTTGAGGAAAATGATCCATATTACATATTAGTGAGTGGCAAAAGTATGTGAACCTCTAGGATTAGCAGTTAATTTGAAGGTTGAAATTAGTTAGGTTGTTTTTTCAATCAGTGAACATGGTGGTGGTAGGATCATGGTTGGGGCCTGTTTTGCTGCATCTGGCCCAGGATGGCTTTTGTCATCATTGATGGAACAATGAATTATATAAGAGAATTCTAAAAGAAAATGTCAGGACATGTGTGCATGAACTGAATCTCAAGAGAAGGTGGGTCATGCAGCAAGATAATGACTCGAAGCACACAAGTCGTTCTACCAAAGAATGGTTAAAGATAATGTTTTGGAATGGCCAAGCCAAATTCCTGACTTTAGTCCAATGGAAATGTTGTGGAAGGACCTGAAGTGAGCAGCTAATGTGAGGAAACCCACCAACATCTCAGAGTTGAAGCTGTTGTGTATGGAAGAATGGGCTAAAATTCCTCCAAGCCGGTGTGCAGGACTGATCAACAGTTACAGGAAACGTTTACTTGCAGTTTACATTTACAGCATTTAGCAGACGCCCTTATCCAGAGTGACTTACAATCGACTTTTGCCGCTCACTAATATGTAATATTGGATCATTGTCCTCAATAAATAAATAAATAAATGAGCAAGTATAATATTTTTATCTCATCTGTTTAACTGGGTTCTCTTTATCTACTTTTAGGACTTGTGTGAAAATCTGATGATGTTTTGAGTCATATTTATGCAGAAATATAGAACATTCTAAAGGATTCACAAACTTTCAAGCACCACTGTAATCCAGTTTAGCGTGGCAGTAAGCAGGGACTAACCCCATCAGGGTTCTGCAGTAAGCATTTTACCACGGAGCACCAGTGGTATTTAAAAAGCATTTTAAATTTCAGACTTTTTCTTTTGCTATTCTAATCAATACTAATATTTAAATCACTTAATGATTAACTAAAGACAGTGTACAATAAATCAACGTCCTTTTACTTGAAGTTTCTTAAGACTTGAATCTAAACACAAAGTAGGTCTTTGTCCAAGCAGTTCCTACAATTTGGCCTACAAACCCATTTGCTAGATAACCATTTTTGGACAACTTTTGTTGAAGCAACTTCATCAAAACACCAGCTTTTGCAACCACTCTGCTTTGAGTCCTCATGTGGACTGTTAAATGCCTGCTTTATAGCATCCCAAACATCTTTAAAGGCAAACATTAAATAAAGCCGTTTGATACTGCATTGTAACAGCAAATCCAATTACAGCTGTTAACCAAGAGACTCACCCAGTGCATGGGAATGCTACAGAAGCTGGGAAATTAAAAAAGATGGACGTACACAATTTCAATAGGTCCGTATCGCCGTCAAACAGAATAGATAAGTATTTTTCTGCCTTGTAAATTAATCTGCCAGGTTATTCTTCATAGTGTCCGCTATCTTCCCATTCGTTTGTCGGGTTTCTGAGAAGATACTTTCATTTTCTGTAAGCTGCTATTGCTTATTGCTATTCACATCTCTTAGCATTAGTATGTGGATGTGTTATTCGACATGCGCAGTGTGCCAAGCGGGCTGTTCTTTTTTTTTTTTCTTTTTGATCATGCCCATCAAATTTTATTTATGACCAGTCCCAATGCTACTCTTCATGAATACTGTGTAGAAATGGTAGACTACTGTTTGAAATCTCTTGATGCACCTATGCTCCTTTGAATTAAAATTCCATTAGCATTTGTAAAAAGGAAGCAGCAAATGCGAGCATTTTTCTCTCATTGCAGAACCCTGCCCATAGAGGATGGCAATCTATAGCAGGGTTTACTTGTGCTCTCTCTCATGCTTAGACTCTTCAGAGAGACCAGCTGACTCAATTACAGATGCAATACAGATACTCTAGATTGGATTGCCACCAATACTGGCCTTACCAAATCGGATATCAGCCAGACATGTCCGAAACGTATTTGATGTAGTTGCACTTTACTTGGTGTGTGATTCCTAAATGTGGTAAAAATTAAAAACACTTTATTCTATTTACAGGGCAAAAGGTCATACCTGTAGTAATTCTGAATGATCACATTACAGGCAACCTTTGTGAAATCTCCCACAGGAGCCATTATTTCTGTATGCTTCAGCACATAAAAGTATAAGTCACATCAGATTTATTTATTTGTATAGCGCTTTTTAGAAAGGAGAATTGTCACAAAGCAGCTTTGTCACTATCTAGGCCCAAATCCCTAATTGAGCAAGCCTGAGGCAACAGTGGCAAGGAAGAACTCCCTAAATTTTATATGGAGGAAACCTTGACCAAGACTCAAAAAGGAATTTAACCTCCTTGGGCAGCCTGGATGATATACGTAAGAATTAGACTGTTACCTAGTTAATACGTTTGTAGTAATAGTTTAAATAAACAGAAACTAAATCTAAAAATGAAATGAGAGTAAAGGTTCTGTGTGAGAACTTTTCCGTCTATAGTAACTATATCAGCTTGTCAAATGAAAATGTTTCTCATACTGCAATTTGGAGGCATTTTAGGCTTGACACAAGTTCTATTAGACCAGCAACATGTAGTTTGTAATAGTTGTTTTTGTAGTACTTAATTCTTGGTTTTCTTTCTTCATGTTTGAAAAGATTTCGGCTTTGAAATGTCTTCATTTTCTTTTTTACAGCTCCTTAGCTTTAGTTATAGCGTTGTTAGTTACAACTATCACAGCAAGGTGTAATGAATTCTATTACAGCAAAAAAGCACTGATATTGGAACAGTACTCTGAATCAGCTGACTCGAGTAAAAGTATTAGAATCAGTATAGGAAGAGAGAACTCTGATTGGTGCATCACCTGACTTTGACGTCTTTGTAATGTGGGAGGAAACCAAAGTACCCATAAAAATCCACGTGGACAGGGGAAAACATGTAAACTCCACACAAACTCGGGGTCTAACCACTCATGCCATGATGCCCATGCCAGATTTCATCTTGATTTAACAAAATGAGTTTAAAGAAGGATAGACCATCTTGTATTAAAACTAGGGGGTGGGCGATATGACGATATTTTATTGTATCATGATAAATTTTGATATTGTCAGTGTTTAAAGAACTCTGGCCAACTGCATGTTTCACTATGAAGTGTGAAGTCCTGTTTAATTGGATGAAATAATTTCTTTTCTATATAAATCACCAGTATGGTATAATATTTTAATAGTAGTTTTTAAGAAACTGTCACTGCTGATGCATCTCATCTGTGATTACATGTATCGTGATGTTATGTTTTTGCCACAGTGCCAACCCCTAATTGAAACTGGAGTGTTTTGCTGTGCGTGACTGTAAATCTGTAGGATCTGTCTTAACTCCTCTCTTGTTCTATGCCTTCTTTGTAGACACACGCAATGGAGGGAACCATTCAACCCATATTATGTCAACACTGGCTATGCCCTGGCACCCACCACCAGCGCCAATGACAGCGAGCAGCAGAGCATGTCCAGCGATGCAGACACCATCTCTCTAACAGACAGCAGTGTGTACGTAAAACTAAATAAACACAGGCATTCATCTCAACAAGAACATAAACCTGTGCTGTTTTGTACTTGTAGCAGTCCCGATGTTTTAATCATTGGCTACAGAGGCTAATACGCATCAACAAATAACACAGCATCCCTTCAGTGTTTTCTGTTTACAATGTTTAAAGCTGTGACTGGTGGCTCTCCATAAAGCAACATCATCTATACTTGAGACCAGGAACCAAATAGGACTTCCTCTGAGGTGGCCTCATCTGCTCATTACCCACACTGGCGAAACCTCGAAATGTCATTACTTATGCTAATTATAGAGTCTCCGATTGGGCTGCAGTGGTGAACTCCAGGCTGTAATTTGAAGGCATCAACTTTGCTTTCCTTCAAATTATCGTGCCGGAACTCAACGGGACTGTCTTGCCATGTGGTGTATATAACATGGCAGGCTTGTGAAAGGACAGGAAATCAAATATTGACAACAAATAAGACTTTTGAAGACTATAACCTTGAGCAAAATCGGTAATCTCTGCTTTTCACAGCTCCACATGGATAGCAGTCCTTGTTTAATTATTGAACTGCTTTGGAGGCAACACTTAATGGTTTGAAAGTGCACACGTCGAAGCTTTAAAGTGCATCTGATAATCAAAAGTCATTTCAGTCAGCTCGTATGAAGCTCTTGGCCCTTTCTTGTTTTCACGGGCCTTCGTTGCCAAACAGATGCTTTCGTTTAGTGCGACGGGAAGTGTGCTGTTCTCACTCCCTCATCACCGTGTGATAAATGTGATGGCTGCAGTCACCTCTCCTGTCAGCTGTTTTATATTTACTTGACATGTTCAGTTCTCTAATTGTGCATGTTATTACTATTTTTAAAGGTTTCATATATGGGTCATTACACTTTGTTGGGCAAGGAGTATTTCTGTATATCTGTTTTTTATATTTATTATGTATTATTTTAGATACACGTGTTGACTTGTAATTCATGTTTGTCTTCTGTTAGGGATGGCGTTCCTCCTTATAGATATCATCGGAAGCAGTCTCGGCGTGAAATGCATGAAAGTGCCAAAGCTAATGGGCGAGTGCCACTACCTCATATTCCTGTAAGTACTCTTTATACAATACCTTGTTGGCTCCACACGCTGCTGTATGTTTTTACTTTTTGCCCTCCCTTCACTGTCTTGCTTCTGCACAAATACATTCCCCATATATATATATATATATATATATATATATATATATATATATATATATATATATATATATATAGTCTTGCTGCTTACCATCTGTAGTCTTTATTCTCTTTCTCTTGTCATTCTTCCTGCCTCCACATTCTCTCCCTTGAAATGAATGTGCAAGATGCACAGCGTTGGATGGGGGTGGGGTGGAAGGGGGGCTTTGATCATGTGCTGTTGAATAGCTGATGGAGAGGGAGAAAGTGTGTGTGTGTGTGTGTGTACGTGTGAGCACGTCGTCTGAAGTGTTCCCGATGCATTCTTCAGCTCTGCCTGCCCATGAAGGCTGGGCTTCCCCGCTCTGCCTACTGCACCATAATTGGAGCCACAGTGATGGAGCCCAATTTAACAGAGCAAATCCTGCCAGGGGCTTTCACTCAACATGTAGGCAACAAGAGGACGTTTCCAGCATAAAACAGAGGTGTAAATTAGGTGTGTGCATCTGCTGCATCAAGAATGATCTTGGGTGCCAAATATTGTCCTGTGCTAAGACAAAACACCAGCCAGGAATTGCAGTTGGTCTACTTCATGATGTGCAGACTGTACATTAAAGACAACATTCAGTAAGGGTGGCGCTTTTTACTGTCTTCAACAAACCACATGTTCTCAGAATAACTACAACAAAACCTACGCGGGCCTGATCTCTTTAATTAGCTGTGGACTGATTTTAATTAGGCCTGCTGCAGTCCCCAAGAACCAACTGCTCTTGGTTTTGATCAGAAATTTACTCGATGAAAGGCAAGCAGTATTTTGTTCCTTTTTATCTTGACAATATATATTCAAGTGATTGCAATCTTGAGGACCTGTGGTTTGAAGCCTGATCAAAGCAGTTTTTATTATACAGGCACAAAACATTAACGTTTGTCACATGACCCCCATATTCGTGCTATTTGTAATAACGTTTATGGATTTAGATGACTGTACCATGAAGGTCAGCTCAAATTGAACTGATTCATGAAACTCACTATTCATGTCGTTTCATTTAAGGATTACAACCCCACATCAGTTCAGGAAATACAGTACTCCTCCCTTTTTTGTGCCCAATACCTTCCAAGACCCCTTTCATAAATTAAATATCCCAACTAGCCCACCTCATGTACAGGTATGTAGGGCTGCAACAACGAATCGATAAAATCGATGATAATTGATTATTAAAAGTGTTGACAACGAATTTCATTATCAATTCGTCGTGTCGCATGATTTATGTGTCCCCCGCCTTATCATATCCGCTTACGTTACTTGCGGTACTTGCGGTCAGCGTTGGAAAAATAAAACACAAGCGATTGAACAGAGCGAGGCGGAGCCAGCGCGGACGCGGAATCTTCAAAACAAGTTAGCATTAAGGCTATGTCCACACTTACACGGGTATTTTCTAAAACGGGGGTTTAAATTTGTTTATAAAAAACATCCCGTCCACACAAGCACTGTTTAAACAAAAAACTTCGTCCACATGAAAACGCAAAAACGCACACAGTTGCTGTCAAGAGCAGTGCCAAACCAGCAGTTCTATATGCCGGCGAAGCAGCTCACTCAGCGACAACAGCAACGTCCTATGCATACGAACATTTTCTCGCCATTCTTCTTCAACAACCACTTCGTTTTGAAAGCTGTCCCACCAAAAGAGATGGGACCGGGTCTCGTCCCAAAACGGCGACGTTGGGGGCGGGAACTGCTTCGTGGGTGTGATGGATATAGTAGTGACCTCCGTAGCGCATTCTGACGCCTCTGTTCTTTTCTTGTAATGAAAAAGTAATAATTGTAAATTTATTTGTAGATTTGTAACAAGTTCGGTCAGCATTGTTACAGCTGGCACTATTTTGGCTACATCCACTATTGCACAAAGTGACGTTACAAGCAAGAAACTCCGTTTTCAGCGTTGTCGTGTGGACGAAAGATCAAAACGCATAGAAAAAGCTACGTTTTTAAAAAATATCCGTGTTCGTGTGGACAGGGCCATAGTCTCTAAGAAGAGAGCCAGCTTTAGCCAGGAGCATGTTGACATGATAACATTTTTGGATTGCAATGCAAAGTTCCTAAAGAAAGGGAGTGAATGAGTTTGTATGTAGTGTTTGCATCAGAGATGCACTTATTTTTCTTTATTATTTAATTTGTTATTTTAATTTATTAATACGTTTAATTTATTGTTATTCATTTATTGTAAGCACTTATTTGCTCTGTTATTTAATGTTATATTTCTGAATAAAGACATGGAAAGGTTTTTTTGTTTGTTTGTTTGTTTGTTTTTTAAAAACCCGATTAAGCGATTATTAAAATAATCGTTAGTTGCAGCCCTACAGGTATGCACCACTTTGAGGTTATGTTCTGTGAAACAGGACGTTGACTGAAATGGTTGTTGACCAGACAATACTTTCACAAGAAAACTGTGTGCTAACGATACATAAATGACTCCATTTGAAGAAACACTAATTTTAACAGACGATGCAGTATAACCTTTTAAACACTAAACAGACTACAAACGTTTCTATTTCTGTCGTCTTGGAGGAGAAAATTGCGAAAACTAAGTGTCTGAGCGCAACACGGACCATAACACAGTTCATGGAAAGTAAATCAGTATTCATGGCGATAATAAAAAAAAATGTACATATACATACATAAACCTTTTTATAAAAATTTGACCAGCTGGTTGTTGAAGAGAACGGACTTTGATCGGATGCTTGTTAAATGGCGCATACCTGTATATGAATATATTTCCTATATGTAAATACCTATCACACTTTTTTGGCAAGGTAAATTTACACTAGTACCAAATAAAACAGAGCATAGTACTGTACAAAATTCAAAATTATTTGATGTAATTATAACAATAGAGTACTAGAATCATTTCTCTCGCTTGATCGCTAGGGCTGTCTTTGTCAGCATTCATGCTTGTCCTCATTCTATGGCCATCTTCTTCGAGCAGTGATTATGATGATACAGTTTCTCTGGGTGGAATTAAAGTGGGTGTTTGTACTAGTGTAGAACCTGATGGATTGAGATATTGTGGGATTTAACCACTCTTTGTAAAGGAAGCAGATTTAATGCTCAAATTAAAATGTATGTTTCCAACTTTTTCCGAAACAAATTTGAAAACATGTAGCTGCTCTATTTTTCTTTCACACAGTAAAGCTGCAGTCTGGTACTAGCTGTCTAGCATAGACGAATAGTGGCTCTGGTATACTGTGTATATAGCTTAGCAAACATGGGTGTTGTACTTTCTGTTGATTTAACTGATTTATTCATTCAAGAGCTTCTGTGTTTGTGGTACTAAAAATGCCAGTTTCTGATCAGGGCTTTAAAGGATAACGTATTGTCTTCCACTTCACTTGCTTTGAGGCAAGTACATTCCGTTCTTTAGGGGATTTACCATGCTTTGTCTCACAGAAGAGAAGGGAAGAAAACATTCTTTTATTCTCGAAGGGTGGTCTGCAGCACTGAAGCACAGTCAGTAGCCACAACATCTTGTCAAGGCTTGACAGATACTGCTGCTTCACTGGGCATGTAGCCATATGGGCCAGGAATGATACTGATGAACTTAATGTGATTTGAGACTTGGAACAAAGAGGGCTGAAATAGAGAGTCTAAATCAGATTTGACCCTGTTATCAAAAATTTAATGGCTCCTGTATGGTTTTGCTGGAAGCTGGCCAGGAGCTACTTGAGACTTGTTGATTCATCTGTCTACCCGCTTCATCTACCACATTTTTAAAGTAATGCATTTTCTGGACTATGGTTGAAGGTTTGAAAGCTGTATTAAAACAGCAAGCAGGGTAAAAGCAGAACATTCGCAAATGTAGGACTTTGATTTAAATGTACTATGTAGAACAAGCACCATTATGGTTGCTTGACTTCACTCTGTCTCTGTGCATACACTTAAGAAAATAGTTCATAAATAAGCTTTTTTTAAATCAAAACTGTTGCATATTTATTAGCAATTATCAAGAAGTGCTGAAAAATAAAAATTGTAGGCAGAAATGTTCTTCAGTACTTTAACTGAGTGCTTTTAGAAACTGGGGATAGATGGAAAGAGGAAAGTTGAAGTACTATGGCTGTCAAATGATTAACACATACAGTTGAACCAGTTTTAGGAGTACATTTATTTTTTTTCTTGCGATAATTTTTTTTTTCTCTAAAAAGCATAAAATCCAAAGCTATACGAGTCAGCAATATAAGCTTCGAAATAATGCATTTATTATTTCATCTAATATTAAGCAGCTTCTGCGGCTCAGTGGTTAGAGCCAGTTGCTGGAAACAGCAGTCCCAGAGGGCCAGGGTTCAATCCCAGGTGGGGTTTTCAAAGTGAAGGTCAAGTGAGGGAACCTCAGCTGCTGGGGGTGGAATCCTAGTGCCTGTCCAAAGCCCAGATAAATTTGGAGGGTTACGGAAACCTTTTGTCAGCTCTAACCTGTCTGATCATTCTCCATGGATCTTTCTCAGTGAAAGGGCATTTCCTTTTGGAGATCTGCTGCTCTCTGGATTTTTTTGTCTGTCTTGCACCATTCTGAGTAAACTCTAGTGTATTGAAAAACCCAGGAGATCAGAAGTAATAGAAATACTCAAACCAGCCCATCTGGCACCAAAACTTATGCCAATGTCAAAATCACTAATATCACCTTTTCCCCATTGTGATGGTTGTTGTGAACATTACTAGAAGCATCTGACCTGCACATTGTAATGCATTGCACTGCAGATTAGGTAACCGAATGAATGAGGTGTGTGCAGATGTTGCTAATAATGTGCTCATTGACGGTATGTCGGTTATGAAAAGGCATGGTGAAGTAATGGAAAGATATCACAATGTATAAAAATGTCAGCACATTCCTATTGACTTGGCCGTCCCAGTCTTTTTAGGACTTACTGAAAACCTGTGGTAAGATAAATAATAGTGCGAAATAGAGGACCTAAGGCTTAAGGCGTTAATGATCTGGATAAATTCTGCATTGAAGAGACTCTCTGATTCCTTTGCTCAGTATTTCACAAAGTGTTCCCAAACTTTATTGTTTAATCTAGGGTTTTTTGAACCCTAGATTAATCTTGAGTGAGATGTCATGCCCTACTTTATTAAGGGCCTAACTATTCTGGAGCTGACTGAGCCAGCAGAGGTCAGCAAAGTAGGAATGTTAAGTTATCAAATCGGGTTCCTGCTGTTGCATGCAGTCGGCTATTGTGTTTTGAACCATAAGGTAAATGTACTGTGACTGTACTGAACCTACAGGTCTTGTTGCTCTTTGATCTGTGTAGCGTACTAACCGGATACCAAAAGATATCCACGTGGAGCCAGAGAAGTTTGCAGCTGAGCTGATAAGCCGACTAGAGGGTGTGCTGAGGGAGCGCGAGGCCCAGGAAAAACTGGAAGAGCGTCTCAAAAGAGTGCGGCTGGTGAGTGTACTTCTAAGATGGAGAAACAAAACAAGTACCTGTGCTCTTCTCGCAACTAATATTAGACGTGTAGATCCAATTTCTTTATTCAACAACTATGCTCGGGGGGAAATGGCATGTGGTGGGGTGCATCATAAGGCTTATCTGTCTATTCATTCCTATTCATTTCTGTTGTCTCTTTGCCTTTAGTGTCAGGTAAAACACCTGTGCAGGCTGAGACGCTTGCTAGTCTGCCTCTGAGTAATGACTTTATTTGAAGTGTGCTGGGGCGTGAAGAAATGCTGCACTTTTCACAAATAGGAATCTTTTTTTTTCCCCCCACACACAAAGCCAGGTGTTAAGTCTCAAGGCAGATAATGTTTTGTAGTTTGGCCTCCCATAAGACATGCTGCTGTCACGGACCAATAGCCTTCCGTTATTAAAAGCTTGAAGAAGGAATTTCATAGTCTTTTGATATTCTCACCGTTACTGCCTTCCTCTGGGATTAGCATATTATTCTGCACTTTGAGGAAACAGACCTCCAAGCTCATTTCAGCATGTCTTTTCCATCAATGGCCTGCAACAAATCTGACTCCTCGGTTCTTCCCTGAGCTGAGAGGAATGAGAGGTTTTTATTGTAATCGCACCTGTGACTCAAAATTTACGTATTATCAGTAGTTTAAAGAAAGCACTTTTCTGGTTATCGCCCATTATGTCTTCAGAACTTCTTTATTTATTTTTCTGGCAATACATGACGCTTAATCTTTTTCAGAGGTCTGCACCTGGGTGTTCAGATGGGTAAGTTAGATCTAGTAATGTCTAGGGCTTAATGTGACAAGTATTGGGGAGTATGTTGGACCGCTCATTGTAAACGTAATGGCTACACAATAACATGCTAAATCAGGTCTTATAGTGATATAAAAATATGAACTCGGCCAGTTGGTGTGTGATGATACACTGGTATAGGAAATAGCTGTCCCGTACTACACTGACAGTAATTGTCAAGACGAAATGTATATCCAGATGATTTATTACTGTATTTTTCAAATATATGAGCATGACACCTGGTGGAGGACTGCTGTAATTGCGCCCAATGACCATAATAACAAAACATCCAGCAAAACAGAGTTGTAAGCTATTATGTCATTAAATGTGAACGGTGGCCTGTAGGTTATCAACAAAGTGAACTTGTCATCCCTGCAGGAGGAGGAGGGAGACGATGCGGACGTGTCGACAGCACCATCGTTGGCTAGCCACAGACTTCCCCCGGCGGTGCATGTGCAGCACTACAACGCACGCTACTCTGAAACAAGCTACGGCAGTCTGGGACTGCGAGACGCACACGAGGAGAACCCAGAGAGCATCCTGGACGAACATGTGCAGCGTGTCATGAAGACGCCGGGTTGCCAGTCGCCCAAGTCACGCTCGCCAGACGGTCTGCCTGCACCCAAGCCGCCTGGTCATGCTGTGCCACTGCCTGGCACTCAGGCAAAACATCAGTCGAGGTTGGGACCTAAGGGCGAGTCGGCGCACGTTTACCATAAACATACCAATCACACGCACCACGCTGAGGGAGAAGGCATGAGGCCCTGGAACATGGAGCAGCACCACTATGGTTCCAAGACGAGAAACTACTCAGACAGTACCAACAATGTGGAACCCATGGGCTACAGGTACAGTCAGTGGGATTCTGAGAGATAAAACACGTTGTCAGTGTAAAAATGGGATTAGTTGACCTGTGGGTAAATATGGTTGACGTACTAACATTCTTATGTATGATGTTCATTTTAGCAGTAAAGGTGGTACACTGTTGAAGCGGACGTACAAGAAAGGTGAGGATGTGCGGAACTTGGAGATGCGGGAAACTGGTCCTCCCGAGGAGATGGACAGAAATCAGAAGATACTGCAGTGGATGATGGAGGGAGAGAAGGAAGTGGGACGTTACAAGAGAAGTCCTTATGGGTGAGTTGATCTCACTGGCTGTGCATTTTGACACTTAGATGGCTCCTGTGTAACTGAAATTGCACGTCTGGCTCTGAACATTATATTACAGTGGGGCAAAGAAGTATTTAGTCAGCCACTGATTGTGCAAGTTCTTCTACTTAGAAAGATGAGAGAGGTCTGTAATTTTCTTTATAGGTACACTTCAACTATGAGAGACAAAATGAGAAAAAAATACAGGAAATCACACTGTAGGCTTTTTAAAGAATTTAATTATAAATTGTGGTGGAAAATAAGTATTTGGTCAATAACAAAAGTTCAACTCAATACTTTGTAACATAACCTTTGTTGGCAATGACAGAGGTCAAATGTTTTCCCTGTAGTCTTCACCAGGTTGGCACACACTGTAAGCTGTTAGTTTGGCCCATTCTCCATGCAGATCTCCTTTAAAGCAGTG
The DNA here is from genome assembly GCA_025084515.1 of Ancistrus triradiatus. Lineage (NCBI taxonomy): Eukaryota > Metazoa > Chordata > Actinopteri > Siluriformes > Loricariidae > Ancistrus > Ancistrus triradiatus. The sequence continues at coordinate 290,342 of JAJAGP010000343.1, read as the reverse complement.
ATGTTTTGGGTAACAACACGCTTTTAACTTCCATCCACAAAATTCTGTATTGGGTTGAGGTCTGCGACTGAAGGCCACTCCATGACCTTGACATGCTTTTTACGGAGCCACTCCTTCGTTGCCCGAGCGGTGCGTTTGGGATCATTTGTCATGCTGGAGACCCAGCCACGTTCTTCGTCTTAATGGGGCTCTCACTTATGGAAGGAGGTTTTGGCTTAAAAATCCCACGATACATGGCCCCGTTCATTCTTCCCTTAACCGGATCAGTCGTCCTGTCCCCTTTGCAGAAAAACAGCCCAAGCATGATTTTCTACCCCCATGCTTTCACAGTCAGGTAGGTTTTCTTGGATGCAACTCATCATTCTTGTTCCTCCAAATATGAGGAGTTGAGTTTTTACCAAAAGATCTATTTTTTGGTTTTCATCTGAACACTGATATTCTCCCAATTCTCTTCTGGATCCATCCATATGCTGGGGGTCCTGGCAAACTGCAGACGGGTCTGGACAGTACTGGGTAAGCAGGGGGCACGCCTGGCACTGTAGGATTGGGAGTCCCTCTCGGCGGAGTGTGTTACTGATGTGCCTTTGTTACTTTGGTCCCAGCTCTCTGCAGGTCATTCATCAGGTCCCACCGTGTAGTTCTGGGATTTTTGCTCACCATTCTCATGATCATTTTGACCCCACGGGATGAGATCTTGCATGGGGCCCCGATCGAGGGAGATTATCAATGGTCTTGTATGTCTTCCATTTTCTTACAATTGCTCCCACAGTTGATTTATTCACACCAACCTCCTTGCCTATTGTAGATTCACTCTTCCCAGCCTGGTGCAGGTCTACAATTTTTTTCCTGCTGTCCTTCGACAGCTCTTTGGTCTTGGCCATGGTTGAGTTTGGAGTCTGAATTTTTGAGGCTGTGGACAGGTATCTTTTATACAGATAATGAGGTCAAACAGCTGCCATTAATACAGGTAATGAGTGGAGGACAGAAGAGCTTCTTAAAGAAGTTACAGGTCTGTGAGAACCAGAAATCTTGCTTGTTTGTGGCTGACCAAATACTTATTTTCCACCATGATTTACAATTAAATTCTTTAAAAATGCTACAGTGTGATTTCCTGGATTTTTTTCCCCTCATTTTGTCTGTCATAGTTGATGTGTAGCTATGATGAAATTACAGACCTCTCTCATCTTTCTAAGTAGGAGAGCATGCACAATCATTGGCTGACTAAATACTTTTTTTGCCCCACTGTGTATACCGTACTTAGAAATGTTATATGGGATACTGTAGTGTACTGCAGCCAGGATATTTCAGCGTTTCCTATACATTTATTTATTTATCAACATGGGCTACCACAAGTTGATTTGCTTTGTTCTGTTAATTATATAAGTTTGGTAAAATCTTTCTGTAAAGCTGTTAAACATTGCTCAGCATTCAGTCTGCTCATGCTGATGCTGCATGTGTGCAAGGAAGCATTCTGCACCAGAAGCTGCTTGTATCACACAACAGCTAATATATCTGGCAAGATAATATATGGGTCCAGAACGTTAATTACCATAATAACGAAGATGATAACTTTATCGGATCACGGACATACACACGAGTGTGACACACATCTGTACTTGCTTTGGATGTTTGCTACAAAATGGGGAAATAAACCAATCTGAAAAGGTCAGATTAGAAATGAGTATTATGAGCTCCAGCTTTCACGGAAGAAGTCTGCTAAACTTGCTAGCAGTAAGAAATCTCATCGATTCTTTTCCATAGGAGCATCTCAGGAAGTAAGAAGGGCCAGGTTCATGAGTCAGGCAGGCCGAGTTCAGTAGAGCGGCCGGGAGCCGTGCACCCATGGGTGACTGCGCAGCTTCGCAACAATGTGCTGCCCTCACACCCCTTCATCCAAGACCCAACCATGCCCCCGAACCCAGCACCCAACCCCCTCACACAGCTGGAGGAGGCCCGTAGGCGACTCGAGGAGGAGAAGAAAAAGTCTGGAACTTTGCAGACCAAACAGAGGTGAGCTACTCTTCTGTCTTTTAGGATAGAGAAAACCAGTCCCTTTTAAAGCATTTTATTTGCTATCTACTGTTTTCTGCTTTATGTTCCTTAATAACACTTGACAAGATTTTGCTTCCTCAACATTTCTGGGTATGTTTTATGGATTTCTGAGGTGCTGGTCACAAACACCACCTTAATTTTCATGTAGTGTATTTTTTAAATTTCCTATCATATTTTAAACCATCTAGTATTGCTTGGGTGTACAGTCAGTGGGTTTGTACTGGGCACGCTAATCAGTTTCGATGCTGGCAGAACAGGAATACAGCTGCTCACATTTACTACTGTTTTGGATCGTTGATACACGTTCTTCAGTTTAGTCGCACTTGTTCATTTATTAGCTTATTTAACATTGCATCACCATCAATGGCTATTCACAGGCGGACAAGATCATATGAAGTATTCAGACACATTGAACATTCACACTGGGCCAATCCAGAGCACCAATTACCTTTAATACTCTTTGGAAGGTGGGAGGAAACTGGAACAGCCCAGAGTAAACCCACCATCCAACGTCAGTAATCGAACCAGGGATTTTGGAGCTGTGAGGCAACTGCATTAACTGCAAGAGCATACGTAACAATAGGATTTACTGTCTGCAGAAGAATTAAAACAGAAATGTCTCGTCAATGTCCGCAACACTAGATGCAGCTGTTACCCTCTGTGGGAGTATAAGCCCTAAGGCTCAAAGATGCACCATGAACTGCGCTTACGACGGCCTTTGAGCTCGACTTTGAATGTAAAATTGGTTTGACCAGACAAACCCTGGCTCCTGACTTCATTGTGCAAAATGTGGTAGTCCACCGGAGAGCTTGGCTCAGAAGCACGGGAAGTTATGCCATTTGCAGGTCCACGTGATAGGGTGAAACAGAAGGATCACACAATGTTGTCTGACCCATGTTTCTGCTTTTCTCTGCTGAACTAAGCAATCATTGAATACCCCAGTCTGCCTTATCATTAACATTTACAACATTTACAACATTTGGAGATGACCTAGAGGGCATTCTTGTCTTAGCAGGCAAAACCTCATGTTATACAAAAAGCAGTACCCAAGAACACAGTCTGTTTCGAACTGCTTGGATCCGGAATGTGGATAAATCGGCAAACACACAAACATTTTTTATTTTGATTTTTTTATAAATATGCGTTGCATTTTTTTTTCAGTCTTCACTTAAGCCATGAGCCATGTTTGACAGTTTACCAGTACAAGCCCCACTGAACAATGAGGTCTAGATGAGGCTAACATCCACAACGTTTTAACGCATTGTGGAAAACGACCCTGATGCTAAACTGTTAAATTTTGTCCGTGTCATCAGATGAGGCTAACCCGGCATTAAAGACTTGGTGGGGTACTGGATCTACAGCAGGACTACTTTGATCACGATTGAAAAGGATGGGGTTGTCTGTGACCCGATACAAACTGTCCTCTGTCAGAACCATCAAGAACATTTGGCAACTTTTTTTACGTAGGTTGGACAGCCTCTGTTCTGCACTGTCATTGGAATGGATTGTTCATGGCTTTCGTTATATGCATACTTCCAAAATGGAATCTTTTTTTTTAGATTCATCAAGTTAAGCCTGAAAGCTGTCCTGTTACACAATGGACATGTCCCCATTCAGTACCCACTGGCTATGCTATACCAATGATAAAAACCTACAATAACATGGAAACTTTTGTTGAAACCCATACAGAACAATAATTCTGTGGGGGGGGGGGGGGGGGGGGGGGGGGGGGGGGGGTGGGGGGGGGGGGGGGGGGGGGGGGGGGGGGGGGGGGGGGGGGGGGGGGGGGGGGGGGGGGGGGGGGGGGGGGGGGGGGGGGGGGGGGGGGGGGGGGGGGGGGGGGGGGGGGGGGGGGGGGGGGGGGGGGGGGGGGGGGAGAGGGGGGGGGGGGGGGGGGGGGGGGGAGGGGGGGGGGGGGGGGGGGGGGGGGGGGGGGGGGGGGGGGGGGGGGGGGGGGGGGGGGGGGGGGGGGGGGGTGGGGGGGGGGGGGGGGGGGGGGGGGGGGGGGGGGGGGGGGGGGGGGGGGGGGGGGGGGGGGGGGGGGGGGGGGGGGAGGGGGGGGGGGGGGGGGGGGGGGGGGGGGTGGTGGGGGGGGGGGGGGGGGGGGGGGAGGGGGGGGGGGGGGGGGGGGGGGGGGGGGAACTCTGAAAGTACGGGCACTGCCACTGGGAGTGTACTCAACAGACGGTAGTCCCTGTTTTACAATGGGGATAGATTCCGACAATCCATCTTAACTTTAATTTGTCGTCATGGAGTAATTATAAGTTACCTAACCTCAAACACTATTCAAGCACTTACTTTAAACTACAGTGAGGCAAATGAATTAGCAAAGCTTATTTTATAATAGTGTTGAAATGTTATTGATTGAGCCATGTTTATTTATTGAATACTGTTTTAAAAGTGAAAACAAAAGTGCACAGCTATTTCTTTTCTTGACTACATTTCCAGTGCGCATCATTCCTGACATGTACTACCGACGTCACGCACTGCTAGTTCTATTAGAACGAGACTCATGTTAATAAACAATAAAAAATAAAAAAAATAACAAAAAAAAAAAAAAATTTAAACATACTGGCCTATCGCTTGCCGGGGCAAATTCAGAATCAAGAGTATGAATTTTTTCTGATGTGTAATTTATGTGAATTATTGGTTACCACAAAAAGTCGATATTCGTAAAAACCAGGCCATCATAATCGAAACATTTTGTGATAGCAATAAACAAGAACGTGATTATTTAGCTGTTTGAAGACTATATAAGGAACGGCATTTTGTCACATCATACTGGTTTTTTACATGGATAAGGACTTCTGCTGTAGGGGCCAAGAAAATGGCATGGAAGGCATTAACCCTCCTGGATGTTACGTGTCAACTTGACTCATTTTTTGGGGGAAGTTTGAAGATCTGAAAAATGGTCAGTATTTAACTATTATAGAAGTTGGAATTTATTCCTGATTGCCCTTAATTAGTGGTTTAATCAACATATAATAGTAAAAAGCAATAAGGCACTCGAGTGAAGCATTATTGTGAATATATCACAGGAAAGGGTGTTGTTAGGCCCGACGCGAAGCGGAGGGCCCGTAGCGCCTCCTTTCCTTGTGATATTTCACAATAATGCACCCCCTCGAGTGCCTTATTTCTTTTTATACCACAGTTCCGTTATCGTTTATCATTTATTGTTAGATTTTTAAGATAAGAAGGCAGAAAATTATTTTAAAAAAACGTTTAGCAACCCTTCCGCGGTAAAATAGGTTCCATTCTATCGTTACCTCGTGGCATTAAGTCTAGGAACAGAATTACCCATAACTGTTTATTATTCATACAATAAACACAAATATATCGATTTGGTAAAGTTTTAATTTATTAAAGAGAAAGTTTATTTACTTCCAGCAAAGAAAATGGTCGGGTTTACAAGCTGTTACTAAATCCCCTATCTACCAAACTGAAGCAAATCGGAGTGAGATCCCGGTGTTCTAACCAAAGTCTAGGATCCCTTTGATGTAGTGATTATAAATTTGTATGATGAAGCTCTTAATGTTAATCTGATCATTCAGAAATGTAAGAGCAGAGTTTACAGAGCATCAGAGCTTTCTCTGGTTAGAGCTGGACTTAAAGAAACAAACCTGTCAGAATCATGAAACGCCCGATTAGCCGTGCATGGTGTTTAATGAAAGATGCAGAGTTTAAGTCCAGCAAACGACGTCTTTGTGAGGGATGAAGCTGATTCAGGTCATTTTTGTTGATGGGACCAAAACTGATCTTCAGTCTCGTTGCTCTTCAGTCAAGCTGTGAATCCATTAAGAGCGCGGGAGACGATTGATTTAAAGGACTGACTTCGTTTCGCTTTTCCAGCGCTTCCAAATCCTAAAGGTGATAAACCTTTGGCTCAGGTTGGTCATTAATAGCTTCATCTTCCGAATTAATATAGTTTTCAAAACCAATAGATTTTATAAAGTGATAACTTTCATTTTACTCAGTATAACTTGACTGCTTTTTCTGGCGGGCGTCAATGCCAGGTTACGTGTGTGCTGCGGATTAATACTTATAGAGGGCCGGTCACAGTGCCGTTATGGTCAATAATGTCACGGCGGAAGACGTCTCTCAAATTGCAGGCCGGAACTAACTGGTATAAGAAATAATAAAACATGCACTGGGTAAAATTGGTACAGGGAACTCCATTGCTGTGACTGACAAATGAACATAACAGTACTGGACTGTTATGTGAACTGGACTGTGGTAGCTTAGTGGGTAAGGTACTGGACTATGGACCAGAAGGTCCAGGGTTCAAATCCCACCTCTGCCAAGCTGCCACTTAACCCATAATTGCTTGGATTGTAAGACTATCAGTTGTAAGTTGCTCTGGATAAGGGCGTTTGCTAAATGCTGTAAATGTAAACATAACAGGAGGGTTAAGGATGTTGTTAAGGTCTTTCTTAGTCAATTACAGGGCACCATACTACATTGAGACAAATTTATTTTAAGTTTTCTTCAAATTTCTACAAGCAGACAATATTTGAAATACATTGCTAACACAATCACAAGTAACCAGCTGATTTAGAGAGAGAAGTGTATTGCACATAGTAGGCCTGTATTGCAAATGTGAAAATGTTTGTCAAAGTAAAGTTGCTTGGTTGGGCTTAGAATAAATATAAATGTCACAACAATATGCATTCAACTACAGGTAAAATGTATGGTTGGGAATTCAATACATCTAGTCTAAAATTGTGGTCATAGTCAGATCACATTTTTATCATGGGTTGAGTATCAGCATTTGCTCTGTGCTAGGCTTGCATTTCTCAAAAAAACAAAAAACAAAACACAAATCCCTGTTAAGTTACAGTCCACCCTGTGCATGCATGTAGTTGAGGATGAAAGTGGGTGGTCTGTCTAATGCAGGAGTTGTTCCTCAGGTACGTGCTGGAAGTGATTCAGAGGGGACGTGCTGCCATACCGCCCACGGTCTTGCCCCAGCTCGGTGTGGTACCTGCTGTCTCTGATACAGAGCTCTCCAAGGCCCAGTATGTCTCACTGGCCTAGTCTTTGAACATGCCTTTCCATTTACCCCTTTAATAGAGCATAGCACACCACTCCCATGTGCTGCTACATGCATACCGCCTAGGGTGTGTTACATGCGCTCTGCGTAGTGTACTAAAATACTCTAGTTTGTCCATCCTAACATCTTTTCTCATTGCCTTCCCATGTGTAGTTTTACATTTGTGAAGCTCTGACGTTTGGTAGCTAGTAGCCACCAGTTTGTTGTCAGTTTTGTTCGTGTCACCCATATGATGATGATCAGTGGAAGCACGGGCTCTTTGGTATTTAAGTTAATGCATGGACTTTGGGATGCCTTATGTTGCTTTTAAGAGAACATGAAAACTTTACTGAAGAAGACATAAATGCAGTCTCATAAGATGCAAGCAGTGCCTGTCAGCAGCTAGGATGTAAAGCTGCATGGAGCCTTTCCTCTGGTCACAATCTTTGTTGACATTGCACTGTTCATATTGTCATAGCCTATTTACTGTAATGGCAACAAATCATAATATCACTTTCCATTCGTATACGCAGATTTGGTACTTTTATAAATGTTGTATGCTTAATTACACAGCCTGAATTAATCACTCCTGTTCCTTTGTTCTACAGGCACAAAGGTATGAAGAAGCAACCATGTGAGAACATCACTGTGGCCTATTACTTCTGTGGTGAACCCATCCCTTACAGAACCTCAGTAAAAGGGAGGATTGTCACGCTGGGACAGTTCAAGGAGCTGCTTACTAAAAAAGGGATCTATAGGTAAAACTTTTTTTTATGCCCTGCCTTAAATTGTGATCACAAATGTAGTAATGCTATCACTGAATGGGTGTAAGTATTAATGACATGATTGGTATTTCTTAAATGTTTGTTTTTTAAGAGTTTCTATTATTTTATCTTTGATCTGTACTTATGAGATGCTGAGATGACTTCTATGCAGTTCAAACACTGGAAATTAGAGATGCACCAAAATTTTTGGTTAGAATTGGAAGCACATGCATCTGAGGCAGCCGGCATGACATTTAAATAAAATAAAAGTTAAAATTCGTCATTTACATTTGTGATGGCAGATACCTTTACCCAAGGTAGCTTATGCAAGTCCTTAAATGTCTATTTGGAAGTTATATCCTTATCATAAGGTATGAATACACTTGCAGCTTACCAGTGACGATCCATATGGAATGAACATCAACAAATAGCTGATAGATCTGTGATTGAGTGATTAGAGAACAGTCCAGAGTCTAAGCAGAAAAAGGCCTTTCACATTGGCTGATGTTAATGAGCCCACCGCTCAGAGAAGACCGTACAAGAATGGTATGCATGGCAGGGTTGCAGGGTTGAATCCGTTGCTTTGCGAAAGCAGTGATGCCCACCACGTGGCACATCAACATTTCAACAGGCTATTGGAAAAACATTTTGTGAACCAAAATAGAAAATTTGATTCAAATGAGAAGCATTGTTTCTAGAGGAAAGCACTGTATTCTCACCTTATTCCATCTGTGAAACATGGTGATAGTAGTATTGTGGTTTGGCCCTGTTTTGTTGCATCTGGGCCAGGATGGTTTGCCATCATTGATGGATTAGCGAATTCTGAATTATACCAGCAAATTTTAAAAGAAAATGTCAGGACATTGCACTCTCAAGGGAATGTGGATCCTAAGCACAAGTCGTTCTACCAAAAAATGGACAGGGAGGATAAAATGTAATTATTTAGAATGGCCAATGCGAAGTCCTGACCTTAATCCGATAGAAATGATGTGGAAGCAGCTCATGTGAAGCAGCCAACCAAAATCCCAGGTTTGAAGAAGTTCTTTTTCGAGGAATGGGCTAAAAGTCCTTCAAGCTGATGTGCAGGATTGATCAACAGTTACTGGCATCATGTAGTTGCACAAGGGTCACTCCAGATACTGAAAACAGAGGTTCAAATACTTTTGCCACTCACATATGTATGTTTATATAGTTTTCCTCAATAAATGAATAAATGTCCAAGTATAGTTTTGTCTTTGTTAATTGCAGTTGTTTAGTCGGGTTATCTACTTTTGGGATTTGTGTGAAAATGTGGTGATGGTTTGATCATATGCAGAAATCTAGCAAATTCTAATGGGCTCGCAAACTTTCAAGCACCACTGTAAATAAAAATAATGTTTGTTTCACTCTCCTGTTCCTGCCAGTGTAGCTGCGCAGCAGCGCAACAGTGAAAGTGTGGAAACCTTTTAGCATCTATAGAACTCACTGTTCATGTGAAACATCAAAAATAAAAGTTTTTTTTACATAGAAAATACGAGAAAAACGCTCTCAATCCATTTTTCAGCTTGGTGTGCGATTAGAATTCTGGTTTTGGTTTGTCCAAGAATTAAAAATTTGGTGCATCATTGTTTAAAGCAGTTCAAATCTGCAGCAAAGACCATTTTAGCATGCAGTCATGCATTTCGATTCTGGTCTTGCACAGTACTGGCATACAGAATTTGTAATCATTTGCAGCCATTTCAACTGCAGAAAGAAGCGAAGCAAGCAGATCAGATAAACATGCATTTTTGTCACTGTCACAGGTATTATTTCAAGAAGGTGAGCGATGAGTTTGACTGTGGCGTGGTGTTTGAGGAGGTACGAGAGGATGATGCCATCTTGCCCATCTTTGAGGAGAAGATTATTGGCAAAGTGGAGAAGATCGACTGAGGATCAGGAAGCAGGAGATGTGCCGATGGAGAGTTGAGGAATAGGAGGAGCTGCACAACTGCCACGAAGGGAAAGACGTGAATGGAGGTGCTGGTGTGTGTGTGAGAGTGTGTGTGGAAGGTCGAGCGGAATTGGGGATGAAGAGAGAGTGAGAGAGAGGATGAGAGAGCAGTGAGCACTGTGGAATGTACGCTATAGACTCCAAGGCTTCTACCTCTGCACTAAACCCTGTTCTGGTCCCACATAACCGCTCCGGTCACTGTGGGATTCAGAAAGCCAATGGACTTTATAAAGGAGCGAGGCAGCACACACATCATTTTGGTATATTTCTAACTTTAAAATGTCATGTAGCAATGTAAAGTTTGACTAGAAAAAAAAAGAATTGCTAAGAAATATGTTTACTAAAGCTGCCTATTTTTGATATGACCTGTCAGAAGGAAGGTATACTTTCTACCGTCACGCCTCTTGTAATTTTTATATTTAGTGGTACCACACGTGTACAGACAGCCTGTTTAAAACAGCAAAAAAGAGGAAAAAAGTTTTATAACTATTTAAATATTTAAAATGAAAAATAACCATGTTGGTTTGCTTTTAAAGCTGTGGCAGATCCAGTTTGAGAACGTCGGTTTCATGACACCCTTTCATGCAGGAGGCTGAATGAAAACCAGGAACCATAGCTCATTCTCTCACAAGTGCTTTTAAATTTAAATCTCATTTGTTCTCCACTCAGTGTGCTGCACTTCCCTGCGTTTTGCATCGATGTCAGATGGGAAGGAGGGTAGGTCGCTTAGATTTTGTCGAATGATCATGACATTATGGTGAGTGCCAAGCTTGGTTGAGGCGCCGCCAGAGCTATGCCTTTGTGTGTCATTAGTGGTTCAGTGGTTTTGACTAGAACCGTTGGCCATAAAATGAAATGCGACCCAGGACTCCCTTCTTTACCTAGCCTATAGTGTTTGGTCTGGCTATCAGAACAACAAAACAGGTGTACAGAACCTTGTACAAACCAGCATGTCAGTGATTTGGAACCAAATTATTTTTATGTCTACTCAGTATCCAAAATAAAATAGGGAATTGCTCACTTGTTTTCGTATTCTAGCGTGGATTCAGTCGCCCATGTTGGCATACGTGAGGGAATGTGTTTGGCTGTGCGGAGCTGTATGTCATGTGCAGCTGTATGTCACCCACCTACATAAAGATCATGTTTACACTGTCCATAACGTATTACAGAAGTACAACTGAGTAATAAAGTGTAGCCTTCAGGCTTGAAATGGCTGAATTTGGTGCTTGGCAGGATTTTTGTCTAACACTAGCATACAGTGATGTACTCGTTAAGAGGACACACAACACCAAAGAACAGTGTACTGTAGGACTTGCACACGTGCTATTCTGTGTCCAGTCTCTTTCTTGAACTGGTTTTCTGTGATTCACTCACACTGATCTTTGATGAAGGTCCTGCACAGTATAGAGAATTCTTATTGGGATTATATGGACTGGTTCTTTAGTGTTTGCCGCTGGGATGTGGCGCACAGTGAACGGTGCTGTAAGTCTATATGCGTCATTTCCTGGCCCCCCGTAAGATGATCTCAGCTTCCTGTGTCAAACATTGTCAGTTCAACATTGGGAATCACGTTCCCTTCCCCTTCTTTCATGCCATCAAAGATGTTTTAGTCCTTCATTTACTTGGACAGAGTCGGTACTCCGCTACAGTGAACCTTTTTTTTTTTTTTTTTTTAAATACCCAAGCCATTGTACTTGCAGCAAAATTGTCATCGTGCTTAGGGTCTTTCAGTGGGCATATAAAGAGGTTCATAATTACTGTGAAAAGCCTGTAAGTGAGCTCTCACTTATAATGGGTTCCCTGTATATAGTACATTGGAGTGCCTTGATGAGCATGCTCATGCTCTGTAGTCTCATCCCCTCTGTTCTGTCTGAGGAGTACCAGGGTCTTGAATCATTGTCTTTTAATTCTAGCATTATGTTCTTATTTTGCTTTTAAGTATGAACTTATTTCTGTTAGTTTCCCATGTGAAGTGTCGTCACACATTGAATAAGCATTTTCTATGTAAATATGTACATTTCTATGTGTCTCCAGACAGCAACCTGATTTGGATATTTAGTGCCCTGGTTCTGCCCGAGTGTGCAGAGTTGTACAGATCATTTTATGGTACTTTCGGAAAATAAAGACATGTAATAAAACAGCATTTTCTTTTTATTATGCTGGCCTCTTCTTTATTACTGCATCTGTGTCTGGACTAATTTTTAGGCATCTTTTTTTGTATGTATTGATTTCTTGATTTTCTTGCCTCAAGCCTTTCATGGAATATTATTATTTTTTCACCTACACATCTTCCAGATGGTGGCACTGTTGGTCTCTGGAAGGTTTTTCTTTCTTTTCTTTTTTTTTTGTTTTAACTTCAAATGAGGGGAATGTACTCGACGCATCCAAACCATTCTCTACTACAAGATTTAAGCAGTCTATTCTGTGTTGTCCAAAATTAATTGCTTTAATCAGCCTTTACTTTCCCCCTGTGGTGAAGCATGCTGCTTGTTTATGTTACTTCACAGTGCAAGAGAAGAAACTTCTAAAAAATTTATTTTTTAACCCTGGTAACAACTAACCTGGCTTATATTTTAATGTAGCCTCTGTTCAGTTGGCATGACAATGATTGTTATACAAAAAAGAAGCTAATCCACACTGTTACACATGGTAGAAGATTTGTGGCTATGTAAGGCTAGTTGAAAATTGCTAGGAGAAAATTGCAGTAAAGTACCAGGAGATTTTTCTGAAAATGGCAGCACCTGGTTAAATCTTCTTGCAGGACAATGATTTAAGGCATACAAGGTCCTAAAAATGGATTCAACAACTTGGGTAAATAATAGCTTGAATGGCATATGACTGCATCTCAGAACAATCAGCTGCAGTGACAAGTGGACAGCATTTCTTCCAGTGCTTCAGGGTGAGTAAGTAACTTTCATTTCTTTAGATTAATTTTGTATTGCAGTAATATTACTGCTAAGGAAGGAATCATGTGATATTGAGTCTCGATACATGCCTTTGCTAATACCCAATCATCACGTGGCGTTGTGTAGGCTGAGTCTAATGACAATGTTGAAGCCTTTTAATATGTGGAAGTAGCAGGGGGCAACTGTTCAGAATGACACAAGTTCTCAAAGCACCCGCAGCAGAGGTGAACTGCAATTGTGAGTGCACACCCATTGGTCGCTGTGTCAACCCTCCTGTCACTTAACAATAACAGCTATTTGTATGTTGGTCAGTGAAGACCAGTTCTGACAATTTCTTACACCACTGGAGAATGGAGCCTCTTTTATGACTACAGAATTGAAATTGTGTGATGTTTAAGGACACCCTTGTCAATAGGAATAATCACCAGCAAGGTGCATGGTGCACATTGAAGAGTACGGTGTTAAGGTGAAGATGGTTATTAATTGGGGGCTTCATAAATGTATCCTAACCTATCAAGTGATTTTCACACAAATCCTAAAAGTAAATGAGGAGAACCCAATTAAACACACTTTTTTTTCCTGAGTGGCAAAAGTATGAACCTCTTGGAGTAGCAGTTGATTTGAAGGTGAATTATAGAGCGAGGTGTTGTCAATCAATGGGATGACAATCGGGCATGAGTGGGTGCCCTGTTGTATTTAACGAACAGGGGTCTATCAATGTCTGGTCTGGACGACATGTTTGTGGAAACGTATCATGACATGAACAAAGGAGATTTCTGAGGACCTCAGGCAGAGAAGTGTTGATACTCATCAGACTTGCTTAAACTTGTATGAGTCGAACTGCGCAACTCGTTTCAGCTGAAACCTGATTCACGATTCAAGAGTCATGATTCAGATTCACCATAGACCTCAGAAAAGATCTCATGTTTATCGTGTTTTTTTTTATATTTACATCTACAATACTGCATTCTTAGTGCAAATAAGACTGTGGGTCCGAAAAACATTTATAAACGTTTATAAAAGCCACCCGAAAGCAAAACAAGAATTAAATGCTCCAGAACACAGGCTGCAGTTAGCTTAGCAGCTATGCTAAGGAGTTCACCAATAGAGTAAGTGTTTTGCTGTTACTTTTTCACTTTCAAGCCATTACTCACTAAATTATGAGATTTTTCAACACGACGGAAGCACATTGCATACTCAAAAATGCATCAGAAAGCATTGCGGATCATATTGGCCAGTGTTTGGACAGGTTTATCTTCCAAGATATATAAACTTCCTCCTCACCTGAGATAATACAGGAAGTCTTGGCTATTGTTTTTCACTGGCTTCGGTAGTGCCCTGATCATTTTTGTCAGAGATGCACATCTTTGGTGATTTTACAATGTCATATCATGTTAGGTGGTATAGAAAGTTTTTGACCACTACAACTTGTCAGAAGTCCGATAGCATACAAATCCAAGTCAATAAGAAATATTATTAAATCTACAAATGGAGGCATTAGAATAGTCTCTGCACTATTTTACTGGAGTGCATCTTGGAAGAACTCCATTCTCTCGAAATGAAACAAACAAACAAACAAAACAAGAATCCAGTCAACACTGGCTGAATAAAGAGGCATTTTAAAAAAAACAACTGCTCTATATAAAGCAGTTGCGTGTATAAAGCACTACTTTATAATTAAAAAGGATAAAGTGTCCCATTTTGGGTGGCACAGTGGCTTACCTCACAGCGAGATGGCCCTGGGTTCAGTACCAGGTCTATCAGTCTGAGTCCTTTCTGGATAGAGTCTGCATGCCCTCCCTTTGTCCTTGTGGGTGTACTCCAGCTTCCTACCACAAAAACAGGCTTGTTAGCTTAATTGGTGCCCCTTGGTGTGTGTGTGTGTATCAGTCTGTAAGTTTGTGTGCCCTATGATGGATTGGTGCCCTATCTAGGGTTGTTCCTGCCTTGCGCCCTGTGCTGCCAGCTAGGTACCAGCTCTTCCGTGACCCTGAATCGAGCGGATAATAAAGTGTATCCCATTTTACCCCCAGTTAACCTGGTCAGGGTAATGAGGAGTTGGGAAGCATATGTCAGAAATCACTGGGAGCATGTTGAAGTACTAGTCCATTGCCGAATTCTGGTACCGTATCATGTGACATTTGCGTTGGCAGCACAGCCCAAGATTCAAAACCAGGGCCTCAGGAACTGCTGTTTCCAGCAGATGGCTATTAAATCAGAGCCACAGGAGGAAACGTTTGACCTCTGTCATTGCCAACAAAGGTTATGTTACAAAGTATTGAGTTGAAGTTTTGTTATTGACCAAATACTTATTTTCCACCATAATTTACAATTAAATTCTTAAAAAATCTTACAATGTGATTTCCTGGATTTTTTTTCTTCATTTTGTCTCTCATAGTTGAAGTGTACCTATAATGAAAATTACAGACCTCTCATGTTTCTAAGTAGGAGAACTTGCACAATCAGTGGCTGACTAAATACTTTTGCCCCACTGTATGCATGCATGCGCGTGTGTGTGTGAGTGTGTATTATTTATTTATATATATATATGAGAGAGAGAGTTTGTTTTGTGTATATATAAAACAAACATTCTCTCAATAAAGTAATCCCAATTTGGACAGAACTTTAGAAGCAAATATTAAACGTCAGTACAGATTGCGACTTAATTTATGAATGCTATTAGACAAGATTACAGTATAAATATCCTTTTAGCTTTGATCTGAAGCAGAGCAGAAGTGCAAAGGGAAGACAGAACATTTAATTACTAAATGCATCTCTTATAAGATCACATGGACTGCATATGTTTGATGTGTTCAAGGAGCTTTCAGGCAGACTTCCAGTTATGAATCCCTCATATTAATAAAGAAAAGTTTTTTGTGCAGTGATAGGCAAAAGCCTGAGATCATTAGTGAATATGCTTGTTTTTTTTCCAGATTAATTAATTTATTTTCATGACAAATCTTATCATGATAATAACCTGAGTGGAAAGTTGAATCTTTAAGAAAAATAAAGAAATGTCAGACTTAATGTAGCCTTCTGTGGTTGTAATGACAGCATCCACTCGAGCCGGCATGGACTCCACATGTTTGTTCAATATGTGGTGATCCATGTTATCCCAGCACGATTTCACAATATTCCAAAGAGCATCATGTGATGTTACTGAATGCTTATATATCTGACTTCAAGTGCCCTATAAATGTTCCGTTATTAAATATGTTATTCATTATTTCATTATTATTAAATAAAAATGCAAAATAGAAGGAATTTTGATTTTTTTTTTTTCAGACTTCTGACCCCCTAATCTTTTTTCTTTTGACATACTCTATATAGGCAAAGGTCTCTGGGCATAAGTAATGACTTCAGTGTTAGTATGGTTGAGTTTGGAGCCTGACTGTTTGAGGCTGTGGACAGGTGTCTTTTATACAGATAACGAGGTCAAACGGGTGCCATTAATACAGGTAATGAGTGGAGGACAGAAGAGCTTCTTAAAGAGGACGTTACAGGTCTGTGAGAGCCAGAAATCTAAGCTTGTTTGTGGGTGACCAAATACTTATTTTCCACCATGATTTCCAATTAAATTCTTTAAAAATGTCGATTTTTGGACTTTTTTTTCTCATTTTGTCTCTCATAGTTGAAGTGTACCTATGATGAAAATTACAGATTTCTCTCATGTTTCTAAGTAGGAGAACTTGCACAATCGGTGGCTGACTAAATACTTTTTTGCCCCACTGTATGATGGAATGAGGGCTCCGAGCCAGTTAGCCAAGTTCTCCAGCAAAGCAACCAATATTGTTATGGACTGTCAAATGTGGTGAAGTTACAGAATTGATAGGATCTTGTGGACTAACCTGTGATATACAGAACGTATTAAGTTCTTGGTCCAGGCAGTCTATGATGTTCTAACCAGTCCTTCCAACCTACATTGTTTGGGTTTGCGTGAAACACCAGGCTGCCCCCTCTGCCTCAGAAGGGTTACCCTGGAGCACATTATGAGCTGCTATCTGAAGGCTCTGGGGAAATGAAGGTAACTCTGGTGGCATGACTTAGTACTGCATATATTTGGTGAGACTGTACAGTGTGAGCTCTAATAGCTGCAAGGTACAACCTACTAACCAGTCCATCTGTTTTGCCAGAGCTGGAGAAAAGTTAAACAACAAAGGCAGCATCAGGCCTCCTGAACAGGGGACAGGACTGGCAGTTGTCTGTGGATTTGGCTAGGTAATTCAAGTTCCTCTGGCATCTTGTTAGCAGTACCCAATGGCTTTCCATAATTTTACTGTCGGAAATGACAAGAACTATCCAGTGTTAACTGTGCCTTGGGAAGAATGTCAATGACATAAATGTAATGCATGGAGGAAACCTTCGAGCAGAAGAGGGAAAATACTTTATCAAGAGCTGCCACAGATGAGGTTGGAGGGCAAGCTGCTTACATGTGGATACTTTTCAGGTTAGAACCTCTGTAAGGCATACTTTGTACTTGATAAGAGAAAGAAAGAGGAAAGCCATCAACTATACCATGGAGGCAGCTGAAAAACACTCCTGATGGCAAAAAAGTAGATTCATAGGATACAGCTGCTAGGGAACAAGCTGAGGCTTGATCAGCCTCAGCTGTTCCGCCAGTGTGAGGGTGTATGATGTTGAAAACTGTTGTAAGATGATCTGTGTGGGTGTATAATGTCGATGACCTAAAGCACCCAAAGACCCCAGGTTACATCACTGATGATATGCTCTAGTTAAGCATCTTAAAATGGTTTATGCTATCTGCTGTATATTTTATGAGTACACAGCAGAAAACTGATGAACTGACTTGTCGGGGAGGTGAAAACCTGTAACAGCTTCATACTGACTAGCACTAAGGTGTTTATTACAAAGCTTTCTACAGCCACTCTTTGTCTATGGAAATGTCATGCCTGTGTGTTTCACATTATATATCTGTTAGCAGTTTGTATAGCTGAAATAAAAGAGATCATTAATTAGAAGAAATGTCTGCATACTTTTGGCTATAATAGTGTACTATGTAGCCATCTGTAGGCTATAGCAAGCAGGTCATGTTACATTAACATGTAGAGCAGAATGTTAGCGTATGCCAAATAGGTAGACATACGAAAATGAATTTCATATATGCATCATAACAAACATTCACCCATAGCTTGGAGCATGAATTCTTCAGCTAAGAGTCTATGTTCCTACTTTGTTGTTCATAATTTCAATCACAGCCATCTGATGTAATCAATGTGCAACACTCCTGAGTTAATTGAAAATTTTCTCTGGAGTGCACCTAACAGGAAATCTCTTGTGTAGCTCCACACTTCAGTTCACAGCATTTCTAGTTTGTATATGTGGCTAAATAATGTTAGGAGGCTACATGGCTACCACTACAAATCACTAATTGGTACACTTAGAATAAGCAGTGTGGTGCCTCTTTGTGTGGCCTGATAGTGTTCTCGTCTGGAATCTATCTGGAGCAATCTGATGGGAATTTAATGGCTCAGGAGTGGGAGAAGTAGAAGACAGACTCATAACATCACATGGTGTTTACATGCAGACTCATAACACTAGAGAAATAGACAAAATTGTTGGTACCCCTCAGTTAATGAAAGAAAAACCCACAATGGTAACAGAAATAACTCTAATCTGACAAAAGTAATAATAAATACAAAGTCTGTGAAAATGAACAAATGAAAGTCAGACATTGCTTTTCAACCATGCTTCAACAGAATTATTTAAAAAATAAACTCATGATACAGGCTTGGACAGAGATGATGGTGACCAAAGGGACATGTTAAATCAAGGTATGTTCACTAATTAGCATCACAGGTGTCTACAATCCTGTAATCAGTCAGTGGGCCTATATATAGGGCTTCAGGTAGTCACTGTGCTGTTTGGTGACAAGGTGTGTACCACACTCAACATGGACCAGAGGAAGTAAAGGAAAGAGTTGTCACAGGACATTAGAAAGAAAATTCTAGACAAGAATGTTAAAGGTAAAGGTTATAAGACCATCTACAAGCAGCTTGATGTTCCTGTGACTACAGTTGCATATGTTATTCAGAAATTTAAGACCCATGGGACTGTAGCCAACCTCCCTGGATGTGGATGCAGGAGGAAAATTGATGACAAATGAAAGAGACTGATAATACATATGGTAACAAAACTTATAAAGAGGTTAAAGGTGAACTTCAAGCTCAAGGAACATCACTGTCAGCTCTATGTTCACAGACAGAAAAATGAAGCATATCAAGAAAAGATCACTGTCCCTTCTGTGGAACATGGAGGAGGCTCTGTTATGTTCTGGGGCTGCTTTGCTGCATCTGGCACAGGGTGTCTTGAATCTGTACAGGTACAATGAAGTCTTAAGACTATCAAGGAATTCTAGAGAGAAATGTGCTGCCCAGTGTCAAAAAGCTTGGTCTCAGTCGCAGGTCATGGGTCTTGCAACAGGATAATGACCCAAAACACACATCTAAAAACACCCAAGAATGGCTAAGAGGAAATCACTGGACTATTCTGAAGTGGCCTTCCATGAGCCATGACCTAAATCCTATTGAGCATCTTTGGAAGGAGCTCAAACATGCCGTCTGGAAAAGGCACTGGAGCAGTTTGCTCATGAGGAGTGGGCCAAAATACCTGCTGAGAGGTGCAGAAGTCTCACTGACAGATACAGGACTCATTTGATTGCAGTGATTGCCTCAAAAGGTTGCGTAACAAGATATTAAGTTAAGAGTACCATCATTTCTGTCCAGGCCTGCTTCATGAGTTTATTTTTTTTTAATAATTCTGTCGAAGCATGGTTGAAAAGCAATGTCTGACTTTCGATTGTTCATTTTCATAGACGTTGTATTTATTATTACTTTTGTCAGATTAAAGTTATTTCTGTTACCATTATGGGTTTTTCTTTCATTAATTGAGGGGTGCCAACCATTTTGTCCACATGTGTATGTACCTGTGTGTTACAGCACTCGAGACAAATCTAAAAAATAAAAAAAAAACAGCTACACAATGCATTTAGAAAGTCTTCAGACTCTCACTTTTTTCACATTTTTATGTTGATACCTTGATCTACAATAATAATAATAAGAAAATCAAAAAATCTGCACTCCATTCCCCATAATGAGAAACTGAAGACACAATTTGTAGAAATATTTGCAAATTTATTAAAAAGAAAAGGCTAAAATTTCACAAAGTCATAAGACCCTTTACTATGACACTTGAAATTTAGATCATCTCTTGATCATCTTTGACATGTTTCTTGAGTGGAGTCCACCTGTGGTAAATTCAGTTTATTGAACATGATTTGGAAAGAAACACACCTGTCTATACAAGGTCTCACAGCTAACAATGCATATCAGCAAAAACCAAGCCATGAGGAGGAAAGAACTCCCTGTAGAGCTCAGAGAGAGAGAGAGGATTGTGTGGAGGCACAGATCTGTAGAAGGGCTACAAAAACGTTATGTTGCACTGAAAGTTCCCAAGAGCACAGTGGCCTCCATAATCATTAAATGGAAGAATTTGAAAAAACCAGGACTCTTCCTAGAGCTGGCCGCCTCACCAAACTAAGTAATCAGGGGAGAAGGCCTGGGTAAGAGAGGGGAACAAGAACCCAGTGGTCAATCTAGCTGAGCTCCAAAGATCCTGTGTGCAGATAGGAGAAACTTCCAGAAGGTCAACCATTACTGCAGCACTCCACCAATTTAGGCTTTATGGCAAAGAGGCCAGACAGAAGCCTCTCCTCAGTAAAAGTATGGGATTGTGTCAACCCCAAATGGCAAAGGTAATTTACACTTCTGTGATGGCAGCATTAATGCAGAAAAGTACATTGTGGTTGTAGAGCAACAAATGCTGCTTTCAAGACGTCATATTTTCCAGGGACATCCATGCATTTGTCAACAAGACAGTGCAAAACCACATGCTGCACACATTACAAAGGCATGGCTGCAGAAGAGGGTACGGGTAATGAACTGGCCTGCCTTCAGTCCTTGCCTGTCCCAAATAGACAATGTGTGGAGAATTTTGAAATGGTAAATGCGACAATGACAACCTTGTACTGTTGCTTCTTATATCATGTTTGCAGGAAGATTGGGACAAAATAACACCTGAAACATTAAATCACTTGGTATCCTCTGTGCCAAAACAACTTGTAAGCATTACAAAGTGCTTTAAATGTTTTAGCGTCCCAACTACTGACTCCTATTGGCTGTATATTTTTGGTGTTATGAGGCAATTTTTAACCCAGAGTTATTTTGGCTGTTTTTCAGTCTCAGCTAGTTGGAAAACTTCCCCAATCTTATATACAGCACCATTACATAACAATGGGACCGGTGATCAGTTTAATATGCAAATTGCCATGGCCATTAATGACAATGTCTATGTGTGCCAATCACATAGGATTTGGGTATAGCTGTGATGGCAGCGCTGTAAGTTGGTGAGAGGTGTACTCTGAGGCCCCCTCCTCGGCCCTTTTTACAGTCATTTTTGTAAAAAGGAAACACCCATGGCTGAAACGAGGTGGGATCCTCAGAGTACACCTCTCACCATCTTATAGCGCTGCCATCGCAGCTATGTGAACGTGGATAAACTGATCACCGGTCCCATAGTTATGTAGTGGTGCTGGTATAATGCATTATGCAAATATGCTGTATATAAGATTGGGGAAGTTTTCGAACTAGCTGACACTGAAGAAGTCACTTAGATGAGTGACAAAATGTTTCTCCCACAAAACCTTATGTCCAGATGAACAGATTCAACTTCTGGAATTTTCTTACCTGGATTATGTGTTATGCATCAAAACACTAGTCATTTATATATATATATACTCAATTTAGTGTAATCAATTAACCTAACATGCATGTCTTTGGTCTGTGGGAGGAAACCGTCGTACCCAGAGTAAACCCACGCAGACACGAGGAGGACATGTAGACTCCACACAGCAGGGACCCAGGCCACTTCACCCCAGGATTGAACCCAGGACCTTCTTGCTGTGAGACGATGGTGCTACCCACCGTCGTAAAATTGCAAGGACCCCCAGCATTGTGTGGATGTCCCCCAAGCAGACACTAGATGGCAGTGCCGACTTGACTATTGTACCGGGATCCACACAGTTCACGCAATCGTGCATGCATTAATTGATTGCGGCACGAATGCGCTCAGCTGTCAGCGGCGTTATTCAAGAGCTCGCTTTCGCGCTGACAGTTGTCGCACCCTCACTCTGTGTTTCACAGATCTCGCATCACTTTGTGTTCTTCATTGCGATCGCTTCTCATTGTGTTGCGTTGACTTGAGACCTCACCCATCTCACACTCTTTAAAGAGTTTTTGCGCTTCCTTGTTTTTTGGGTTGGTTAGGGAGATTGGATGAACTGAGTCCATTTAGGGGGTCAGTTCTCATAGGGTCAAGAGGCCCGAGGTAACCTTTTGTTAGAGATTAGAAGTAGTGTAGAGAAAGCTGTTACGCGTTCATTTTGCGTTCCTTTTTGCGTTCACGCTTTCTCTCCCCCCGCCTCCTGACACTGTGCACCGTTCTGCGCCTGCGCGTCTCGGCGAGTACATGACTCGCGCTGTGCATACGCTGGGCACCGTGCCCCCCTTTTTCTAGCCACTGAGGTTGCTTTCCTTATTGTTTTATTTATTTTTCCCCTTTCGTGAACCATAGTTTTATTTCTTTATTTATATTTTGGTTCGCCTATTCCATCTGGAGCTAACTGCAGTTGGGTCCTCAAATTCCTTATTCTTTTGTTTTCATGGTTCGCAGTGCTTTATATGACAAACTGTAACAAAAATTGGCTAGACCTAAGAAAATGCACTTGAGAGACATGTACAACCATTTGCTCATCACTTCTCATTGCTGCAGTGAATTGTTGGGGAAAAAGCTGGAAACCGGGAAATTCACTAACATATTCTTTTTTTTTATACAAAGAGAAAATCATGAAGACTTACAGTGCTGCTTGAAAGTTTGTGAATCATTTAGAATTGTTTATACTTCTGAATAAATATGACCTAAGACATCATCAGAATTTCACACAAGTCCTAAAGTAAATAAAGAGAACCCAGTTAAACAAGTATTATGTATGACCAAGTATTATACTTGGTCATTTATTTATTGAGAAAAATTCTCTGATATAATTCAGAATTCATTGTTCCATCAATGATGGCAAGCCATCTTGGCCCAGATGCAGCAAAACAGGCCCAAACCATGATACTACCACCACCATGTTTCACAGATGGGATGTTTTCCTTTCTCCAAACATAATGCTATTCTTCAAAAAAGTTTCTATTTTGGTCTCATCCGTCCACAAAACATTGCTTCCAATAGCCTTCTGGCTTGGTCACGTGATCTTTAGGGCAAACTTCAGATGAGACAGTAATGTTTCTTTTTATTGCAAGGCCGAGCAGTTTGCTTTCTCCTTGCAACCCTGCCAGCCCCTGCACACCACCATTGTGGTTGCAGCGTTCTTCTGCAATGGTGGACTCATGAATATTAACATTATCCCCAATGTGAGAGAGGCCTTCAGTTGCTTAGAATTTACCCTGAGATCCCTTTGTGATTCTCGCCAACTATTACATGCTTTGCTCTTGGAGTGATCTTTGTTGGTCGACCACTCATTGGGAGGGTAACAATTGTCTTGAATTTCCTCCATTTGTACACAATCTGTCTGACTGTGGATTGGTGGAGTCCAAACTCTTTAGAGATGGTTTGTAACTTTTTCCAGTCTGATGAGCATCAACAACTCTTTTTCTGAGGTCCTCAAACATAACCTCAAGCCAAACATGAAATAAGTCCCCATGGGTCCTAAAATTTTTGATGATTATAGCCAACTGAACAGTAATCAGCCAACAGTAAATCAAGGACCAGAGTCCTCCAGGAGTCCTCCAGATCACTTTCAGGCTGAGAAGTTAGCATTAGCAGCTAGAACCCTGACTTCACCAATAGAGTAATTGTTTTGCTTTTACTTTTCACTTTCAATCCATTACTTACTAAATTACATTACCTGTACAATACAACTCAATTAATAGATAATGCCTTATACAGTGTGGATTTTCTGGGGGTCTGGAACAGGTTAATTCAATTTACGTTAAAAATTTGCTAGGTACTGGTCTTTTTTGAAACTCGACAAGCCTTCTGGAACGAATTAACAACGAGAACCAAGGTACCACTGCACCAGCAATTGTGGGTCGAGTGTCCAATACCAGAGGGTGGTCAGTTGAGCAAACAGTTCCAAGGGCAGATAGGGAGGGTGTGTAATCCAGTAAATTCAATGACTAGTGATGAAGGAAAACAATGAGCGGGGGATGAACATGTATGAACCAGAAAATCAGATTTGGGAAACTGAAAGGCTCACTGGGACTGAGTGTGATAGAAAAGCCTTGATATGTAGATGTAGTCCAGGCTGCAAGCCTGAACTGCCACAGTATGATAATTGTTAGTGTAAAATAGGCAAATTGATTAAAAACTTACATTTAAAAAGGACAGATCTTCAGTTCTGTACTTTGTGACACCTGCTATATTTGACATGGCTACAGCTGTACTCAAATGCTCCCTGGACAAAAAATTAGTCACCTTGCATGTTTAAGATGGTAGTAACTTCAGGTTCCTGCAGATGCCAAGGATGATTGAGCTAGAAATACCTGTGAGGTGTGTGATGGTACTCATAGCTTGAAAAGAGGTGGTACAGTGCATTGAATGTCTTGTTTGATGTGTGGAAAATGGGTCACAAAGCAGATGTTAATGATTGGCAAAAAGAAGTGATTGCATTTGGGCATACCAAAGGCCATAGTGTGAAGGAAGTAGCTGAATTTGCAGGTGTATCAAAGTGTACAGTCATACAGCTCTAGCAGCAGTGGCAAAAATCCCAGTGTACAGGAAATTCTGGCCAGAATCATGGTCGAAATACACAACTGATGGACACTTTATTCACGACTTTATTCACAAGTCGTGATTTTATTCACGACTTGTGAATAAAAACTTCTTCACTTCCAGGCAAGAATTGCTTATAGAAGTCAAAGCAGGTCCTTTACAACACACTGTACCTCTCTGTACACTCTACAGGGAACTGCATACCATGAGCATATGGAGCAGAGTGGCACACGGGGCATTTGTTCACTTCTGCTGTGGGCAAAAAGATGAAAAAATTGGACTGTTTGTGTCTGGAAACATGTTATCTTGTCAGATGAATCTCGTTTCTGCCTGTGTGAATGATAGTAGATGTCCCTAGACCTGTTCATCAAATATCTCAGGAAGCCTTCAATGAGGACTGTGTACAAGGTGGGGTTTAAGCAAGGTTCTGTAATATCCTGGGGTGTGTTATTGGAAATGGGTCCTTTGGTTGAGGTGACAGAAAATTTCAACCACAATGCTGACTCACGATTCTGAGTGTTATTTCAGATTGCTGTTTTGTGTATGTTTTTCGACTCACGCTTTGTATTTCCCAGATTCCGAGTTCGTTGATGTCACCTACATCCAGAAACTTGTACAGTCCAAATTTAATCACAGCTGTTATTCTAGTTGATGGTGGTATTATATGCCATTAGGTACGTTGCAGTCACAACGTGACTTTTTGTCTGGTGATTTTATCTGCACACTCCCACCTTCCTGGCATCCATAAGATGCAGATCTATGCAGACCAGTAAGTCTAACACTACTGACTAATGTCCTGGGGCCTTAGAACTACCCTGGTATTTTCTGTTTATTTCTCACTAGTAGTGGATTTTGTCACATTACTACAGGAACAGAACATTATGCAGATTCCGGTTAGGCTCTGAGTTTAGAATTCAAACATGCTTGAGGGATGATAAAATCCAATCTTCAGCTACTGGCATTTGCCATCTTTTAGAAAATAAATTATTCAGAGAACTTGTTCTTAAATATAATTTGCATAACAGCTGCAAATTGATTTTTATCTACCTTAGCTGTTAAGACGCAAGGTGGCAGAGCACCTGATCATGGTTGTTAGTAAAAGGATGTGTAAAAGCTTTGAAGCATAATTATGAACCAGATATTTGTTTTTATCTTTGTAGTATTAGTCTTCTATAGATAGATAGATAGATAGATAGATAGCAGCTCAGGTACAGAAAGGAAAAAGTATTTAAACTAAGTAAGTAATTACTGTACATTACCATGCAGGTGTATACATAGAAATAAATATATGTAATATGACAATAAAAAACTACAAGTGTGATGTGCAATAATGTTATATTTTGCTTCTACTAAGAATTAATTCTTCTCCTTTTTTACCTAGGACACCATGGGTTAATTTTCATTCATGAGGATGTTATTATGGTGACTACGTCCAATTTGAATTCTTCATTTTATAAGAAGGGAACTGAGCTGTAGCATGGTGCTTAATCCAGTCATGCAGATCCACTATTTTGTGGTCAGTTGTTCTCCAGAGATTAGAATTAAAATCACTTGTCTTTAAGCTGTAACTCCTGTTCTCATACCCAAAGATTTACTTTTTTATCACTCCCTACACAGTTGGGTAGGGGCCACTGTTGTAGAGATGGAGGATAAACCCCCTGAATTACCTCCCCTCCCTCATGCATGGCTACTTGTTCGAGTATGATGCCTGATCCAGTCGGGACTCGGACATGTGTGCTGCTTCACATATTTTCACACATTAATGAGACCTTAAAGCAAGAAAATGTTTTATGGCTAAAAAATGTGTTTTTCAAAACAAACCTCCCCTGTTGTTTTCATCATTGAATGTGTAACATCCTGCAGGGTACTGGCTTATTGGATCTTTAATTAATTCCGGTACACAATGTTATGGTAGGGATTGGATTCTGATAAACAGTAATGTGGTCAGTTTAGAAAGGTGATCTGCTTGATTGAAAAGGGAAGATCATTAGCACGTTCTGCTGGAGCAGCTGGGAGAAAGTAGAAAGGTCTAAAATCAAAACATAAGCAGATTCATTACTGGGTGTTTGCCCACGAATGGTTTGCTGTGATGTACATTTTTGCATCTTTCAAACTTTTCTTTCATGTGTCAAAGCTGAAAATTAAATATCTGATCATTAAAGATTGAGAGACGCTACCTGTATATTAATATTTAGTCTCTCCTGTTCTACAACATGTGATGTTCTTTTGTTATACCAGCTATACTGTTTTATAAATTTTTCCCTATTGTTATACTCTTCTGGACCTAGTTTCCCTTCCCCTTCCTTCCTCACATTTTCTCATTCATCTTCGACTTTTACAGTTGCATTGTTTTACTGGTCCTTTCGTCTTTACCACATTAAATTGAAATTAGATGTACACAATACAAATTACTATTTCAGATTTACAGTTACAGCCTTCTGTTCATGCATCATCATACACACTGTATCAGTCAGCTTTTTCCACATATACTATAGGTCAACATTATACAGTGGTGCTTGAAGGTTTGTGAACCCTTTAGAATTATCTATATTTCTGGATAAATATGACCTAAAACATCATCAAGTCTTAAAAGTAGATAAGGAGAACCCAGTTAAACAAATGAGACAAAAATATTATACTTGGCCATTTATTTATTGAGGAAAATTATCCAATATTACATATCAGTGAGTGGCAAGAGTATGTGAACCTCTAGGAGTAGCAGTTAATTTGAGGGTGAAATTAGAGTCAGAGTGTTTTCAATCAATGGGATGCCAATCAGGTGTGAGTGGGCACCCTGTTTTTTTTAAAGAACAGGGATCTATCAAAGTCTGCTCTTCACAACACATGTTTGTGGAAGTGTATCATGGCACGAATAAAAGAGATTTCTGAGGACCTCAGAAAAAGAGTTGTTGATGCTCATCTTCAAGACCATTGTTACCCTCCCTAGGAGTTGCCGACCAACAAAGATCACTCCAACAGCAAAGCGTGTAATAGTTGGCGAGGTCACGAAGGACCCCAGGGTAACTTCTAAGCAACTGAAGGCGTCTCTCACATTGGCTAATGTTAATGTTCATGAGTCCACCATCAGAAGAACACTGAACAACAATGGTGTGCATGACAGGGTTGCAAGGAGAAAGCCACTGCTCTCCAAAAAGAATATTGCTGCTTGTCTGCAGTTTGCTAAAGATCATGTGGACAAGCCAGAAGGCTACTGGAAGAATGTTTTGTGGACGGATGAGACCAAAATAGAACTTTTGGCTTAAAAAAAAAGCGTTATATTTGGAGAAAGGAAAACACTGCATTCCAGCATTAGAACCTTATCCCATTCGTGAAACATGGTGGTGGTAGTATCATGGCTTGGGCCTGTTTTGCTGCATCTGGGCCAGGACGGCTTGCCATCATTGATGGAACAATGTATTCTGAATTATATCAGAGAATTCTAAAGGAAAATGTCAGGACATCTGTCCATGAACTGAATCTCAAGAGAAGGTGGGTCATGCAGCAAGACAACGACCCTAAGCACACAAGTCGTTCTACCAAAGAATGGTTAAAGAAGAATAAAGTTAATGTTTTGGAATGGCCAAGTCAAAGTCCTGACCTTAATCCAATCGAAATTTTTTGTGGAATTTAATGTTAGGAAACCCACCAACATCCCAGAGTTAAGCTGTTCGTTACGGAGGAATGGGCTAGAATTCCTCCAAGCGGTTTTCTTTATCTACTTTTATGACTTCTGGGAATCTGGATAATTGTTGTTAGGTTCATAATTTATATTTATGCAGAAAAATAGAAAATTCTAAAGTGTTCACAAACTTTCAAGCACCACTGTAGCAAATGTTAAGGTTCATTAGCCAGTATGCTAAATATTTGCTGTCTATATATGTACAGCAATAAATTGCTAATGTTCATGTTTATAAAGTATATCTAAAAACAAGACTAATTCTAAGCGATAAGCATATTGCAGAATACATACCTTTAGTAACTCCTTCTAGCTAACTAAAATAAATAAAACTGGACGATAAATGTTTTCAAAGGTTTGGTATGATATAATAGACTATGTTAAAGCTGAAAAAATGTTGGAATTTGGAGAAACATTCACTGAATTTAGTCAAGTTAAATCACATTATGTTTAACCCTATAGTGATGCTGATACATTGTGTTTATCTAAGCTTAAAATGTTTTTACAGCTGATTTTGTTTGTACTCAGCAAATGGTGCCGCTTGTGTCAGTATCCAACGATGCCAGCATTGGAACTTTTCACCGCGTTCATCAGTGACTGCATTAAGGTCAGCAGTGAAAAAGTCCAGGAGTCAATGTGGAAAAGGAATTTTCAACGACCGTTTGTTGACCCTTTATGTGTATGGTTAACCCATTCACAAAGAAAACAACAGTACTTTGCATAGTCACGTTTCCATTATGTAACAGGACAGACTTCCGGCTTAACTTTGATAAATCTATAAATAGTTGCCATGTTTGGGGGTCATGCACATGAACCCAAAACCATGAACAATCCATCAATGTCAGTGCTGAAATTGAGGTTGTCAACCAGTGCAAAGTTTTTCAAATGTTCTTGACGGTTCCACAAAGAGAGATGTTTTTGTACCTGGTGAGAGCAAACTTCGTTGTTTTAATCTTGAACCAAGTAATTCTGCTTTAGCTTTTCATATATCTAAGACCCTGACCACGTCATTTAATTATGGCTTTGTTGACAAATGAGAATAAGTGTCCTTTTCTACATCTGGTTCGTGTGTTGTGGCAACCTCGTCTGCTTCATTTAGGCTTCATGTCTCTGGTGGCATTGATACTGGAAAACTATCATCATGTGGCAGTAGTCTCATGGCTGGAGACAGATTGGGTTATTCAGTTGTTTTCTTATTTTTATTAGAGTTCATACATTGATCAGACAGAAGCAACAAACTGTCACATGATCCTTCTGTTCTCACCATAACATTAGAACTGCAAATTTCACCGACTTCCAAATGAATCTGTGCCCAGCTCTAAGGTTGACTGCACATAAAAGGCTTTCCTAATAGGTGCAGTCATGGTGCATCTTTGTGCCTTAAGCGTATACTCGCCACAGATGTAACAGAATGTATTACAGCTGTTGCGACATTGTTAAGATATTTCTGCTGTCTTAAATCTTCCTGAAGACAGTAAATCCTATTATCATGTACCGTATTTTTCGGACCATAAGGCGCACTTAAAATCCTTTAACTTTCTCAAAAATCGACAGTGCACCTTAAAATGCGGTGCGTCTAATGTATGAATTAATTCTGGTTGTGCTTTCTGACCTAGAACCGATTGTAGATGGTACATGGCCGCACATAAATCTGTCAAAATGTTTTAGCACGGCCTGGGTAAGTTACGAAGCTTAGGCAACCATAGTGGCGCCGCCTCGCGGAGTAGTACTGTATGTGCTTCGCAGCATTAGGTTACGTGCATTCATTCATTTATTTTTCGAAGCGGATTTCAACTCAACGCTATCAGTCCATGCAGTACAACATGGACATAGAGCAGCTGGGAGAATTTCAACATTAAACAAATCAATGGTACGGAAGTGAGGAAGCAGAAGACGCCTCGCCAGTAAAGACCAAACTGAGTTTGGTTGTTTCATTTCATGCGCCTATAACCCGGTGCACTTTTGTATGAAAATACCCGTTAGCAGCCAATCGTTGATATTGCTCTTAATGGTCTGAAAAAATACGGTATACTCACATGCTTTTTCTCCGAAGCACATTAACTTGTGTCCCAACAGCAATTGTACAGTGGGCAAAAAGTATTATTCAGCCACGGATTGTGCATTTTCCTGCTTAGAAAGATGAGAGGTCTGTAATTTTTCATCAATAGGTACACTTCACCAATACTTTGTAACATAACCTTTATTGGCAATGACGAGTGTCAAATGTTTTCCTGTAAGCCTTCACAAGTTTCACACACTGTAGCTGGTATTTTGGCCCATTCCTCCATGCAAATCTCCCTCTAGAGGCAGTGCCATGGTTGAGTTTCAGTCCTGACTGTTTGAGGCTGTGGACAGGTGTCTTTTATCAGATAACGAGGTCAAACAGTGCCATTAATACAGGTAACGAGTGGAGGACAGAAGAGCTTCCTTAAAGAAGAAGTTACAGGTCTGTAAGAGTCAGAATCTTGCTGTGTTTGTGGGTGACCAAATACTTATTTTCCACCATGATTTACAATTAATCTTTAAAATCCTACAATGTGATTTCCTGGATTTTTTTCTAATTTTGTCTCTCATAGTTGAAGTGTACCTATGATGAAAATTACAGACCTCTCTCATGTTTCTAAGTAGGAGAACTTGCACAATCAGTGGCTGACTAAATACTTTTTTGCCCCACTGTATATATGAGCAGCTTTTATAGCCAGCATTTAATCTGACTAGGACGACATTTGGATAGCACCTGCATTGAATGCATGCCCATGCATGCTTGGATTGGACACAAAAGCTGTTTTGTGGGCAATATACTCATAACTTCAAGGCTATACTCACCATGCCTGCAAGGCTAAATCTTGTTGTTTCAGTGTCCTGGGTCTTCACTGGTGGAATGAGCTTCCACGCTAGACAGAATGGCACAGTGTCTTAAATGTTCACCTCTTCAAACAAAACCTAAGATAACGTCTTTTCTGTCTTTTGCACTTTTGTTGTACCTATTGCAATTTTGGCACTGCATCCTCAAGCTCTTAGTATGTGTTATTATAAGAGACCTTAGCATCAAACTGAGAAGTATTTTAGTCTCAGAGTAGCATTCATTTCTGGTGTGACTGATAAAGAATACGTAGAAATTATTGAGTTCCTGCATCATGGCACCTTCAACTGTTTGCACATTTTGGAATTTGCTCTGGATAAGAGCTTCCTCTGAATGATTAAATGTAAATGTAAATCCCACACAGATATGGGTAGTACAAACTCCACACAGGCGGTGCCTTGAATACAAATTACACTGAAGATCTTTGGAACTGTGAGGTGACAGCATTAACCACTTGTTTCACCGTGTCTTCTTAAAGTAGATAATGTCATTATCGTTTCTATACCACTATTACTACGTTAATAGTCCTTGCCCTTGCCCTTGCCCTTGCCTTGCCTTGCCTTAGGCAGAAAACAGTAGATATTGGGAGATGTCCACACTCCTTAGACTGAACAGGACAGCTGAACAGGAACATGATGTGTGAGTGTGAAAGGTTAGATCTCCAGGGAGGTCCTGACAGTACTCTGACTGCTTCAGTGTCATACATTTTCAGTAAATTGAGTCAGCAAAGTGCATCATTCTGATAAATCGTGAATGTATAAATATTTTAGGACTGCTATTGAAAGATTTGGGGCTTCAACCCAGAATTCTCATCCCAATTGATATCCATGCTGATATCCACACCTGTCTACGGTATCTTGTGGTATTTTAGGTACTCTGATAATTCATTTTTCTCTGTTTTTTCTGTATGCTGCAGTTGATACATTGCAGCTAGTGCAAGTACAAATGTATTCAGGAAAATAAGCTTGTATGTGCTTGAAGAGTAATTCTTTGGGCTTTGCTTCAAGTGACAAAAAAGGTCAGAAACCAGTAATGATCAGAGGAAATTAGGGAGAAATAAAGAGAAAATTAATTTAGCATACATCAAAAATGGTTCTCGTGATAAAGATAAAATCCTTATTAAGGTGTATCAAATTAATATCAGGAGGATGCGACAGGAAGACTCAGAAATACAGATAACCAATCAGTGCCATGAAGTTTTGTATTTGATTACATAATCTTTTTGCTATGTACTAGTCATTGTGACAGTTCTTGCTGATATACTGTATGTTATTACAGACTCCTGTAGGAGATGTAAAAGTATGTAAAGTATTAACATTCTTTAGGTAACTGAATCCTCAGCTGATCCATGGCAGAACTCAGAAACATATTGGCTTGTATTTTTCACTTTGCTTCAGTGAACTGCATGTTCGTGGTTATGGAATTTTAATTCAATTTAATTTGTATAACACTTTTCACAGAACACATAACATTCAGAAAATAGTCAAACACAATGAATGTTTCCTTATGACATTAAGCACTTAAAAGGCATCTTCTGTCAGATGAATAATTATTCAATATACTTTATGTAGAGTTGCCTTCCAGTACATTTTAGTCTCAACCCTATATACATTCCAACCTACATTCTTCTCAAAATGTCTTCATTTGATCTGTTTAAATTAATGAAATTGTATACAAAGTGCAAATGATTTCCAGATACAGGTTTGTGATGGTAGCTCCAGAATGTCAGACTGGCATCAAAAGCATCAATCTAGAGGAGTGGTTCTCAACCAGTTTTTCACCAAAGAAAATTGGCTGTGAAAACAAGAACCTTCCTTCAGAATAATAATATTTAGGCTTCATAACAACTTGTTCTTCTTGAAGATAAGTCAATGACTAGTCATTTCTGAAGCAATAAAGGACAAATAATTCAGAGTTATTGCTGGTGGCTTGTTCCACGCACAGGGATCACGTTCATTCTCATTTACATGTAGTGTCAAGCCTGGTTTAAGTGAAAAGTAACAAATGTAAGAATGCAATCTTGGTTCATGTGACATTACAAGGTC
This sequence comes from Ancistrus triradiatus, assembly GCA_025084515.1. Taxonomy (NCBI): domain Eukaryota; kingdom Metazoa; phylum Chordata; class Actinopteri; order Siluriformes; family Loricariidae; genus Ancistrus; species Ancistrus triradiatus. The sequence continues at coordinate 257,188 of JAJAGP010000343.1, read as the reverse complement.
TTGCTTGTATGTTGATGTAGTAGCATTAAAATTATGTAAAAAAAATGGCCATAATAATAATATTAACTTTAAAACAAAAAGATATATGTTTGGAAGCTAGTGTAAAGATTTTAAAATAGGAGTTAGAATTTTCCTTAAAACTGCCATGGTTAAATTCTGAACATAACTAATGTATTTACTGCTTAGGGTTATCAGTAATTACAATAATCTAATCTAGAAATTATAAATAGAAATGTACATAAAAGAAGCAAAAGATAATAGATAATAAGGTCCAGATAAAAGTGCCACAAATACATTGACGAAGTGACCTCAGTATGGAGTTCCTATGTACCAACATGATGCAATATGACTTTTAACCTGCCTTTACATCAACCCAGTTATTTGATAGAGCAAGCTTTTATATTTGGTTGTGTTTAAAACAGTAAAATGATAATGGCACATTCACACTCATCTCAACAGTTCTGCTTTTGAAGGACGAGAATATCAGCCAGAGGTGGAAAGGAATTGTGGAACAACATGAAGGAAAACATTAGGCTCTGTATGGCAGTGGTTCTCAGGATTATTGTTGGGACCCCCTGGTCTAACATTTATCACATGTACCTTCAAAATTGAAATTGCTGTTGTCAATTTTCAGGTTCTCTATCCAAGTGCTGAAGCTGAAAATTGCTTCAGCCATAAATTGTACTCTCTTAAACCACAAACACAAAAAATGGTCATGAAATACAGAACATTGTGGGATCATGAACATCTTCTGCCCTGTACAGACATAACAACAAGGTGTGTAAAGCTGTGCAAAAGATAATATAGGCCATTCTAAATTAGTGGTATACCTGGCAGCAACCAGAAAGTACTAAATAATTTGTTTCTTTTTACATACTATTTTTTAAATAATTATATTATACTGTATAATAATATTGTTCTTAGTTTTTTAAGAGATGTGCTTATTAGTGCAATATATTCAGTAATTACCTTAGGACAGATCCGTTTGTCAGCTATGTTACAAACAAAATATTTGTAATTTCAGACTTAAATGAAGTGCTGCACTTCAACTACAACACACATTTCAAAATCTTGAGCGTATTATGTAATTGTTATATAGTACCAGGTAAAAATATGATTTGTTTATACAACCTCAAATCAGAAAAGAGTTGGAGAGGTATGGAAAATGCAACCCAATAAAAAAAAAAAAACAGTGTTCCTGACATTAACAGTGTTGCTTGACAGTTTGCGAACCCTTTAGAATTTTCTACATTTCTACATAAATATGATCTAAAACATCATCAGATTTTAACACAAGTCCTAAAAAAAAGATAAAGAGAATCCAGCTAAACAAATGACACAAAAATATTATACTTGGTCATTTATTTATTGCGGAAAATGATCCAATATTACATATTAGTGAGTGGCAAAAGTATGTAAACCTTTGCTTTCAGTATCTGGTGTGACCCCCCTGTGCAGCAATAACTGCAACTAAACGTTTGCTGTAACTGTTGATCAGTCCTGCACACAGGCTTGGAGGAATTTTAGCCCATTCCTCCGTACAGAAGAACTTCAATTCTGGGATGTTGGTGGGTTTCCTCACATTAACTGCTCACTTCAGGTCCTTCCACAACATTTTGATTGGATTAAGGTCAGGACTTTGACTTGGCCATTCCAAAACATTAACTTAATTCTTCTTTACTTATAACCGGTACTTTCCCTTTGGACCACATGTTCATCATTTCAGCAGGACAGGCTATTTATGACCAGTAGTATTTAAGAGAGGTTTAGTGTTCATAGGCCATTGTTTTAGAATATTAAACCATGTTAAGGAGTACACTGCTGAAGCTCAATATCATGCTGGTACTTTGGATGTTTTGCCATGTTGGAGGTCACATAAACTGCTTGCTTCAGGTCCTTCCACAACATTTCAATTTCATTTTCTCTCAAAGTTGAAGTGTACTATGATGAAAACTACAGACCTCTCTCATGTTTCTAAGTAGGAGAACTTGCACAATCAGTGGCTGACTAAATACTTTTTTGCCCCACTGTAACTGTTGATCAGTCCTGCACACCGACTTGGAGAAACTTGGAGAAACCCATTTCTCCATACAGAACAGCTTCAATTCTGGGATATTGGTGGGTTTGATCACATTAACGTCCCACTTCAGGTCCTTCCAAAAATTTCCATTGGATTAAGGTCAGGACTTGGACTTGGCCATTCCAAAACATTAACTTTATTCTTCTTTGACCATTCTTTGGTAAAATGACTTGTGTGCTTAGGGTTGTTGTCTTGCTGCATGACCCACCTTCTCTTGAGATTCAGTTCATGAACAGACATCTTGACATTTTCCTTTAGAATTCTCTCATATAATTCAAAATTCATTGTTCCATCAATGACGGCAAGCCGTCCTGGCCCAGATGCAGCAAAACAGGTCCAAACCATGTTATTACCACCACCATGTTTCACAGATGGCATAACGTACTTATGCTGGAATGCAGTGTTTTCCTTTCTCCAAATATAACACTTTTCTTTTAAACCAAAAAGTTCAATTTTTGTCTCATCCGTCCACAAAACATTCTTCCAGTAGCCTTCTGGTTTGTCCACATAATCTTTAGCAAACTGCAGATGAGCAGCAATATTCTTTTTGGAGAGCAGTGGCTTTCTCCTTGCAATCCTGCCATGCACACCATTGTTGTTCAGTGTTCTTCTGATAGTGGACTCATGAACATTAACATTAGCCAATGTGAGAGAGGCCTTCAGTTTCTTAGAAGTTACCCTTTGTGACCTCGCTAACTATTACACGCCTTGCTCTTGGAGTGATCTTTGTTTGTTGATCTTTGTTTGTTGGACCACTCCTGGGGAGGGTAACAATGGTCTTGAATTTCCTCCATTTGTACACAATCTGTCTGATTGTGGATTGGTGAAGTCCAAACTCTTTAGAGATGATTTTGTAACCTTTTCTAGCTTGATGAGCATCAAGAGCTCTTTTTCTGAGGTCCTCAGAAATCTCCTTTGTTCGTGCCATGATACACTTCCACAAACATGACTTTGATAGATCCCTGTTCATTAAATAAAACAGGGTGCCCACTCACACCTGATTGTCATCCCATTGATTGAAAACACCTGACTCTAATTTCACCTTCAAATTAACTGCTATTCCTAGAGGTTCACATACTTTTGCAATATTGGATAATTTTTCTCAATAAATAAATGACCAAATATAATATTTTTGACTCATTTGTTTAACTGGGTTCTCTTCATCTATTGTTAGGACTTGTGTCCAAATCTGACGATGCTTTAGGTCATATTTATGCAAAAATATAGAAAATTCAAAAGGGTTCGCAAACTTTCAAGGACAACTGTATGATGTCTTATTTAATCACTGTTGTGTCAGTTTGGTAAAACAAAAACATGTGACTTAAAACGACTCAAATGAATTGTTATAATATTTTTCTTTAAAATAGTCCATCAAGTTTCTGATTCCTGTGTCTTTGTTGATCTTTCCAAGCAGTGAGATAACTGGTTCTGGATTAGTTGTAATTCTCATGATTCCCTCAGACAAAACATGGTCAGAAGAACTAGTTCACTTCCTTCTGATGCATTCACTTTAATGGTTTTACTCACCTCCAGAATGACTTCTGGCTAAAGGTCTTCATCATATGTCAAAGCACATCACTAACCAGTGAAATTTGGATGATCCAATTCTATTTCTGTCTGGTTGTTTTTGAACTGAATTCCAGTTTTCTCTCATAAGCACACAATAATCTGCTGAAGCAACTGCAGCTGAGAACATGGTAGATGATCTTTCCTTTTGCTACAGTGACTACTTTGTGAATATGCAAATTTGAAGAACCCGTTCCATTTTTAAAGATGTTTTCCACACTGTATTCATCAGTGTAATACACTGAAGTCCACCATTTGCCAATGCACTGAGCAAATGCTCAGCAGTAGGAATATCCTTTCCTTGAATTACAAGCCTATATACTTCTCTTTGAAGCATGCTCAAACTCCATCTGGAAAACCCTTACCATAGCTGTCAGTAGGTCTACAGTGTGTGTTACCCAAGAAATGTACTGAAGTCACAGAAGGCTAAAAGTCTTGAACAAGTCAAATATTGATCTGGCACATAGTTGTGCTCAGAAAGCAGATGAGCCTTTTGTTTTTCAATGGAGAGATTATACCAAAGCTCTCTGACATTCTCTTCCACCAGCATGGACAAATCTGGTGTGAATTGTGTCCAAGATTTCAGTTGGCTCTGAAAAATCTCCAACAGATCCTTCAACAATTTCTCCATTTTGTTTTACTGTAATTTGGATTTGTAGGGGATAGTTTTTTATTTCTCCAGCTTTGCTTTTTAATTCCTGATGCTTTGATTCTGTTCTCCACTGGATGGAAGAAACATTTGCTTTCATGTTTTCTTCTGTTGCAGCTCTGTAACTGCAATATTTGGAGAGAGATAACAGTATGTTAATTTGGCCATCAACAGAGGCCACTTTTGGGTTTGGTATCATCAAATCATCAAAATGGTGAAACATTGTGTTAAATGTTTAAGTATGAGGATTGTCTTATTTTTTTCTATTTCAACTTCAACCATAATTATTATTTAAGCTTTTTTCTTCCCACTTAAGCCTATTGTAAGTAAAAACCTTAACGTGGCTTAACATACTAAAGCATTGATCTAGACACACCAAACTTATCTCAGTTACTACTGCTCATACGTACTCTCTACTGCTGAAATAATGAACATGTTGTGCAAAGGGAAAGTAATCATTATCTGTGTTAAGGTTTTTTTTTAACTTATAATTAGTATGGGAAGAAAAAAACTTAATATAAAATGTATTACTTTCCCTTTGGACCACACGTTCATAGTTTCAGCAGGACAGGCTATTTATGACCACCAGGTGGAATACACTGTATTTAAGAAAGGTTCATAAGCCATTGTTTTAGAATATTAAACCATGTTAAGAAGTACACTGCTGAAGCTCAATATCATGCTGGTACTTTGGATATTTTGCCATGTTGGAGGTTACATTAACTGCTCGCTTCAGGTCTTTCCACAGCATTCGAACATGGCCATTCCAAAACATTAACTTTATTCTTCTTTAACCATTCTTTGGTAGAACGACTTGTGTGCTTAGGGTCGTTGTCTTGCTGCATGACCCACCTTCTCTTGAGATTCAGTTCACGGGCAGATGTCCTGACATTTTCCTTCAGAATTCTCTGATATAATTCAGAATTTATTGTTCCATCAATAATGGCAAGCCGTCCTGATCCAGATGCAGCAAAACCAGTCAAAACCATGTTTCACAGATGGGTTAAGGTTCTTATGCTGGAATGCCGTGTTTTCCTTTCTCCAATCATGCTTTTCTCCAATGCTTTTCTTTTAAACCAAAAAGTTCTATTTTGGTCCACAAAGTTCTATCCGTCCACAAAGCATTCTTCCAATAGCCTTCTGGCTTGCCCATGTGATCTTTAGCAAACTGCAGACGATGTTATTTTTGGAGAGCAGTGGCTTTCTCCTTGCAACACTGTAATGCACACCATTGTTGTTCAGTGTTCTTCTGATGGTGGACTCATGAACATTAACATTAGCCAACGTGAGAGAGGCCTTCAGTTGCTTAGAAGTTATCCTGGGGTTCCTTGTGACCTCACCAACTATTACACGCCTTGCTCTTGGAGTGATCTTTGTTGTTCGACCACTCCTGGGGAGGGTAACAATGGTCTTGAATTTCCTCCATTTTTACACAATCTGCCTGACTGTGGATTGGTGGAGTCCAAACTCTTTAGAGATGGTTTTGTAACCTTTTCCAGCCTGATGAGCATCAACAACTCTTTTTCTGAGGTCCTCGGAAATCTCCTTTGTTCGTGCCATGATGCACTTCCACAAACGTGTTGTGAAGAGCAGACTTTGATAGATCCCTGTTCTTTAAATAAACAGGATGCCCACTCACACCTGATTGTCATCCCATTGATTGAAAACACCTGACTCTAATTTCACCTCAAATTAACTGTTAATCCTTGAGGTTCACATACTTTTGCCACTCACTAATATGTAATATTCTATCATTTCCTCAATAATAAATGACCAAGTAATACTGTTTTGATCATTTGTTTAAAACTGGGTTCTCTTTATCTACTTTTATGACATGTTGAAAATCTGAATGATGTTTTTTAGTGTCTTATTTTATACAGAAATATAGCAAAATGTAATGTCACAAACTTCAAGCACCACTGTAAATATTAAACAATTTTTAAAAAAAATATACATTACATACACCAATATGTATATGGTATACATGGCATCAAAAAGCTACTTAGTTTTTATATTCTAGTTTGGTTCATACTGGTGTAAATCCACCATAGCCCAACATATGTAGACAATAAAGGCAACAGGCACTGGTAATTAGTGTCTGAGTAGAAGTTGGTGTGTTGAAGTATAACACTAAACTCTGCAGTACAATGGCTTTCCAGGACTTGCGTATCATAATTCTCTTGTAATTTCTTTTCCTCTGGAGACTGTAGTCAAAAACACTAAACATAGAGAAAGTAAAATACCTGTGTATTTCTGGCATCACTCTGAGTACCAAATTTACATGCAGAGTACACTTTTTGTCAATTTTCAGCTCCTCTTTAAATGTGCTGTGGAAATTGCTTCTCCTTGTATTAGACTCCTATAAAATTCAAATGAAAGAAATTATGTATAATATGTTATGTTATTCGAAAGGACATCATATATTTCATTTAGTTTCAAGAGTACGAAAAACACATTTTACAAATCATAGACGTTGTTTCTCTATTGTCCCCTTAAGCATTACATACAGTTGTGCTTGAAAGTTTGTGAACCCTTTAGAAGTTTCTACATTCTACATAAATATGACCTAAAACATCATCCGATTTTCACACATGTCCTAAAAGTAGATAAAGAGAACCCATTTAAACATTGTTGTTGTTTATACACTGTATAACCAATTTACAGTCGTATGAAAAAGTTTGGGCACCCCTGAAAATTTTCATGATTTTTCTTTATAAATCATTGGTTGTCCAGCTCAGCAATTTCAGGTAAATATACCATATAGCAGATGAACACCGTGATATTTGAGAAGTGAAATTAAGTTTATAGGTTTTACAGAAAGTGTGCAGTAATTATTCAAACAAAATTAGGAAGGTGCATAAATTTGGGCACCCTTGTCATTTGAATACCTTTAGCACTAATTATTGGAACATTGGCTCATTGACCCTTGATCTACATACACAAGTGAATCCAACTATGAAAAAGTGTTTAAGGTGGCCAATGGAAGTTTTTCTCCTCTTTTTGCATCTTCCTCTGAAGAGTTGCAACATGGGAGCCTCACAACAAATCTCAAATGCTGAAAACAAAGGTTGTTAACATCATGGTTCAGGGAAAGGGAAAAGCTCTCTCAGAGATTTCAGCTGTCAGTTTCCACTGTGAGGAACATAGTGACGCAATGGAAGACCACAGACACAGTTCTAGTTAAGGAACTCCCGAAGTGGCAGACCAAGAAGAATCTCAGATAGGCAGAGGCGAAGGATGGTGAGAACAGTCATAGTCAAGCCACAGACCACCTTCAAAGACCTACAACCTCATCTTGCTGCAGATGGTGTCACTAATCATCGTTCAACTATACAGCACACTTTGCACAAGGAGAGGCTGTATGGGAGAGTAATGCAGAAGAAGCCTTTTCTGCAGACACGCCACAGTCACTTGAGGTGTGCTACAGCACATTTGGACAATCCAGCTTCATTTTGGAATAAAGTGCTGTGTACTGATGAAACTAAAATTGAGTTATTTGGACATAACAAGGAGCGGCACACATCCCAAGACAAACATTTGCTACCCACAGTAAAATTTGGTAGCGGTTCCATCAGGCTGCGGGACTGTGTGGCCAGTGCAGGTACTAGGAATCTTGTTAAAGTTGAGGATCGCATATTCCAGTTAATATCTCCAGATTCTTGAGAACAATGTTCAAGAATCAGTGACAAAGTTGCACCGAGGCCAACGACCCAAAACCCTGCTCAAAATCTACTAAGGCATTCATGCAGAGGAACCAGTACAACATTCTGGAATGGCCATCTCAGTCCCTAGACAAATGTGAGCTGTCCATGCTCGGAAACCATCAAACCTGACTGAACTGGAGATGTTTCTAAAGAAGAATGGTCCAAAGCACCTTCAACCAGAATCCAGACTGGAAGCTGTAGGAAGCGTTTAGCGGCTGTTATTTCTACAAAAGGAGGATCTACTAAATATTGATGCATTTTTTTTCTGTTGGGGTGCCCAAATTTATGCACCTGCCTAATTTTGTTTGAATAATTACTGCACACTTTCTGTAAATCCTATAAACTTCATTTCACTTCTCAAATATCACTGTGTTCATCTGCTATATGATATATTTAACTCAAGTTGCTGATCTGAACAACCAATGATTTATAAACTAAAATCATGAAAATGATCAGGGGTGCCCAAACTTTTTCATACAACTGTATACAGTGGTGTGAAAAAGTGTTTGCCCTTTTCCTGTTTTCTTATTTTTTGGCTTGTTTGTCACACTTCAGTGTTTTGGAACATCAAACCAATTTAAATATTAGTCAAAGACAACACAAGTAAACACAAAATGCAGTTTTTAAATGACGGTGTTTATTATTAAGGGGGAAAAAAAATCCAAACCTACATGGCCCTGTGTGAAAAAGTGATTGTCCCTTGTTAAAACATAACTTAACTATAGTTTATCACACCTGAATTCACTGTCTCTAGCCACACCCAGGTCTGATTATTGCCACACCTGTTCTCAATCAGGACATCACTTAAAAATAGGACCTTCCAGACAAAGTAAAATACACCAAAAGATCTTTAAAAGCTACACATCATGTCGAAATTCAATAACAATTGAGAAATTTTTAAGTCTAGGCTAAAGACATACTTATTTACGCAAACTTTTGAATAGATTTAGACCGGGATGCATGGCTTGGGTCACTAGGGCCGAAGTCTGGAGTCATGTCTGGCCTGCCTGCCTTGTCCGTTAGCCGAGAGTGTCGGTTGGGCAGTCTGGCTGAACTGGGCTTCGGTCCTTGTGATCTTGACTTGTGCATCCTTGCCTTAGACTAAGGGCAGAGCTGGGGGTTCATAGTCAAAGAGTCTTATGGTGATCAGAGACGATGGGTTGCTGTCTTCTGTCTCCCGTGGGGTTGCCGATGTCTCATGTGATCCCTCTTGACTGTGTTGCCTTCCAGTTCTCCTCTTTCTAGCTATGCTGCTATAGCTAATGCTGCCGGGGTCTCATGCTACACATGGCATCGGTGATTGTTAATAGACACTGTGCTCTTAATCAATAACTAATTACATTTCCTGTTTTCTCTCCGAGCTTAGTTCCTGTATCAGTTCCTGCCCCACACATGTTCATCCGCTTCAGCTTCAATCAAGCTGCTCCGTCATCAGCTCCAGCCCCACCATACCTAAGCCACACCAGAGGGCAGTAACCCTCTCCCTCCTCCGGTTATCTGGGGACGAAGTGCCGCCAACGACTTTCCTGCTTAGACTCAGGATTCTGGAGTGACTCTGTGTATCGGACTACTTAATGCCGATGTGCATATTTCACATTTTATTCGAACTATGACTCCATGACTTATTAGTTTAGATAAATTAGTTTCATTCTTAGATTTATTATCTACGTCGCCCAAGGAGGTTGGGTCCCTTTTTAAGTCTTGGTCCTCCCAAGGTTTCTTCCTCATAACACTTAGGGAGTTTTTCCTTACCACTGTCGCCCTAGGCTTGCTCAATTTGGGATTGGACGTAGGTATTAGGAGATAACTAAAATTGTAAAGTTTCTTTGAGACAATGCTCCACTGTAAAAAGCGCTATATAAATAAATCTGACTTGACTTTACTTGATTTTCACACAGGGCCATATAGGTTTGGATTTTTTTCCTCACTTAATAATAAAAAAACACCTTCATTTAAAAACTGCATTTTGTGTTTACTTGTGTTGTCTTTGACTAATATTTAAATTGGTTTGATGTTCTGAAACACTTAAGTGTGACAAGAATGCATAAAAATAAGAAATCAGGAATGGGGCAAACACTTTTTCACACCACTGTAACTCAGAATTACGGCTGAAAAAGTCAATTTTGTGCTGGATTGCTGAGCAGGACTACAGGACATGCCACACAAGTTCACTACAGGCACTACATTTCCCACAATGCTCCAGCATCTTTCCAAAAACACTTTCAGTCAGACCCAGTTTCTTTAGGGTTTTCTCATGGATTAATGGACATCCGCAAATACTTAAACGAAAGTCAGCCGCACTGCGGACAAGGTAATGATAGCAATATTTTTGGACTAGCCATTTATAACTGTATAACCTTCAACATTTTTACATTACATCACTAAAGCAGAGACAGTCATTACACTAGCAAAGGCTCAGTTACATTAGCTTAAACAAAATTAGTGCAATTAATTCAAAACAACCTCTAGTGTTATTTTATTCTTCATTTGTCATCCATGGCACAGTAACACCCACTTTAGTGTTAAATCACTTAATCTATTTAGTGTTACAAGCTTATTTTTTCTGCACAGTTGAGCCCCATACGACTGGCAAACACAGGGATACAGCTGTGGCTGTCTAAATCTGTGTCTGCACCACTACTACAAGTAGACTAAAAACGCCCCTGCATGGTTAGCACTGATTTGTACTTTCATACTAAGCAGAATCAGCAAAAACATTGGTAAAAAGCTAACACAAAGCCAAGACAATTGTATTAGAATTGTTGTGTTGCCAGATAAATGTCATCTGAATGGAAAATTTCCATTTGATTTGGTTGTAGTCTAAAGAATGTGATCCTGAAGAAATAAACAAAAGTGAAAAACAAAATGATTTCTGTATATGAAGCAGTTTTATAAAATTGTAGGTGTAGGTCTGTTATCCATTTTATTGTATTTGTTTATTTATTTTTTGTCTGGAAATGAATCAATTAACATTCAGTTAATATTAACATAACTTTTTTGTACCATGACGTTATATTATAATATTATTATATTAAGGAAAACCCTTTTAGGCTAAAAACTGGCTAGCAATCAATCAATTTTTGGCACAAACTACAATCAGTTTATGTCGTTTTACAACTGCATGCCTAATAAACTGACAGCATTATGTATCTCAATGACTAAAATGTATCCATAACACTTAATTGGGGTTAGCTTCTTTAGCCTCAGGGCTAAAGCTTTTCAACACATTACATTTCAACAATGCTGTTAATTATTTGATAAAACCAACACACTTGAAATGATTAGTCATTCAAATAAAGCAGAAAACATAAAACATGCAGCTCTATTTTTGTGAATAAATGTATTTTAATGGAAATGATGAGCAGGAAGTAGCTGGAATCAAATGAAACTTTAATGTGTGAATGTAATGATGATAAATGTAGGTGATTACAATATTAGAGAAAAAAGATAACTTGATTGGGGAAAACTGTACAATTGAAAGAAGGGTCTAGTTACACTGTTATGCCGCCTCTAGCCTGGGTACGAGATGAGAAACTGTTGGGCATTGGAGGCAAACAGCTTCCTTAAGGTATCCTGCAGAACATTTGCACACAGATGTTGCAACTGGGCCTGTAGATCCTGAACAGTTGTAGGTTGCCAAAGCTGGTGTCCTAGCTGGTAGCATAAATGCTCATTTGGCGATAAATCTGGCAACCAGGCAGGCCAAGGAAGTGTTGCAATCTGAGACATTCCTGTGAAGCCCTTGCTGTGTGGGGGAAAGCATTATCCTCCTAAAAAATGCCAGTTGGAAGCTCTGCCATGAGGGCAACAAATGGCCCCGGGATGTCCTGCACTCAAACCCAAAAGATGCAATTTCTGTAGCAGTCCAGGTTTCTCGTTCACAACACACAACATTTGCACACACAACTGCAAATGAAGGCGACAATATTACATTTCTATCTGGGGGAGTTTTTCTTATGTTTTATTGTTTTTAAGTGGGGTACAGTGTATAATACAACCATTCTGAAAATGCAGTACGGTCAAATAGCAGGAAAAACAAGACTTAGTAAAGTGCCAACTGTAAATCATTATTAAAATTCATTCTTAAATGAGTGAACAATAGAACGATTGCAACTAGAGCACTGTGTGATCCAATCAAGTTCGACCTCATCAAACATGTTCCTGACATCCATCGTTTATATGCTGTAACTATTTCATCAGTTCTTTTATGGATATTGCCAAGGCCACTTTGTTGTTTTACATTATTTTCCATTTCTGACTGAGAGTTGCTGTGCGTCACAATCTTACTCGGTTCAGAATCAAGGTCAGATGTTGTGCTTATTCCACTACACATCTTGTTTGAGAGCACTTCTGACAATATTTCTGCTTCTGCAAAGCTCCTCTTGCTCTGTAACATGCTTAACTGTAACTATATGTAAACATTCTACACAACCTATCAATGGAAAGAGGCCAAGATATGATGACTACTGACCAGAGATTTCGGTGGTGGGACAACTAAAGCAGAGACATGGTGGTAACGTGTTATGATTTTTAAATAGTGTGTACATTTATAGTCCACTTTATTATACAAAACTAACGTGTTGGTGTAGCTTGGTTTTGTGCTTGTCCAGGCTTAGAACCCTGCACACATAGTAGCGGTGACAGCAGTAGCACTTATTTTTCGAGTGACTTATTTTTCTGTCTTTTTTAATTTGTGGTATTTGTTGTCAAATCAATTATCTTGGAACTCATGACATTTCTGCAAAATCTTAATGCTGACGCAATTGTCTTCACTTATAAAGAACTTGATTTAATGACATTTACTGAAATACTGAAAGCTAAATACTGAAGCTTTTTTGTAGAGTTTATCACGCTGATATGGATTAAACCTTGACAAAATCTCAGAGCAGTTTTTAAACTCTTTTCAAGTGCACTTTATACAGACTGCATCAAACAGAGTGCATCAAGCAGAACAGCTGCAACATGTACAGTGGTGCTTGAAAGTTTGTGAACCCTTTAGAATGTTCTATATTTCTGCATAAATATGACTGAAAACATCATCAGATTTTCAAACAAGTCCTAAAAGTAGATAAATAGAACCCAGTTAAAGAAGTGAAACAAAAATATTATATTTGGTCATTTATTTATTGAAGAAAATGATCCAATATTACATATTAGTGAGTGGCAAAAGTATGTGAACCTTTGCTTTCAGTATCTGGTGTGACCCCCCCAGTGCAGCAATAACTGTAACTGTTGATTAGTCCTGCACAATTTTAGCCCATTCTTCTGTACAGAACAGCTTGAACTCTGGGATGTTGGTGGGTTTCCTCACATTAGCTGCCTGCTTCAGGTCCTTCCACAACATTTCGATTGGATTAAGGTCAGGACTTTGACTTTCCAAAACATTAACTTTATTCTTCTTTAACCATTCTTTGGTAGAACGACTTGTGTGCTTAAGGTCATTGTCTTGCTGCATGACCCACCTTCTCTTGAGATTCAGTTCATGGACAGATGTCCTGTCATTTTCCTTTAGAATTCTCTGATATAATTCAGAATTCATTGTTCCATCAATGATGGCAAGCCGCTCTGGCCCAGATGCAGCAAAACAGACCCGAACCATGATACTACCGCCACCATGTTTCACAGATGGGATAAGGTTCTTATGCTGGAATGCAGTGTTTTCATTTCTAAAAACATAACGCTTTCCTTTTAACATAACAAGTTCTATTTCGGTCTCATCTGTCCACAAAACATTCTTCCGATAACCTTCTGACTTGTCCACATGATCTTTAGCAAACTGCAGACGAGCAACAATGCTCTTTTTGGAGAGCAGTGGCTTTCTCCTTACAACCCTGCCATGCACACCATTGTTGTTCAGTGTTCCTCTGATGGTGGACTCATGAACATTAACATTAGCCATAGGTAACTATGGATCTTGAATTTCCTCCATTTGCACACAATCTGTTTGACTGTGGATTGGTGGAGTCCAAACTCTTTAGAGATGGTTTTGTAACCTTTTCCAGCTTGATGAGCATCAACAACTCTTTTTCTGAGATCCTCAGAAATCGCCTTGCCATGATACATTTCCACAAATGTGTTGTGAAGAACAGACTTTAATAGATCCCTATTCTTTAAATAAAACAAATATCGAACATACTAAAGGGCTCAAAAAACTTTCAAGAAAACTGTATGGTTACTCACAGACTTAGCGAATTAGCCAGTCACTTTAGAAGCGGAATGCCCACTTTACAAGGTGTTTTCTTTTATAACGTACATACTGACCTTAACATAATCAAATATATAGAATCAGTGTTTACGGTATAAAACACACACACATTTGCGACAGGGGCAATATTATAACGACAGCAGTCAAACATACTCACACTTGGGCAACTTAGAGTAACCAGTTAACGTAAGGCATATCTTTGCAACATGGGATCAAACCCATTCGGACCTAGAGTTTACATGCAAGTTCCCTACAGACACCTTCCTGAACCCAGGTCTCTGAAACAGTGCTAACCACTACACCACTGTAGGAAATCACAGTGTTTTACAGTAATTACATGTTACATGATCCAATTAATGCAGTGAAATTGGATGTGTGAGTATTGTTTTTCTGCCCCAGAAGAAGTCTGAAATGAAATCTAATTGACATAAAGTGCACTGACTAGAATTACTATAATTAATACCTGCAAGATTACATAATATATAGAAAGCTATTTTGGATTTAGCCACTGTTGTTAGATACAGTGAAGGCAATTTGTCATTAAATATCTAAGACGATCTTAGAATACATTTATTTATATTTCTGTCATGCTCTCCATGAGTGCTTAAGCCAATCAACCACAAAGACATTTTCAAACCATTTATATTTGTTTTTTTCAAGGGTGGCAATAACTTAGGAACTGACTGTACATGATTTCAGATATCAAGCCAAATGCTGTCGAAACACACCTTATTTCCCACAGCAGAACTGTCTTGTCAGGCTAAGATTAACTTTGCTAAAGTGAATTACATAATATAGATAGATAGACTTACCCTTAGTACAGTTTATAAGATGTTTTGCCATTAAGTTATTTGTCTGCAACACAAGGTTATGGTGGAGTTGAGAAGTTAATACAATACAATTCTTGAAATTACTGCAGTATATTGAATCGCAAACTATATAAATTAGCACATTGGCTACAAAACATGCTCATTATTTAACTCTCATTGTACTATACACACAGATATGCTAAAACACACTGATCACCTGGTAGGTGGCACTTGTCGAAGTGAAGTCCACATGAATGTCTGGACCCAGGGTTTTCCCAGCAGAACACTGTCTGATTGTCACACCAGCTTTTCTTCTTCCCAATGTACATCCTGGTCCCGGTGGTGTAGTGGCTGGTGGTGGGTACCACTGTTGCCTCACAGCAAGAAGGTCCTGGGTTTGATCCCAAGTGAATCGGCCTGAGTAATTTCTGTGCGGAATCTGCATGTCTTCCCATTGTCTGTGTGGGTTTACTTCAGGTACTCTGGCTTTCTCCCAGACTCCAAAGGCATGCATTAGGTTGATTGATTACGTTTAATCGGCCCAATCTGAAATGTCGTATGTCTGCTGAAAATGAAATGATAAAGAAAAATAAAATCTAAATGAACTGCCAAAACTAACCCAGGTGTGATTTGAAGAATTTGTCAAATGCAGCAATTCCAGGATGATTTCAAATTCGACCTTCTGTTGTAAGCCTGAGCAGCTAATGGAAACATTATTCCTGCTACAGGGGTTCTATAATTAATGAATCCAAAGCTTCACATGCCTTTGAAAGGTGAATGACAATTCAGCGTGTGCAATAATGGAATGAAGGGTAAAATAGTTTGCGTGTTATTCATTAATCAGAAATGTGTTTGCCTTTAATTATAATTTAGAATTAAACCAATCCTTTTATGAATAATTGAGTCAGGAATCCATAAAGTAATTCCTAAAATCGTAAATCTTAAAAAGAAATCTTCAGTAAGCTATGAATATATTTTCTTGGCCTAATGATCACTAATGACCTATTAAGAACAACAGCTGAACTAATAAAAGTTGTACATGAGGCACATGTTTCCCTTTAGACCATAATAAGCTTGAAATATTTCTACATAATTTAACACGTTCAACTTGCTCTGCTTTAGCAAGGTATTACACATCAAGTATTTCCTTTTTGAATTTACTCCCAAGGCGCATAAATCATTGATGTTGTATCAGCTTCATTGCTGATGCAGAGAAGGCAACTGATTTCCATGAGGCCAGAAGTAATCAATAGCTCCTGGATGGCTAGTAATACTCATCACCATTTCAGCTGCTGTGCAAATGTAACAAATGGCCTATAGATTTAGTTGTTGAGGTGATTTGATCATGCATTACAACCAATACCTACTTGTTAATTGATCACAAGGTTTGGAGAATCTAAAACCTGTAGGTCTGATTGAGGTAAAGAATAATTAAGACTTAATGTCATGGAGCAAATCATCTAAATGGTTCAGGTGACCTCTGCTGTGGATGATGTAAGGACACCCCTTGTACATAGAATCTGGTGCTTGAGTTTGCACTCATTTAAAATTTAACACAGAATTTGAGAAGAAAATATTTATTTTGCTTGTCACCAAAGTTTATTTTGGAAAATAAGTCTGCAAGTACTCATCCTCAACATAGAAATCAGAATGACTGCTGTTAAGTCTTACCAATTCTGAATGCACCCTCATTTGAACACTTGCAATCACAAAAGTCATTTAAGATTTTTTAAGCAGTAGCTCTGTCTGTGCAGCATCCAGTTGCAATACCGTATTTTTCGGACCATAAAGCGCACCGGATTATAAGACGCAATATCAACGATCGGCTGGTAACGGGTATATTTTCATACATAAAGCGCACCGGGTTATAAGGCGCATGAAATGAAACAAAACGCTTAAGTTCCCTCGGAAGCTCAGTTTGGTCTTTACCTGGCGCAGGGCGTCTTCTTGCTTCCTCCACTTCCGTACCATTGATTCGTTAATGTTGAATTCTCTCGCAGCTGCTCTATGTCCACGTTGTACTGCGTGACTGGTAGCGTTGAGTTTGAAATCCGCTTCGAAAATTAATGAATGAATGCACACACCCTAATGCTGAAGCACATACCGTATTACTCCGCGATGCTGCGCACTACAGTGGCCGTAAGCTTCGTAATTTACCAAGGCCGTGCTAAAACATTTTGACAGATTTATGAGCGCCGTGTACCATCTACAATCGGTTCTAGGTCAGAAAGCACAACCAGAATTAATTCATACATTAGATGCACCGAATTTTAAGGTGCACTGTCGATTTTTGAGAAAGTTAAAGGATTTTAAGTGCACCTTATGGTCCGAAAAATACGGTACTTTGGTCTCTATGGTGGTCCAGTGTTTTAGATTGCTATGCTCCCTGAGCCCCATGTCTTTTCTGTTGCTTATCAAAAGCTGTTAAACACAGATACATTGGGGCAAAAAAGTATTTAGTCAGCCACTGATTGTGCAAGTTCTCCTACTTAGAAATGTGAGAGAGGTCTGTCATTTTCATCATAGGTACACTTCAACTATGAGAGACAAAATGAGAAAAATAAATCCAGGAAGTCACATTGTAAGATTTTTAAAGAATTTAGTTGTAAATTATGGTGGAAAATAAGTATTTGGTCAAAAACAAAAGTTCCACTCAATACTGTGTAACATAACCTTTGTTGGCAATGACAGAGGTCAAACGTTTCCTGTAAGTCTTCACCAGGTTTGCATACACTGTAGCTGGTACTTTGGCCCATTCCTCCATGCAGATCTCCTCTAGAGCAGTGGCAATGGTTGATCTTGGATTCTGACTGTATGAGGCTGTGGACAGGTGTCTTTTATACAGATAACGAGTGGAGGACAGAAAAGCTTCTGGTATTTTGGCCCATTCCTCAATGCAGATCTCCTCTAGAGCAGTGATGTTTTGGGGCAACACGGACTTTCAACTCCCTCCACAAATTTTGTATGAAGTTGAGGTCTGTAGACTGGCTAGGCCACTCCAGGACCTTGAAATGCTTTTTCCGGAGCCACTCCTTTGTTGTCCGAGTGGTGTGTTAGGGATCATTGTCATGCTGGAAGACCCAGCCACGTTCCATCTTCAATGCTTTCACTGATGAAAGGAGGATTTGGCTTAAAATCTCACAATACGTGGCCCCGTTCATTCTTCCCTTAACAAGGATCAGTCGTCCTGTCCCCTTTGCAGAAAAACAGCCCCAAAGCATGATGTTTCCACCCCATGCTTCACAGTAGGTATGGTGTTCTTGGGATACAACTCAGCATACTTTTTTCTCCAGTTGAGTTTTACCAAAAAGTTCTATTTTGGTTTCATCCACATGATATTCTCCCAATCCTCTTCTGGATCATCCATATGCTCTCTGGCAAACTTCAGACGGGCCTGACCACTGCAGGATCTGAGTCCCTCTTGGCGTAGTGTGTTACTGATGGTAGCCTTGTTACTTTGGTCCCAGCTCTCTGCAGGTCATTCATCAGGTCCCTCCGTGTAGTTCTGGGATTTTTGCTCACCGTTCTCATGATCATTTTGACCCCATGGGATGAGATCTCTTGGAGCCCCAGATCAAGAGAGATTATCAATGGTCTTGTATGTCTTACAATTGCTCCCACAGTTGATTTATTCACACCAACCTGCTTGCCTATTGTAGATTCACTCTTCCCAGCCTGGTGCAGGTCTACAATTTTCTTCCTGGTGTCCTTTGACAGCTCTTTGGTCTTGGCCATGGTTGAGTTTGGAGTCTGACTGTTTGAGGCTGTGGACAGGTGTCTTATACAGATAACGAGTGGAGGACAGAAGAGCTTCTTAAAGAATAAGTTACAGGTCTGTGAGTGCCAGAAATCTTGCTTGTTTGTGGGTGTCCAACTACTTATTTTACACCATGATTTACAGCTAAATTCTTAAAAAATCCTACAATGTGATTTCCTGAATTTTTTTTTCTCATTTTGTCTCATAGTTGAAGTGTACCTATGATGAAAATTACAGACCTCTCTCATCTTTCTAAGCAGGAGAACTTGCACAATCAGTGGCTGACTACATACTTTTTTGCCCCACTGTATGCACCGCATAACGTCAGTTCAGACAATGTCACATATATGTCCGTGGTAAGATTATTATACTTATTATTAAGGCTATTAATCTACTTAACCCAAATATTACTTTGCCAGATACGTTAGCTGTTGTAGTACAGTAGCTGTAATGACACACGTAAAAACACAGTATTGTTAAACATGTGGCATCGGCGTGAGCAGACTGAATGCTGAACAACAATTGGTTGCCAATGTGCTCCTTATAAGCACTGAGCTGGTGAACAACAGATGTTATCACTCGGTTGAGTTACATGTGCTGGATCTGTAGTTTTAGCGCAAGAGCCATGCATGGATCGTGAGACAGGTGTGGATTAGTTTTGATTTGAGAATAAATTTCTATTTGTAATGGTAAGCTGGCATTGAGTGAATCAAGGCACCTCTACAGTGAAATAAGATTTTATCCATCTTAAATAGTAAAAAAAATTTAAATCAATATGTGGTAGTCAGTGTTGATGTGAAATAAATCAATCTGTTGCAAACACTGTAGTATCTTGTAGTATATTTAGTTTTGCAGTATATTTAGTCAACATCCAGTATATCCAGAGTATCCCATATGCAGTGGTGTGAAAAAGTGTTTGTTCCCTTCCTGATTTCCTTTTCTTGCATGTTTGAAGTGTTTCGGAACATCAAACCATTTTAAATATTAGTCAAAGACAACACAAGTAAACACAAAATGCAGTTTTTAAATGAAGGTGTTTATTCTCCTTCAGGATTTTTTGGTAGACAGCAGAATTCATAGTTCCATTTATCACAGCAAGTCTTCCAGGTCCTGAAGCAGCAAAACAGCCCCAGACCATCACACTACCACCTCCATATTTTACTGTTGGTATAATGTTCTTTTTCTGAAATGCTGTGTTACTTTTACACCAGATGTAATGGGACACACATCTTCCAAAGAGTTCAGCTTTTGTCTCGTCAGTCCACAGAATGTTTTCCCAAAAGTCTTGGGGATCATCAAGATGTGTTCTGGGAAAATTGAGACGAGCTTCTTTTTGCTCAGCAGTGGTTTTCGTCTTGGAACTCTGCCATGCAGGCCATTTTTTCCCAGTCTCTTTCTTATGGTGGAGTCATGAACACTGGCCTTAACTAGGGCAAGTGAGGCCTGCAATTTTACTGCAACGACTAATGTAATTTGGAAACTTAATATATGGGTTAAATAGGTTAGGAACCTTAATAGTAAGGATAATAAACCTTTCAGTCCGATGAACAGACATTGTCATACAGACAATATGCAGCACATACCTGTATATATTTTGTATCTGCATATATCATTATATCATATTTAATATAATACAATTTCTACTATGGATCCACTGAAACTTCTGGGGGAAAATGGGCAAAAATTGCACTTTCAATGTTTGTTTAACAATGGAAATAAGACTGAAATTTTGACCCAGTAAGGTTTATGCCAGGCTGGGCCAGGGAGTGGAGACAAACACAGATAGGAACAAACAAAACTTATGGAACAAAGACTTCAACTAGGTGCACAAAGAAACTCTAAAATTTACGGCTTGACCCCATACCACCTAAAACAATTGGTTTAAATAGAAGAGGATATGATTAAGGACATACAAGACAGGTGAGAGGAATCAATATGCTGGTGGTTCAGGGCAGGGCCAGTGGCATATGGGTGAAAATGTCTGGGATGGAATCTTGAATGTTGGAAATGGGGGCAGCAGACATAAAAGTTAAATACACATAAAATCAAATGTAAAAATCAGACAGTTTGTAAATAATTTAATGGGAATAACAATGAGAAAGTGATTAAAATGCTCTTTGTTTTGCTCAGTGCTGACGCTTTCAGTTTGAACAACAGCAGATGAAACAGAAAACATTTTGGTTTCGATTTTGGGTAAGAATTTTTTATTTTAAGGCATCACTAGTTTCTCCTAAGAAAGCAGTGTCATTGGTCTAGTGCTTCCTTTTTAAAACAAATTTGTATAAGCTAAATTTTAGTTTAGGTTTTGGTATTGTCATACCAGCCATTTTGCTACCACACCATTTCTCACCAACAGTTATGTAAAACTCTCATTAAGCATGGAGAAAATAATGTTCTAATTTGTAGCAGTGTTCTTGCTTTGGATTATTTATTTAACTCCCTGCCAGTGTTCTCTGCAGCTCTCTATTGGAGAAGTGATCGATTTGAAGGATTGAGCTGTTCATTTTCCTGCCACTGAGCCAGTGTAAATTCTCTTTATCTAAGCATCAGGTTGAAACACAAAGCCCTAACATACAGTACAGTGGAGCAAATTTTGGAACCTTTACAATTTTCTGTATTTCTGCATAAAGATGACATTAAAGATCATATTTGTACACAAGTCATAAAAGCAGATAAAGAGAACAAAAGTTAAACAAATGAGACAAAATATTGTATCTACTTGGTCATTTATGTATTGATAAAAATGATCCAGTATTACATATATGTGAATGGTAAAAGTATTTGAACGTCTACTATTAGCAGTTCATTTGAAGGTGAATTTAGAGTCTGGTGTTTTTAGGGACTGTGGTAGCCTAGCGGGTAAGGGCCAGAAGGTCCAGGGTTCAAATCCCAAGGTCCCTGAGCAAGGCCCTTAACCCACAATTGCTTGGATTGTAAGATTGTCTCAATTGTAAGTCGCTCTGGATAAGGGCGTCTGCTAAATGCTGTAAATGTAAATGTGTTTAGATTTGCATGGGATGACAATCAGCTGTGAATGGACATCATGCTGTATTTAAAAAATAGGGGTTCTATCGAAGTCTGCTCTTCACAACATGACTGTGGAAGAGTATTATGGCAATAAAAATGGATTACTGAGGATATCAATAACAGAGTTGTTAATGCTCATAAGGCTAGAAAAGGTTGTAAGACCATCTATAAAATATTTGGACTCCACCAGTCTACAGTCTGACAGATTCCTCCAACAGCAAGACATGTAATAATTCAAGTCAGTTCTCATTTAGATTTGATATAATTAATCATTATAGAATTGTATATTTTTAATACTGTAATTAGTCAACTAAAGGGAGCAGAACAACTCACATACAGAAGTGTTTGTCCGTCACTTGTTTATAACAACAAATTTCTACCAAAAGGCCTTAAATGTTTGATTTTATATCCCAAACCTTAAATAAAATGCACTAACTAAAAAAATGTATTAAATAATACTTAGTATTTAGCACACTGTGCAAACTCGCTCCTACAATACTTGAGGAGAGCAGAGAGTTCAGATTTATATTGAAACACTTCTCAATATAGTATCTTTCTGGATCCTCCAGGGCCCTACGTGGAGTCTTTAGTTCACAATACAGATTAACAATGAGGTTTAGGACAGGGCAATGGAGTGGTAATGTGAAAATATGATTTGGTGGAAATTTAACCATTCCTGTGCAAATTTGTACATTTTGTCTTGCTGGAAAATATTTTTTGGATCTCATCTTCTTGGCAGAGGTAGTCAAGAAACTAAAACCAAGCCAAGAGATTTTTAGTAAAAAATCCCTGGTATTTCATGGAGTACACAATGCCATGTATCCAAGCAAGGCTTCCATGACATATTTTAATGAAAAAAAGCTAACACCATCACAGATCATTCTCCATACATAACAGAATGGATTTCACATTTTTTCTTCTGAACTATCCTTTTCTTACACCAAATCCACCTTCAGTGTTTATGGTTAAAACATTTCTTCTCATCTGTTTACAGAACATGCTAGTCAAGTGTTCCATTAGTGTCAAGTGTATTTCAGATACTTATGTTTGTTGGTAGATGATACATAATAGCTTTTTTGACATGCTTTCCAAATAGATTGTTAGCATGCAGGTAACATCTAATTGTAGATTTGGAGACATGGGCAAACTAAACTGCTTCCAACCTCTGCAAATTTCAGTGTGAACTGGGATATAGTAATTTTCATGCAAGTAACATTTTTATAGCAGTTGCCTGATAATGTAAGTCAAACATAAACATTTTGTCTTGTTTCATTTGTGTATTCTCTTTTCCTCTTTCCATTGTTGAAACTGACTATGAACTTTCTCCTCTGTGCCACGTTGTCACAATCCCAGGTCTTTCACTTCCAGACTCCATCTCCCAACACGCTTCTTTAAATGTCTTTAAACACTTGGGTGAACTTAAAATGTAAGTGCTTCATTTTGTATATGAGAATTTCTAGACCTGTCAGTAATTGTGATGTGGTCTCTTGTTTTTGTTCATTTATTCTTAGGAAATATTAACTTTTATTATTAGAGGAAAAGTAGATTTGTCTAATATTTTCAGTGTGGCATTAGGATATACAATGGGGTAATAAAGTATTTAGTCAGCCACTGATTGTGCAAGTTCTCCTAGTTAGAACCACGAGAGAGGTCTGTAATTTTCATTATAGGTACACTTCAACTATGAGAGACAAAATGAGAAAAATAAATCCAGGAAATCACATTGTAGGATTTTTAAATAATTTAATTGTAAATCATGGTGGAAAATAAGTATTTGGTCACCCACAAACAAGCAAGATTTCTGGCTCTCACAGACCTGTAACTTCTTCTTTAAGAAGCTCTTCAGATCTCGTCTTGTGGGGTCAAAATGATTATGAGAACGGGGAGCAAAAATCCCAGAACTACTCGGAGGGACCTGATGAATGACCTGCAGAGAGCTGGGACCAAAGTAACAAAGGCTACCATCAGTAACACACTACGCCGAGAGGGACTCAGATCCTGCAGTGGCCAGGCGTGTCCTCCTGCTTAAGCCATTACATGTCCAGGCCTGTCTGAAGTTTGCCAGAGAGCATATGGATGATCCATAAGAGAATTGGGAGAATATCGTGTGGGCAGATGAAACCAAAGTAGAACTTTTTGGGAAAACTCAACTCGTCGTGTTTGGAGGAAGAAGAATGCTGAGTTGCACCATACCTACTGTGAATCATGGGGGTGGAAATCTCATGCTTTGGGGCTGTTTTTCTGCAAAGGGGACAGGATGACTGATCCATGTTGAGGGAAGAATGAACGGGGCCAGGTATCGTGAGATTTTAAGCCTCCTTCCATCAGTGAGAGCATTGAAGATGGAATTTGGTTGGGACTTCCAGCATGACAATGATCCCAAACACACCACTCGGACAATGAAAGAGTGGGTCCGTAAAAAGCATTTCAAAGTCCTGCAGTGGCCTAGCCAGTCTCCAGACCTCAACGCCATAGAAAATTTGTGGAGGGAGTTGAAAGTCCGTGTTGCCCCAAAACATCACTGCTCTAGAGGAGATCTGCATGGAGGAATGGGCCAAAATACCAGCTACAGTGTGTGCAAACCTGGTGAAGACTTACATTAAACATTTGACCTCTGTATTGACCAAATACTTATTTTCCAACATAATTTACAATTAAATTCTTTAAAAATCCTACAATGTGATTTCCTGGATTTTTTTTTCTCATTTTGTCTCTCATAGCTGAAGTGTACCTATGATGAAAATTACAGACCTCTCTCATTTTTCTAAGTAGGAGAACTTGCACAATCAGTGGCTGACTAAATACTTTTTTGCCCCCCTGTTTATTACAAAGACGTCTTGTTAGGGATTATTCACCGTGACCAAACTCAGTTTTTTTCAGGAACCGATTTCCCGTCAGCCCTGATTTCCTGGACTCGACCCTGTCTCATTACAACACAACTTCATTCCACCTCTCGCCTGAACTTGAGTATTTTTTGAATAAACTTTGTTATATTACACGTCGTTGTCTGCTTGCTGATCTGCTTAGTATGAGAGGTCGTTTAGGCCATTATTCAAACTTACCTCTCACATACACTATCATACTCTGTCACATTCACTATCAAGAATGCCTAATAGTTTGATAGTGAGTGTGAGAGAGTATGATAGTGTGTGTGAGAGAGTATGATAGTGTGTGTGAGAGAGTATGATAGTGTGTGTGAGAGAGTATGATAGTGTGTGTGAGAG
Source organism: Ancistrus triradiatus (assembly GCA_025084515.1). Lineage (NCBI taxonomy): Eukaryota > Metazoa > Chordata > Actinopteri > Siluriformes > Loricariidae > Ancistrus > Ancistrus triradiatus. The sequence goes on along the minus strand of JAJAGP010000343.1, from coordinate 232,167 downwards.
AGTATGATGGTGAGTGTAGCGTAATAGCTGTATCAATAGCTTTATCCCCCTCTCTTTCTACCCTCTTCCACAAGCCATAAAACTTTGTGACTCTTTGGAATGCAAATGGCCACCACCTGGACAGAGTCTACAATTGAGTAATGGCCACAATGGCCCCATCAACGCCAGACTCTTTCTCAAACCAACAGAACTTCAACATCTCGGCAATCATAAACTAAGTCCATGTGTTAACCTTAAAAGGGGGTTTCAACGTTCAGACCACCAGTTTCCTCCATCTCTCTCTGACTGTTGCAAGAGTAACGGCACTTTTCTCAGTCGGCCTGGCGCCAGAAAGACAGCTCTGGATTTACGACCCAAGGAACTATTACCTTCCTTTTTAAGAGACAAACTTTTTAATAATAGTATTAACTTTTGTTGGGAACAGATTACCTTTGCCTGGATCACTCAATTAGGAAACACATGAGATTTGCTTCATAATAAGTCTAAATACACCCATATGTATTTGGCTATTTCATACAAGAATGTGATAAGGGATATTTTTCATACTCTCATATATAATTTTATATATATATATATATATATATATATATATATATATATATATATATATATATATATATGTAACTGATTTCTCATGTATTTTCATATCTAGTTGGTCAATGTTTTAGTACAGTGACCATTCTATACGTAATATGGTCCAATTGTGCTATACTAACGGTTATGATTAGAAATAACAGCTGTTTTATCTATAGGTATGGATTGCTTGGGTTTAATACTTGTTCATACTTATAAAAGAACAGAAATGTTGTTATTTAGAATGTACTGTTTCCTACATATTGTATCGATCGTATTATTATTTGTTTAAGGAATAGCAAATGTATGTGCTGTAGTTAGAATGATTTAACGATGTTCTAGGTTATCAATTCAAGGTGCCTTTGATCATCTGAACCTTACAACAAAGTTCTGCAACTAAACTTGTAACTTTGAGGATTTTTGGTTATTATGTGATACTTTTAATCACCTTAGATATGTAGGAATATATTAATCCAAGTTAGAACGTCTGTAGCTCATATGATGAAATTATAAGACACAACCACGATAGGAGGGATTTACTGATGAGTCAGCTTCTCATTGGCAAGTCAGAGCAACTCCTTGTGCCACCGCCTCCAACCGCCTACGATCTGGAACATACAAAGGCGACGCGGGCCAACCGCGTAGCAAGCTTAGCTTCGAGTCTGGTGTGTTTCTGTTCTTTTTGTTCTTCTAAGTCTTTTCTTTTCGTTGTGTTTTAAAGTTGCAGCTTTGTCAGTCTATAGTTTCTTTTCGTTCTTAAGTTCTTTCAAGTTTTTGCGCTTTATTTTCAAGTTTTTCTGTGTCCAGCAGTCTTAGTAGTTCATTATTGCCGAAATAGAAATTAAGCCGACGAAAGTAGACCAACCAGCCAAGATCTCCTTCACGCTCTACCATCCTCGTACATCCAAGTTTTTTTCCAAGTCTTTTGAAGCTCGTGGTAGAAACGCGTCAACTCCACCTTTATCTGTGTCCAAGATAAAATCTGAGTTGTACGCACGGAAACGTCGAGGAACCGTGAACGCCCGCAACCTAAACTGGAAAGTGAGCCATCTTAATTCACCGCTGAAACGTGGTTACGCCACCTGCAAGAAACCAAAGAGCCAAGCTGCTAAGAGGCCTTTTCCGAGCGGCGGTGTGCATCGAAAGACGGACGTCACCGCTCCCCAAAATCGTGCCTTTTGGACGGCCGGGCCAGTGTTGAATGCCCCGAACCACTCGAGTGACCTTCCAGGCGAGTACCGTTTATGGCTTTTCTGGGTCCCTGATTCTCGAACCTTGCGTTTGATCTTAAACCACGCTTCAACGTAGACTCATCCACGTCTAAGTAGCTTCTACCATACTATTCACGTTCAACGTAATTTGTTTTAGTAATAACTCACTACGTCGTAACAAACCAGTTCATAACATCGACGCTGGGTAATTATTGCGCGACCGATAAGTTGCATATAGAGTCATCTTGGTTTTCTGATTTTAATACTGTGATATATGTACGTTTGCCATCATCTCATGGTTTTAATACTGTGATATATGTACGTTTGCCATCATTTCCTGATTTTAATACTGTGATACATATTTTATTACATCAGATAGTCTGTTGGTATTGCCTTGTTTGTAGTTAATAAACTTGTTATAACCTTTTGAATTTACCGCCCTGGTGTGAGAGAGTTTTTCATTCAAACAAAGGTCGAGAAACATAACTTTGAATTTGCTATTCAGACCTAGACTGATCAATTTCACTTTTCTCTTTTCAACTGGTTTTTCCGGGATCCACCAGTCCACAAACGATCCGGTGGTGCCCCGTTTTGTTCATTAAAAATTTAATCAATTTAAAGTGTAGTCTTAGTTTTGCTACATGACTATGAGAGAGTATGATAGTTGTGGTGTGAGAGAGTATGATGGTGAGTGTGAGAGAGTATGATAGTATGTGTGTGAGAGAGTATGATAGTGTTTGTGAGAGAGTATGATTGTGAGTGTGAGAGAGTATGATGGTGAGTGTGAGAGAGTATGATGGTGAGTGTGAGAGAGTATGATGGTGAGTGTGAGAGAGTATGATAGTGTTTTGTGAGAGAGTATGATGGTGTGTGTGAGAGAGTATGATGGTGAGTGTGAGAGAGTATGATGGTGAGTGTGAGAGAGTATGATAGTGTGTGTGAGAGAGTATGATGGTGTGTGTGAAAGAGTATGATAGTGAGTGTGAGAGAGTATGATAGTGTGTGTGAGAGAGTATGATGGTGTGTGTGAAAGAGTATGATAGTGAGTGTGAGAGAGTATGATAGTATGTGTGTGAGAAGTAAGTTTGAATAATGGCCTAAACGGCCTCTCATAGCTTAGGGTTCCTCATAAAATTACCGGTGGGATCTCAGGTCCCACCTTAACACATTTGACCATTTAACCCATCTTTACCGAGGGTGCCAATAATTGTGGAGGTGCCTGAAGGCTTTATGTAGATTTCAAAGACCTTTAAATCTAGTGAATTTATTATTTAGTTAGTAAATGGTCAGCTTGGTGCATATCAGTATTGAACAAATAATGTAATAATTTTGAAAGTATATTATGTGCATCTTATTGTCTCATTACTGTATCTGGACAATACCTAAATAAAACTTTTTGTACATGATTTGTCCTAACAGAGGCTCAATACCATGCTTATAGTGCATAATACATTTGCTTCTATTTAATCAATAACAACAATAAATATCTTGCTATACTGTAACTCAAAGTATAAAGACTACCACTTTTTGCTCTGCACACATAATTGTTAATAAGATTTGCAAACACATTTTGTTTCTAATGTTACTTGTAACTATGGTAACATTAGATTTTTTAGACAGTTGACAATGGATGAGGGAGCAATATGAATCTTTGTGATTCAGTGGTTTATATCGAACCTTAACAAAGTGTAAATTGTTAAGCTTAGGTTGAGACCAAAACAACCAAATGTCTACTTGATTATAGCAAAGTGTGACAAATGAACATGATTACAGCACAGCACAAGAGAGGCTTCATGTGCACAGACCTATTCATTATGACCAAGTAAAACAATCTTTTCGTAAAATAAAGATCTGTTCATTTTAATCCATACAATTGCTGGCTATTATGTAGTACTTGCACAACATGAACAAAAGTATGTATATACCTAACTACATACTTGTATCTTCATCTATTTAATGCTTTCAGGTGAATATCAATCATATGGCCAATTCAATTCCATAAGCAAACACTGTCAGTAAAAGGATTATATAAAAGAACTGTCAAGTGTGTGGCACTTTCAAGTTCATTAATTAAGTATCTGCTCAGTTAGATGTGCCCCAATTAACAAGTGCTGTTGCTGTGAATTGGAAACGTCTCAAGGCAACAACTCGGCTGTGAAGCATTAGGTCACACAAGCTGTCAGAATAGGACTGCCAAGTGCTAGTGCACGTACCACATCACAATCATCTGTTCTTTGTTGCAGTGCTTATTAACAAGCACACAAACTGTTTGTCTGGAACTTTAGGTTTCCATGGCCTCTCAGCCACACACACAAGCATAAGACTGGGCAATAAGAATTGGGGCTTGATGGATGTCAGAAATCTACAGTTTTCTATTATTGTGTCAGCAATTAAGTTTAGTAAATACAGAATAATGGTCTCAAGCTGTTTTGATGGTCCGCGCAACTTCCATAGTTTCAGTGAAGGAAGATGTTACAGCAACAGTTAGTATTGTGCAGTTCTGATGATGTGTAAGTTTAAAATATCTGCTAGTATGGAAAATAAACCACAGGAGTAAGTCATCACAGCACAACGTTTTGGAATCTGTTGACTTTGTACTTAAAACTTGATGCTTATTTTCCTTTTCCAGCAGGGTATGGAATAAGAATGGGAGAAGTGTGTCAAGGTGGCTCTAAACTACTTAATGCTGATGTGCATATTATACATTTTACTTGAACTATGACTCCATGACTTATTAGTTTAGATAAAATAGTTTCATTATTACATTTATCATCTACTCCTTTTTGAGTCTTGGTTTCTTCCTCATAAGTTTTTCCTTGCCACTGTCGCCCTAGGCTTGCTCAGTTTAGGATTGGATGTTAGGAGATTGTAAAGTTGCTTTGAGACAATGCTCAATTGCAAAAAGCGCTATATAAATAAATCTTACTTGACTTGACTCTAAAGTCTGTCTCAGATATCATTTCCAGCAGAACACATAGTCACTTCGTCATTAATGCCTGTGTTAATGCTCTCTCAGTGTAATCAGACTTTGAGAAAAGCTATCTGGAGATAATAAATAGCAATAAGCAGCAATGACTGTAAACACCTTAGTTGTTTTTATGAATTGTTTCTATTGCTCAAGAATCAGAGAAAACACCTAGCTTAAAATACTAAAACAAATATGAAATACTAAAACTAAGCAAAAGCAGACATGTTATACTAACCTAAACGATGACGTATTTCAACAAGCAAACAAACAAATAAATAAATAACTAAGTTTATAGAGCTCATTCTGGGTGGCTCAGTGGGTAGCACTGTCACCTCATAGCAAGAATATCCTGGGTTCAAACCCAGGGTGGAGCAGTCTGGGTTCTTTCTGTGAGGAGTCAGTGGGTGAATCCCATTTCAGGGGCTGCATCCTTCGAAGGACGCGGTCTACACGGTCTATGAAGGTGTGTGCTTGGAAGGCTGGGTAGACCGTGGCAAAGGCTGAACCGAAATGAGACGGTCTATTCTGCATTGAATTACCTGTTTGCGTCACAGAACCACCCGCCTGCACCGTATCACAAAACAGCAATAATTGTTATAATAATGCAGCCAGAAATTTGGCGTTTAGTTTATATGCTGTTTTTGGTTTTTCAATTATTGGAGGAGACGCTTCACTGCAGTTCACTGGCATTTATTTTCCCTCAAGCAGTTTAATAAAGGCCTCCGTTTGCTACTTGCTCCCTAAAACAAAACAAAAATGTTGCACTTTTGCTTTTTAACATTTACCTGTTCGCGTTTTTAAATCCTTACATTTAAATAACGTATATTCCTCAGCCAATCGTTGCGATATCCCTAAGTTCCCCTCAGGCGCAATGCACCTCGGGATATGGTAGGTCGCGAAGGATACATCGGATGTATCCTTCGTTTTCAGGGAAAAGAAGGTCGCATTTGTTCGGCCGCATACGAAGGAGCCTTCGGAATGGGACAGCCTAGGCGCTGCGCTATGACGCAATCGGTCTTAAAATGCAGCCTTCTAAGGACGCAGCGCCTGAAATGGGATTCACCCTCCATGTCCTCCCTGTGTCTGTGTGGGTTTATTCCAGGTGCTCCATTTTCCTCCCACAGTCCAATGACATGCAGGTTAATTTGATTATGCTTAATTGGCCCAACCTGAGTATATATATGACTAGTATAGACGTAACCTTGTCTGTGTCACTGAAATGGCCATTGATGCTGAGGGACAATAAATAAACCAAATAAACAAACAATACAGCTCATTTCAAACAAGCAGCAGTTCAAAAGTCTGTTAACTTCAGCTAGGAATATAACCTCTCCATTTGCTTCATAAACATGCTGTCGAGATCCTCAGTTTGATCCTGACCTCGGACTCGCTTTGTGTGGTTTTTAAATGTCCCCCCCTTGTTCGTATGGGTTTATCAAATATCTGCTATTAAGCATATAAGCATCTACTTAGCTATTCCAGTATTACAGATCTTTTTGGTAAGAAATTGATGCTATGTGCTCTGGCCCACAGATGAAAAAGTCCAAAAGGCAGGATCTGTCATGGTATGGAGTGCATATTTCAACAAGGCAATCCCCAATCCCCTGTCCCCAATAGAGACTGTGTGGAGTATTTTGAAACGAAAAATGTGACAACGTACTGTTGCACATCTTGCAGGAAGAATGGGACAAAATAACACCTCAAGCACTAAATCACTTGGAATTCTCTGTGCCAAGACATCTTTTCAAGCATTGTGAAAAGGGCTGACAGCATTACAAAGTGGTAAATGCTTTTCCGTCTCAACTTTTATTGGAACCTGTTGCAGGCCTGAAAATCCGGAAGGGATGTATAAAATGAAGTTGACCAGACAAAACATTAAATATCTTGTGTTCCTACTCTCTGCAGTGAAATAAAAGTAAATGTAAATATACAGTGGGGCAAAAAGTATTTAGTCAGCCACTGATCGTGCAAGTTCTCCGACTTAGAAAGATGACAGACGTCTGTAATTTTCATCATAGGTACACTTCAACTATGAGAGACAAAATGAGAAAAAAAATCCAGGAAATCACATTGTGGATTTTTAAAGAATTTAATTGTAAATCATGTTGAAAAATAAGTATTTGGTCACCCACAAACAAGCAAGATTTCTGGCTCTCACATACCTGTAACTTCTTCTTTAAGAAGCTCTTCTGTCAGCTACTCGTTACCTGTATTAATGGTACCTGTTTGACCTCATTATCTGTATACAAGACAAGAAAATAGTAGACCTGCACCAGGCTGGGAATAGTGAATCTACAATAGGCAAGCAGGCTGGATTGAATAAATCAACTGTGGGAGCAATTGTAAGACACACAAGACCATTGATAATCTCCCTCGATCTCGGGCTCCACACAAGATCTCATCCCGTGGGGTCAAAATGATCACGAGAACGATGAGCAAAAATCCCAGAACTACACGGAGGGACCTGATGAATGACCTGCAGAGAGCTGGGACCAAAGTAACAAAGGCTACTATCAGTAACACACTACGCCGAGAGGGACTCAGATCCTGCAGTGCCAGGCGTGTCCCCTGCTTAAGCCAGTACATGTCCAGGCCTGTCTGAAGTTTTCCAGAGAGCATATGGATGATCCAGAATAGGATTGGGAGAATATCATGTTGTCAGATGAAACCAAAATAGAACTTTTTGGTAAAAACTCAACTCACCGTGTTTGGAGGAAGAAGAATTCTGAGCGCTATACCTACTGTGAAGCATGGGGGTGAAAACCTCATGCTTTGGGGCTGTTTTTCTGCATAGGGGACAGGACGACTGATCCGTGTTAAGGGAAGAATGAACGGGGCCATGTCAGATTTTAAGCTCCTTCCATCAGTGAGAGCATTGAGGATGGAACGTGGCTGGGTCTTCCAGCATGACAATGATCCCAAACACACCGCTCGGGCAACGAAGGAGTGGCTCCGTAAAAACCATTTCAAGGTCCTGGAGTGGCCTAGCCAGTCTCCAAACCTCAACCCTACAGAAAATTTGTGGAGGGAGTTGAAAGTCTGTGTTCCCCCCAAAACATCACTGCTCTAGAGGAGATCTGCATGGAGGATGGGCCGAAATACCAGCTACAGTGTGTATACCAACCGGTGAAGACTTACAGGAAACGTTTGACCTCTGTCAATGCAAACACAATGGTTAATGTACAAAGTATTGACCTGAACCAAATTTATTGACCAAATACTTAATTTTCCACCAGATTCTTTAAAATATCCTACAATGTGATTTGCCTGGATTTTTTTCTCATTTTGTCTCTCATAGCTGAAGTGTACATATGATGAAAAATTACAGACCTCTCTCATCTTTCTAAGTAAAAGAAACTTGCACAATCAGTGGCTGACTTTTTTGCCCCACGTATATACAGTATATACATTCCCCTTTGACTTTTATTTCATGCAGACAGGATGATCCCAAGATATTTCCTATTTTCCTGCTCACAATTTCATTTTGTTAATTACCACCAATTCCTGCATTTCAGGACTGTAAACAGGTTCTGAACAGTTCTCAAAGAAGTTGGGAGTTGGGATGGGGAACAATTTAGGCTTGGTATGAGTTTGCCGTTGCTGCACACGTGATCTCCTTCTGGTCAGTCTCCCTTAGTGCACTGCTAGTCTGCATGAGAGACCCGACACACAGCCAGACAGCACATCGAGAGACCTTTTGTCCAGGAGAAAAAACATGAGTCATGTGAAAAACTCTCGATTTTCTTTCCATTTGATCTCATTGTTACCTAGGAGAAGCTAAGGAGATATTTTTTTGTAACTTTATTATGGGATGCCAAAAGGTTCAGAGAAACACAGCTTCTAATATTGAGTCATTAAATTGAGTCCATAAAAAAGAATTAACTTTAGTCTACTTAATAAAACCTGCCTGCCTGAATATCATATATCTATATATATATCTATATATATATCTATATATATATATATATATATATATATATATATATATATATATATATATATATATATATATATATATATATATATATATATATATATATATATATGCCTGAATATATGCCTATATATATATATATAATGAGAAAAAAAATCCAGGTAATCACATTGTTGGATTTTTAAAGCATTTAATTGTAAATCAAGATGGAAAATAAGTATTTGGTCAATAACACAAGTTCAAATCAATATTCCCATTCCTCCATGCGGATCTATTCTAGAGCAGTGATGTTTTGGGGCAACACGGACTTTCAACTCCCTCCACAAATTTTCTATGGGGTTGAGGTCTGGAGAATGGCTAGGCCGAGCGGTGTGTTTGGGATCATTGTCATGCTGAAAGACCCAGCCACGTTCCATCTTCAATACTCTCACTGATGGAAGGAGGTTTTGCCTTAACATCTCACATACATGGCCCCCTTCATTCTTCCCTTAACACGGATCAGTCGTCCTGTCCCCTTTGCAGAAAAACAGCCCCAAATCATGAGGTTTTCACCCCCATGCTTCACAGTAGTTATGGCGCAACTCAGCATTCTATTTCCTCCAAACAAGGCGAGTTAAGTTTTTACCAAAAAGTTCTATTTTGGTTTCATCTGACCACATGATATTCTCCCAATCCTCTTCTGGATCATCCATATGCTCTCTAAAAAACTTCAGTTGGGCCTGGACATGTACTGGCTTAAGTAGGGGGTACACCTGGCACTGCAGGATGTGAGTCCCTCTTGGACTATATATACACACCATAGACAACGCTCATGACAACTATTAATTTAGGAGAAACCCAGCATAGACTTATTTGGTTTTGTAAGTTCAATGCAATTGTTTGTAAACTGTGTTGTGCAAGATGTTTGTGATTGTCTCTAATGAGTCAGGCCATGTCTCTTCAGAATGCTGATCTTAAAAATGATTAGATTTAGGATCAGTGCACCCTGTTTCAGACAGACTTTTAACAAGGAAAACACTATGTAGCTTCTATGTTTTGTCTACACACACGCATTCGTGTTTCCATCGTTTTGGGGACTTTCTGTCAGCGTGCCAGCTGTGTATATGTCAGCGTGCCAGCTGTGTCTGTAGGCAGCACCAGAGGGTGGCAGAGGCTGAACTACGTTGCCAGAATAAATCAGCAGAAACATGAAGAAAGAAAACAAAGGCTAAGATAAAGGTAAATATTTAAGTTCAAAAGTAGGTTGAAAGAGAAAGCGAGAAAGGTAGGAGAATGCTGAAAACAGAAAACCTGGAAAGGAAAGAAAATTACAGAATAAATATTCAGTAGTCAATTTAAAATAAGATAGCTTTTATCTGAGTTTTGGATACTGGGGAAAAAACATTTTGTTTGTGGTTAGCATTTTGTGTTTGTAGCTGCCATTTTGTGCTGTGCTCTTTGTTTGAGTTTCCCACCTTTTTCATAGACCCTGCTTTTAGGTGTACACATAGTAGCATTCACTTGTACTCATCAGTGCTGCAAAGGCTGTGTGTATACCTAGTAACCCTCAGGTTCTAGGATCAAAGCCCCCATCACACTTCTACAAATATACCCTCTGCTTCAAATCAAGAGTGGCTTTTGGCTATAATACATTTTAAATATATATTAAAGACTGGTTTTGCCTCTAGCACTCCCAGAGGGCAAAGTTAGTGTCACGCTGCTGTGACATCATCTTACATATGTCTCTAATTGAAAGTGAATTGCAAAGCAGTAGAGAATCAGCTGTATATTTTTATTGACATTTATTCATTTAGCAGATGAGCACAGGAAAATCTAATGCCTTACGTCATGTTCAAATTGAATGGAGACAGTGAATGGACCTGGATCATCATTTTCCTGGCGCTTGTCCCACTGCCATTCGATGCGACCGAGAATACTCCAGCCGACACATCGCTCCGTCTGTCGCCAGAGACCACACTCAAACTAGGCCAATTTAGTGTAATCAATTAACCTAACTTGCATGTCTTTAGACTGTGGGAGGAAACCGGAGTGCCTATAGTAAACCCACGCAGACACGGGGAGGACATGCAGACTCCACACAGAAAGGATTCAGGCCACTCCACCCTGGAATTGAACCCAGGACCTTCTTGCTGTGACACGGCGATGCTAGCCACCGTGCCGCCCTGAATGGACGTGGATAAGAAAATAAAATGAATTACATTCTGTTCTTTTCTTTTTGCCTTTTGATTTCAATTATGTTCTTGTCCTTGATCTGTCAGTTCAGCTAGTCTGCATTTCACAGTGAAGATCCACCAGTCATTTAAATCGGCTGTGGCTTAGATCACTGAGAAATATTTATGGTTCAGTGTGCACAGTTCATTGTATAAATTGCACTAGATATGCCATGGGGTCAGTTTGGGCCCATAACTTTATTTGAGTCAGCTTTCATCCAGACATCATGGTGAGAACCTTTGGGCTCAGTCTGGAATTTCTTCAAAGCTTCAGGCATTAAGTTTCAGAGCATACAGAACCAGAGATGGTATGTTCACCGTTCTTGGTACATTTTATTTAAAAAAAAAAGAAGAATTACAAAATTTGTTATGCATACAATTATGAACGACTTTAAAGTACACAACATGTGATGCAGTGAATGTTCTGTGTAGTTATCAAATCTGAATTTATGTGTCTTTTGGGTGTTGATATCTGCTTAAATAAATCATTTCATATACCTAACCTTTTGATGCACAAGCTATGCAAACAGAATTTCTTTGAAATGTCTTTTGAAATTAATGTATTTCATCATTTAATATTTTATGAAAAATTGTTCGTAAAATATCTTGTTTTTAATTATCACAAAGCGCGGTTTTCATTTAATTTCATGGATAAAAATGTTTATTTAAATGAATAAATCAAGTTTACACAAGTCAAAAAAGGCCGATGTATGCAATTGTGAAAAGATACTGTACATAACATCAGCTCACTGGACAAAAAATTAGTCAGCTGTGACTGAGCATACTTAACATGTAATACCTCCACAAACATGAATCGTAGCTGTGATTTGGCATGGACTGTATAAGTTACTGGATGTAGCCGACATCAAAGTTCAGCCACTTGTGCATCAAAGAATTGCGCAGTTCGTCCAGAGTTTGTGGATGCCTTGCAAGAGGATTCACGTCTGGGGATTTTGCAGGCAGCATTAGCTATAGCAGCATAGCTAGAAAGAGGAGAACCAGAAGGTAACACAGCCAAGAGGGATCACATGAGACATTGGCAACACAGAAGCAGAAGACAGCAACCCAACGTCTCTGATCACCATAAGACTCTTTGACTATGAACCCCCAGCTCTGCCCTTAGTCTAAGGCAAGGATGCACAAGTCAAGATCAAGAGAACTGGAGCCCAGTTCAGCAATTCACCCGACACTCCCATGTAAAGGACAAGGCAGGCAGGCCAGACATTACTCCAGACTCCGACCCCAGTGACTCAATCCATGCATCCCGGTCTAAATCTAGTCAACAGCCTTTGTAAATAAGTATGTCTTTGGCCTAGATTAAAAAATTTGGAGAATGTCTGAGTCTCGAACTAAAGTGGGAAGTTCATTTCATAGTTGGGGGGCCATGTACGAGAAAACCTTTCCCCCTGCTGTGACTTTTTTAATTTTAGGAACTAAAAGAAGTCCTGCACCCTGCGAATGAAGTAGAGATGCTGGATTGTAAAACTCTAAGAGTTCACTCAGATAATGTGGGGCCAGGCCATGTAGAGCTGTATAAGTTATAAGCTTTATAAGTATTTTGTAATCAATACAGAATTTAACTGGTAACCAGTCTAGTGATGATAGAACAGGAGTGATATGATCAAATTTTCTAGTTTGAGTTAGCACTAGCTGATAGTTGCATTCTGAACTAATTGAAGTTTATTTATAGATTTAGGATAGATATAGCCAATCTGTCTCTCACAGCCTTGGGTTCCACTAATAGAACTTCAGTTTTATCTGAGTTAAGAAAGAGAAAATTAAATGACATCCAATCTTTTATTTCCTTTACACAGTCCTCAATTTTGTTGATTGTAAGGCTGTCATTAGGTTTGGCTGATATGTACAGCTGTGTGTCATCTCCATAGCAGTGGAAACTAATGTTTACAAATAATTGAGTCTAGTGGCAGCATATAGAGAGAGAATAAAAGCGGCCCAAACACTGACCCCTGAGGCACGCCTTACATCACTTTTGAGAGCTTAGATCTTAGATTATTTACATGAACAAACTGGTACCGGTCGGTCAAGTAGGATCTAAACCAAGAAAGTGCCAATCCCTTAATACCTACAGTATTTTCTAGTCTGTTTAGTAAAACATCATGATCTACAGTGTCAAATGCTGCACTTAAATCTAACAGAACAAGAAAAGAAACACATCCATTATCTAAGGACATTAATAAATCATTTAGTACTCTAATTAATGCTGTTTCAGTACTATGATGGGGCCTGAAGCCAGACTGAAATGTTTCATAAATACCATTGGTATACCTTTGTAAGTAACTGCAGAGCTGCTGATAGACGGCTTTTTCTAAGATTTTGGAGAGAAATGGTAGAATTGAAATTGGTCTATAATTAGATGTCACACAAGGGTTAAGAGCGGCTTTTTTAATCAGTGGTTTGATAACGGCACACTTAAAAGATTTGGGCACATAACCAGAGATAAGGGATGAATTTAAAATAACTAACAGTGGCTCTATAATACTAGGTATTACTTCTTTGAGTAAACGTGTAGGAGTTGGATCTAATAAACATGTTGATGACTTAGACGAGATGATCAGGGCAGATTGTTCAGTATTAGTAATTGGGGTAAAAGATTCTAATCCTGATTTACAGCTAAGTAAACAGATGTCTTCACTAGTGCTGCATCTGGAAGGTTGCTGAATAGTTTGGTGATGTGATGAGCATCAAGTTTTATGCCTAATGTTTTCTATCTTATCATTAAAAAAAGTCATGAAATCATTACTGTTAAATTACACAGAGCGGGAGAATCACTTTCTGTAGGGTTTTCTGTTAATTTGGAGACTGTATTAAAGAGAAATTTAGGATTATTCTTATTTTTCTCTACGATTGAAAAATATGCAGTTTTAGCTTTAGTGAGGGCATGCTTATACTCTGACATGGGGACTGTGGTAGCCTAGCAGTTAAGGTACTGGACTATGGACCAAAAGGTCCAGGGTTCAAATCCCACCTCTGCCAAGCTGCCACTGTTGGGTCCTTGAGCAAGGCCCTTAACCCACAATTGCTTGGACTGATAAGGGTGTCTCCTAAATGCTGTAAATGTAAATGCCATGCTATCCCAATCTTAAATAGCTCCAATTTACTATGTCGTCACTTGCAGTCTAGGCGGTGCGTTGTTTGCTTTAAGGTATGGGTGTGGTCATTATACCATGGTGCTAGCCTTTTTTTCCCTAATGCATTTGACCCTAGCAGGAGCAATCATATCCAATGTAGAGCGAAACACACATTCTAATTGGTCATTTACACACTCAAGGTGATCAGGCTCCGTAGGTGTATTACATTTCAAGTCTGGTAGGTTTTTAATAAACGCAGCTGGAGTAGCAGATGTGATAGTGTGTTTGATGTGATAGCGAGGCAGAAGGATATTATTTATTAGAGATAGCTCAAATACTAAAAGATAGTGATCTGAAATCAAATCACTTTTACGGGAAAACATCAAAGTTATCTATATTGATACCAAATGTTAATATTAGATCTAAAGTATGATTACAGCGGTGGGTTGGTCCCATCACATTCTGAGTGATACCCATGGATTCTAAGATGGACTCGAAAGCAATTTTAAGTGAATCCTGCTCATTGTCAAAGTGAATATTAAAATCACTGACAATTAAAGCCTGATCTGTTGACAGTAGTAAGACAGAGAGGGTGTAAGCATTTATCAGTGATCATTTCATTTACAAGCACTGCTTTGTGATCTAATGTTAAGTAATCCTAGTTTTAGTCTAAGGTTGTTATTTCTATGAGAGCTATCTGTGTTTATACTAATGAGGTTATTAAAACAGACTTTGAGAGTGTTTACATTTAGGAAAGATGGATAGGATTGTTAAATAAGCAAAACCTGGTTGTCCAGGTCATCATGCATATTGCCCAGAAGTACAACAGCCCTTCACTTCTTTGACACAAAGCTCACCATGGTCATGATGCTATTGACCCCAAATTCTATAGGAATGGTGCGGAGAGGAAATGCTAGCTTGAATACTAGTGTGACAGAGCTTGGTTGTGTTCCTGAGGAAGCGCTGGTAGATTGTCCGGGTAAGGCAGCTCAAACATGCAGCAGCAGACTTGAAAAAGAAATACACATAAGCACAACAAAACACAAAAGAAAGTACTACTTTAAGGACTAGAGTTTTTAATGACAGTTTAGCCACGGTTGCCGACATTAACACACTGATGAACCAGCAACCAGTCATTCTCCAAGCTGCTTCTTAAATGGAGCATGCTGATTGCTTGAGATGATCTGCAGGTGTGTAGAGAGATGAGCCGCCGCAATCTGTTGGTTGACAGGGAGGTGAGCTCGCCTCGGAAAATCCTGCACCATCGACGCACAAAGCTGTCAGGAATATAAAGCCAAACATACACCACATAATGCAGCACAGGGGAAATAACAGCCTTTCACAGGGTGCATCTTTAACATGTGCATAGGAAGAGTAGTGATACAAAAATGATTCAAAAAAACAAATACATAAATAAGGATTTGTGATGATAAAGAGCAAGTTAATTAAGGAATTCATGGAATCCTGATTGACTGATTGAATTAATTTATTATTAAAAAAAAGGTTAAGTCACTTTTGACTCATGTTGTGCATCAAAGGTCTAACACAGTAGCAGATTGGACTGATGGAACTTATTTATCCTCAATGGGAAATTGAAGTGTTGCAGCTGCAATATGCATAAATGACAGATACATTTATGACATACAGTATACTTTTAAAGTAAAATGAGGTAGGGGAAGACACAACCGTAATACAAAAAAATATACTTATGCCAAACATGACAAAATATTGCTTTGGTAAAATAAAGAATACTTAGAAAATAAAAATAAGAACACCAATATTGCAAATAAATATAAACCTGTAAGTAAATGTGCAAAAGTGTGTGTAAAGTGAATAAGCAAAAGTGTATATAACTCAGAGGAGAGTCTCCCTGCACAGAGATGACATAGCATATGGTTATTGCATTAGAAAGGAATGACAATGTGCTTGGACGGTCCTTATTGCAGTGAAGCTGAATGAGCCTCTGACTGAACACACTCTTGACTACTTGTCTTGACTACTAAGCTGTGAAAGGGGTGTGATGTAGTGTCAATAATTTAATCAGTTTTTGCAGCATCCTTTCCTTCACAAACATCTCGAAGAGTTCAGAGTAGTACCCAGCACAGAGCCAGCCCTTTTTAACTGGTTCTTTAGTCTTTTCGAGTCGCTGGCTCTGATACCGCTTCCCTAACAGATGGCTGCAAAGAAAATTGCACTTTCCACAACATGTGTTGCACACATTGTAGAACCTGAGCTTCTTCAAAAAGTAGAGTCTGCACTGCACTGGATGGAGGGGAGGTGGGTGGATACGTAGAGTACTTATTTATCCCCAAAGGGAAATTTAGTTGTATATGGTTGTATAAGGAAAATTTAAATAATGTGTAATGTTAATGAATGTGCAAAAGTGTGTGTAAAGTGAACATGTTAAGACGATTTTCTAATTGAAGTTAACACATCCAAAATATGTCATGTTTAGCTTGTGTTAATTTCATTTGGAAAATGAGAACATTACGAGCTGGAGGTGAAACCTCCGTATTTATTCGAACCCTGTGCAAATGTGCCACACAAGAGAACAGAGTCAAGAGTTCAGTGAAAAAAAGGTGCAGTTTTATTTACAAGGTGTCTGTGCTCGTGAATGTGTGAGTGCGGTGGGCAGCGATCCGAGGTGAATCTGGCAGAGCGTGGGGGGGCTGGTGCGATGCCTTGCTGTGGGTGCAGGCAGGGGAGGCAGGGGAGGCAGGGCAGGCTGAGACGAACTCCCTCATATCAGCGTCCAAGGTTTACTACCAGAAGTGCTGACTGACCAGGTTTAAAGTCCATCCAATGCTAAAGTGACAGGAGAGTTTGGATCCATGGTCTCACTGGAGGACAATGAAGATGTTGAGAGGCACTGAGCTGGGTGGGGATTCAGACCTCTGGGCCTCTTCAATAGCCCGACAGACCTGCCAGGTGAGGTTGGCCACTATACGATCCTGCGGGAGGATGGTGTCCTTGGTCTCATGGTTGGCGGGGTCGAAAAACTGGCGGGACAGGGCATCAGATTTCACGTTCCGGGACCTGGGTCTGTAGGTTAAGGTGAAATTAAAATGGGTAAAGAAGATGGGGTTTGAGCCTCTTTGCCCTTTGTATGTATGCCAGGACCTTATGGTCGGTCCATACGAAAAACGATTGGGGCATTCCCTCCAGCCAGTGCCTCTTTTCCTCCAATGTAAACTTGACCACCAGTAATTACCTGGTTCCTGGGAAATGTGACTGAGCACAGGCAGTGAGCGTGGCATGCCTTGCTCCACTCGAGCACATGTTCGGTGCACCAGTCAAACCAGGGATTATGTTTCATCAACCATGGGTAGCCCAGGATCATGGGAGTCTGAGGGCTCGAACGACACAAAAGGTTAGTGTCTCCGTATGGTTGTCGGAAAGCATGATGAACACGGGAGCTGTCCAATGAGTGACAGTGGCGAGGGTTCGACTGTCGATGGCGAGCACCTTAATAGGAGTAGGTAAGGGCTCCAACAGGCAGCCTACCTGGCACATGAACCCCTCATCAAATAAGGTTAACTTCTGCCCCCAAATCCACCAGCGCAGATATAGGTACCGGCCCCCCGCAGAGCTACAATGTACCTGTGATCCTGAGCAGGGCTCCACTGGCGGTGTTCGAGGGGGTCTCCTCCGTGGGTTCTGCCCTGGGACATCAGCATGCACGGCTGCATCAGCTCAGGTGCATCGAGAAGAAAGAGCAGGCTTATCCAGGAGTGAGGTGTCACAATACCTGAGAGGTAGAGCTGGTCCCTGGTCAAGCCATTCGCAGTGATGCGCGAAGGCAACCGTCCAGGCGGGTCACTAGATGGACCAGTTGTTGGAATGTCAGGGGATCATCTAGGGATGCCAGCTTGTCCTTCAACATCTCGGATAAGCCCAAGTGGAAAGAACCCTTGAGCCCTGTGTCATTCCACCCTGCACCAGATGCTACCATCCCAAACGCCATGGTGTAGTCAGCAGTCAACCAGGAGCCCTGTTTGAGGTGAAGGTGTCAGTAAGTCAGTTCTTCTGGTCTTGATCAAAGACCTCCCGAAATTAGCTGAGGAACTCAGCCAAGGTGCATGGGTTGGAACTGGACCCTCGACTCCACCCACACCAGAGTCGTTTCCTTTGAGCAAACCCACCACGTAGGCAATCTTGCTTGTGTCTGAGGAAAATGTGAGCGACTGCTGGAAAAAGACAAGCTCACATTGGAAAACAAACCTCTGAAATCTTCCCAACTCACCATTATAGGGGTCAGGGCAAAGATCCAAACTTCATGAACTGGGGCTGTGGAGCTACCAGATGCAGGAGCTTGGGACTTAGGACTGATGATCGCCAACTCCAGGGGTATGGAACGGTTGGGTTCAGTATAGGAGAAAAACAGGGATAGTTGTTGTGATATCTGAGTGAACCAGATCTTCAGACATCCGAATTCAAGCGAGTACCCTGCTGGTTCCAACTGGCTAGTTTATCTGTTATGAGCTGGAGGTGAAACCTCCAGATTTTTTAGAACCTTGTGCAATGTGCAATGTGCCTCACAGAGTTCATGAAATAGTGCAGCTGGGCAGCAAACTGAATGGTATCCGTCCTCGGATTTGGCTCTTGGAGAAAAAGAACCCGGTGTCTACTCGCTGAAAAACCAGCAACCAGCCACGCTCCAAACTGCTCCTTTTAAATTATCATGCTGATTGCTGTAACGCTTCGCAGGTGCACTGGTGATGAGGTGCCGTGATCGACTGTGTGGACTTCCTGGCACCCTGTAGTGCGGCTCTTTCAAGATGCAATGTCGCCAGAACTGAAAAACAACAAAAAATAAACCATACCACACACAAATAAACAAAGTCCTGGGTGCTGAGGCCTTTTCCAGGGCTGCCACCATAACAGAGAATGAGAATGACAAGCACAAGGTAATGTCAGAACTAGTCACACAAACACCGGGCCAATTTATCAGTTAACTTCATGCATGTATTTTCACTGTGGGAAGAAACTGGAGCTCCCAGAGTAAACCCACACAGACATAGAGAGGACATGCAAACTCCACGGGATCGACCCAGCAATGCTGAACCTGTGAGGTGAGGTAATGCCAACAAAATATATTGAGGATACACTGTGGCATAACTGCATTTGTTCCCTTAGTATTGTAGGTTAGAGGTGCCAAACGTATGTATAACACTGTACTCAGTGGCAGTATGTGAGGAATCGTTCTGTGTAGCCTCCGATGGCGGATCAAATGTGATTCAAAATCTGAGCCTTCTGTTATTGAGATATATTCATATTTCCAGTTGAGTTTACTCTCCATATATTGTGTGCTATATTGCACTAGGACATTATATTCCCTGAACAGACAGCTTTACCTCTAAAGCAGTCAGTAGTGTGGTTTTCTGTGGGTAGAGAACTTGAACAAAGCCACGGAGTAAACACCCAAAAACACTGGAGGGAGATTGGCTGCCAAACTAATCAGCTGTGTGGGGTGCTAATCCATCTGCTGCACTTTGTGATTTGTGAGCTGTGGCTACCTGATTACTGTGTTAACTGAATCAAAGCTTCTCTGCTTAGCGCTACAGAGATCTCTGACTGAATACAAAAGGTGATGTTGATATTTGCGTTCGTGTATGGAATACTCTACAGCACTCAGCCGTATTTGAGGATCAGCTCAAGAACACTCAAAAAATTTGATGTGATGTAGTAACAAGTGCATGTAAAGGAAACATAAATTATAAATAATGTGGTTTGACTGGGACAGTTTTTAAATGATTCATTCAATGGAGGCCATTTATTTATGTATGTTGTCTGCTTTGTTTAAATAGCTGGGAATACATCCTTTGGTTTAGTTAGGTTTTCTAAACATTGTGGAACCACTTATAGGTATTTCGGGGACAGATAAGTAAGCTTTGGAGGTGCTGTTAACTACATTCAGTAGTTCAGGTGAGGATAAGCAGGAATACCAGTCAATACATCACCAACAGCTGTGACTCGTATCTTGCTTATATGTGTGTACACTCATTTATTAGGGACCATTAAGAGTGGATACAATACTTCATCATCTTCATCGCCTCTGCAATTATAGAGACAGGGGTTAGTGAGATTCCCGTGAAGTCCACCACCACCTAAATTGTCTTGTTTAGTTATGGGTTGTTCCTCCCACACCACTTAACAATGGCGTTAATCACAGCTTTGCACACCGCCATGACTGACACACCCAGTTACAGCAGAGTCATCAGAGACTGAAAATTACATCTGAGGTGTATGGTGTGAATATTAAGGGAGAAGGGACTGTCCCCTTTGGAGCTCTTGTACTGCTCACCACGTGTTCCAATACTAATTTCCACCAACAATAAACTGGAATCGGGTGATCCAAGATGTTATGGTGTTCC
The DNA here is from genome assembly GCA_025084515.1 of Ancistrus triradiatus. Lineage (NCBI taxonomy): Eukaryota > Metazoa > Chordata > Actinopteri > Siluriformes > Loricariidae > Ancistrus > Ancistrus triradiatus. The sequence goes on along the minus strand of JAJAGP010000343.1, from coordinate 211,808 downwards.
TGTGCACCTGTTTATGTTCTCACCTTGGAAACAGGGCAATATAAAGTTAAGGCACTGGATAAATTATAGGATGTCTGCCAGGATGATGGACTCCGGGAACAGCCCTACAAATACATCATCCTACAGGGCTTCCGTCTGAGCCTTTTCTCTTTTCACAGCAAGCTGTAATAAAGCAGCTTCCCCTATTTAAACCCTCCTTCCTCTTCACTTCCTTTTCGGGTCTCGTCTCACTTGCCTTGTTGGTTGGTTACTGTTCCTGGTTCCTGTTCTTCCTGTTGCTCTTGCATAATGGTAACTCTGTTCAAGTTCCAGTCCAGCAAAAATTCAGTTTTATTGGATAGAGGTAGTAAATTGCTACCAGATTCTAAATAAATTTTAGAGTATCGTATTTTTCGGACCATAAAGCGCACCAGATTATAAGACACAATATCAACGATCGGCTGCTAACGGGTATATTTTCATACATAAAGCGCACCGGGTTATAAGGCGCATGAAATGAAACAAAACTCTTAAGTTCCCTCGGAAGCTCAGTTTGGTCTTTACCTGCCGCAGGGCGTCTTCTTGCTTTCCTCCACTTCCGTACCATTGATTCGTTAATGTTGAATTCTCTCCCAGCTGCTCTATGTCCATGTTGTACTGCGTGACTGATAGCGTTGAGTTTGAAATCCGCTTCGAAAATGAATGAATGAATGCACACACCGTAATGCTGAAGCACATACCGTATTACTCTGCGATGCTGCGCACTACGGTTGCCGTAAGCTTCGTAACTTACCAAGGCCATGCTAAAACCATTTTGACAGATTTATGAGCGCCGTGTACCATCTACAATCGGTTCTACGTCAGAAAGCATAACCAGAATTAATTCATACATTAGACGCACCACATTTTAAGGCACACTGTCGATTTTTGAGAAAGTTAAAGGATTTTAAGTTCGCCTTATGGTCCGAAAAATACGGTAGGTAGTAAATGCCTTATCTATTGAATTTTGAATTGGGCAAATCATTAAAAGGGTACTAGAATCAAGTAAAATATAAAACACATGCAGGTATGAATAAATTAAATCTCATATTACAGTGAAGGATTTATTAACATTCATGGTAAATTGTAAAATTATGATGTCAGGATGGGGTTTGCAACTTGAAGATGAGTGGTGCATTAACCCTGTGATTGACTGGTACCTTGTCCATTGTGTACCTCTGCCTGTGCACAGTGAATTAAGATCCAGACCCTCTCCAGCAATCCTAACCAGCATAAGCAGAGGGAAAACTGAGAGGCTTTGATTTCACTGCAACTCTCACCATGAATTGTGAATAGAGGCTGAGGTTTAATGTATTCCTGTGTTTTACTAGGGGTTCATTTATATCTCTATAAAATATATAACAAGGATCCTTGTAATATAACATAATATTGACTGATAAGCCTTAGTGTTACTTTGATGTCTATAATGCTTTGTTTGCATTTTTCAACTAACTTCTTTGAGAACCTTTAGGGGACTCTGAATATATAATAGCTCTTTATGTTGTTTAGATGTTCACACTGGATGAATGCAGTTGAAAAGATACTATAGAAAATTAAATCTCTTTAATTAAGTAAGTCCTTATAGACTAGCTTTGAATCAATTATGCAAATCAGCTATCTGCATTGCAGTATCAACTAGAGCTGAGAAGCAGGAAGATCCAAGTCTTAATTTAATTAATATTCAACACCATGCCATTTTATTCTTTCATGAATAGAAGTTATACTGCCTAAACATTTTGAATATCAATCGTATTAAATTTGCTATTGTCCTGCACATAGAATAAGGAGTGGGTGAGAGGGAGGAGGTGAGAACAATTGTACACAGTGTCTGAACAAGAGCAATCGGACAATGTAGCCTTCCATGTCAGAGGTCCCAGGGTCTTTCGTTTAGGACCCCTAAACACTGATAGTCTGTTAGCTTACAGAGCTGGTAGCTTACATCTTAGTATTCCTCAGGCAGCCATTACATAACATGCACCAAATCCAAAATCTCAACCTGTTATGTAAACGTTGAGGAAATTATGATTGCAGGAATATCTAAAAAAAATTTACAGAGAAGCAATCCATCATCTGAATTTATATATAGATGTTGGAGGATTCAAAAAACAATTAACCTAAACAATTTTTACAACTTATTAACAGAATAGCTTAATAAGAATACAGACTTGGATAAATTGTGGAAATACTTAAAAAGAGCTGTCCATGATCGGTTTGTAAGGGCAAACCGGGTGATCCCCGGGGTTTTCTGGAACCAAGAGCAGGAGGCTGATGGAAATAAGGCTCGTGTATGTGGGTCCTGCATTTCACACAAGCAAAATACATGTGTATATACAGTGGGGCAAAAAAGTATTTAGTCAGCCACTGATTGTGCAAGTTCTCCTACTTAGAAAAATGAGAGAGGTCGGTAATTTTCATCATAGATACACTATGAGAGACAAAACGAGGCAAAAAAATCCAGGAAATCACATTGTAGGATTTTTTTAGAAAATTAATTGTAAATTATGGTGGAAAATAAGTATTTGGTCAATAAATTTGGTTCAATTCAATACTTTGTAACATACCCTTTGTTGGCAATGACAGAGGTCAAATGTTTCCTGTAAGTCTTCACCAGACTTGCACAAACTGTAGCTGGTATTTTGGCTCATTCCTCCATGCAGATCTCCTCTAGAGCAGTGATGTTTTGGGGCAACACAGACTTTCAACTCCCTCCACAAATGCTCTATGGGGTTGAGGTCTGGAGACTGGCTAGGCCACTGCAGGATCTTCAAATGCACTGCAGGACCTTGAAATTCATTGAGCCACTCCTTCGTTGCCCGAGCGGTGTGTTTGGGATCATTGTTATGCTGGAAGACCCAGCCATGTTCCATCTTCAGTGCTGTCACTGATGGAAGGAGGTTTTGGCTTAGAATCTCACGATACAAGGCCCCGTTCATTCTTCCCTTAGCACGGATCACTCGTCCTGTACCCTTTGCTGAAAAACAGCCCCAAAGCATGAGGTTTCCACCCCCATGCTTCACAGTAGGTATGGTGCAACTCAGCATTCTTCTTCCTCCAAACACGACAAGTTGAGTTTTTCCCAAAAAGTTGTATTTTGGTTTCATCTGACCACATAATATTCTCCCAATCCTTTTCTGGATCATCCATATGCTCATATAGGCCTGGACATGTACTGGCTTAAACAGGGGGACACGCCTGGCACTGCAGGATCTGAGTCCCTCTCGGCATAGTTTGGTTACTGATGGTAGCCTTGTTATTTTGGTCCCAGCTCTCTGCAGGTCATTCATTAGGTCCCTCCATGTAGTTCTGGGATTTTTGCTCACCGTTCTCATGATCATTTTGACCCCACGGCATGAAATCTTGCGTGGGGCTCCAGATCGAGGGAGATTATCAATGGTCTTGTATGTCTTCCATTTTCTTAAAATTGCTCCCACAGTTGATTTATTCACACCAACCTGCTTGCCTATTGTAGATTCACTCTTCCCAGCCTGGTGCAGGTCTCCAATTTTCATCCTGGTGTCTTTCGACGACTCTTTGGTCTTGAGTTTGGAGTCTGACTGTTTAAGGTTGTGGACAGGTGTCTTTTATACAGATAATGAGGTCAAACAGGTGCCATTAATACAGGTAACGAGTGGAGGACAGAAGAGCTTCCTAAAGAAGAAGTTACAGGTCTGTGAGAGCCAAAAATCCTGCTTGTTTGTGGGTGACCAAATACTTATTTTTCACCATGATTTACGATTAAGTTCTTTAAAAATCCTACAATGTGATTTCCTGGATTTTTTTTTTATCATTTTTTGTCTCATAGTGTATCTATGATGAAAATTACAGACCTCTCTCATTTTTCTAAGTAGGAGAACTTGCACAATCAGTGGCTGACTAAATACTTTTTTGCCCCACTGTATGTAGATACACACACACACACACATAGAAGAGAATATGTGTGTGTAGTCATCCAAATATATACACGGGAATGTGTGGGTCAGGAAATAAAAAAAGGTAAATCGAAATAAAAAAGGAAATAACAAACTCCACCTGAAGAGCAGGCAGTGGGGATGGAACCCAGATCACCCTGGCCAGTGATGTGTGATTTACCAGCACACCACCAGAGCTGTGTAGAGATTGTGGGAGTAAGTTGCTTTAAGGGGAAACACAGGAGCCGTTCTAAGACTCAAAATAAAGAATGTCGTTAATAATAATAACCAAAGGTTAGACGCCGCGAACACGCGGCACTTAAAATACAAAGGAAATGCCAGTAACAACACCGAGCGGCGGTGCGGTGAGCACGAGGTGAAAATGAAAGCAAGTCACTCAAATGAGTTGCCTCAGGAGTCAGAAGGTCTGGGTGTGTGCAGTGGTGATGAGCCCCGCTTGCGAAAACACAAGAAGGATAAAGATACAGTGCTTGGCAGTGCGAACGGGAAATAAAAGCAAGGACCCAATAGCTACTGCAAATTCAGAAATGCTTAACAGCAAAATGAATGAGCGCTGGGTGAAAACAAAGCAGAAACACGCGTTGCAACAGAAACCAAGCTGACATCACACAACAGGAGCAAGGGTTCAGGGAAACAAAAGAACGGCACTGACAACAGTACAACGCCTGCAAAAGCAGTGAACGCAGGGCAAAATACAATACCCGATCGCTAAGTGTAAACTCACTGGCCTTAAATACCTGAGTTGGCAGGTGTCTCTGTCAGCTGCAATCAGCGCCAATCATGGTTTGCCCATACGTGCTGGGGATTGCCCGGAATGGTTACCACGTCACCACCACCCCTAGTGTCGGGCCATGGAACTGCGTGGTCCCTAATAGTTCATGCAAGAAATTTGAAAGATGTGTAGGTTTGAAAGATGATGTCCATCACAGGGCTTGGTAGGAGTCACTGCTGCAGCACCAGGGGATGATTCCCAGCCAAATATACAACCATTCATAGTTACATGTGACACCGACCCAGCCAGAAGGCACTGCTGGGATTCGAACCTGGTGTTTAGATGGAAGCGTCCTTAATATGAAGATAATCAAACCATCTGCATATTAGAATAAACCATAGCATATTTCAGGTCTGTGATGTCTCAGTAGTTAGGGTTCTGGGCTGCTGATTGAAATGCTGAGGGTTTAAATCCTGTCTCTGCCAGGCTACCACTGTTGGACTCTTAAGCATGCCTAAGGGGAATCTTATCATGGCTGACCATACCTTTATAACAAGCTAGGATACGTACAGAAAAGAGTTTCATTCTAGTGAATATTGGTGTATACAGAAGGATGAATTATTGCTCACTTGGATAACTGCATCCTTTCAAAGCACTAAACTAAAATGAGCTTCAGTGCATGATCCTTGGCTGCTGATGTTTTTCATGATGATGATGATGATGACAACGATAACTGATGGCTTCAACAGATGATAAAATCAGTCATGTTGGACAGCCTCTGATTTCACAGAGACCCTTGACAAGTGCTTATGCTCTTCTGCTTTTCATTTTTTGCTTTGATGCAGTACATGAGAAGATTCATAAAACTAAAAACTCCACTAAGCCATTGATAATTCAAGCATTGTTAAACCTAATTTTTAGCAGTACCTGATATGTTGGCCTTTCTTCCTGTTTATCTGATTACATTCTAAAAGCACTATAGTCTAACAGTGTTGTTTGACACATTAAAGGTTTGAATTGACAAGAAATACTAATGTGTCATTTAATTACCTGGAAATGATAGCACACAACTGTTTGCAAATGCAATCCATTTTTTTTAACTATCCATTAAGGCAACTAAATTAACAAAATTAGTCAGCAGCTCAAAAATTCCCCTAATGCCCCACCTCAATTATCCAACAAACATCTCTTTAATAAGTGCTTGTTTTTGAGTGATAATGGATGCACTTGTAGCTGAAGCCATGAAAGAGCTTTTTCAAATTCACAAATATCCACACCAGGAGCAAGGTTACAAGTGCCCCTGTCAAACAAACACAGTGACAATTTTGAGAGAATTAACCTAACTCATGTCTTTGCATTGTTGGATCAAACTGAAGTACCTGGAGAAAATCCACATGGACATGATGAGAATGTGCAGAATCCACACATACAGAGTGTGCTGTCAGGACCAAACCCAGGATCTATGAAGCTGTGTGGCAACAGTGTTAACCACTTTCATCAAGCTGCCACCACAAGTATAATAAGACCAGATAGGCCATGACCACAAGCCTGGACATAATGCAAGGCACGGGCATGGACACTGTGTCAGATTTTCCTAACAAGTATGAAATTTATTTATATTCAAAACCTCACAGCAGAAATTTAGCCTGCTTCCAATTCAATAAATGACTGAAATGATTTTCATGAAAACAAGCAAACAAGCAAACACAAATGTAATTGCTCTGAACAAATGAGAGGCACGGATGGCTGCAAAAATAATTATATAACTGACAATTGGCAGTATCACCTTCTGTTTAACTGGAAACAGAAAAGGACAAGCAATTTTACAGACATCCTGTATAAGGACACAATGGATATCATACACCAGTCACTTCATTAGGTACACTTTGATAGTACCGTGTTAGGCCCCCTATTGCTTTCAGGATTGCCTTAATTCTTTGTGGAATGGATTCAACAAGATGCTGGAAACATTCTTCAGAGAGTTTGGTCCATATTGACATTACTCAGTTGCTATAGATTTGTCAGCTGGACACCAAATCCGAATGTCATAGAAGAAAACATTTGCCTCATCAGACCAGGAAATGTTTTTCTAAATTTCTATTGTCTGGTTTTGTTGAGCCTGTGAGAACTGTAGCCTCAGTTGCCTGTTCTTAACTAACAGGAGTGGAACCCGGTGTGGTCATCTGCTGCTGTAGCTCATCTGTTTCAATTTTCAACATGTTGTGTGATCAGAGATGATATACCTTCTGCATACCTTGGTTGTAACAAGTGGTTATTTGAGTAACTGTTGCCTTTCTATCTGCTGGAACCAGTCTGGCTATTCTCATCTGGCCTCTGGCATCAACAGGGAATTTTCAACCAGAAAATTTTCACCCACTCACGGGATAATTTGTCTTTTTTTGAGAGATGGCCATGCGTGAAAATCCTGGTTGATGAGCATTTTTTGAAATACTCAGACCATCCTGTCTAGCACCAACAACCCTGCCACATTGTAAAAAGCGCTATATAAATAAATCTGACTTGACTTGACTTGACATTCAAAGTCCTTTTTTCCCCATTCTGATGCTCAGTTTGAACTTTAGCAGGTCTTGTATACAATGGTGCTTGATAGTTTGTGAACCTTTTAGAACTTTCTATATTTCTGTATGAAATGACCTAAAACATCATCAGATTTTCACACAAATCCTGAAAGTAGATAAATAGAACCCAGTTAAACAAATGACACAAAAATATCATACTTGGTCATTTATTTATTGAGGAAAATGATCCTATATTACATATTAGTCAGTGGCAAAAGTATGTGAACCACTAAGCTTAGACGTTAATTTGAAGGTGAAATTAGAGTCAGGTGTTTTCAATCAATGGGATGACCATCATGTGTGATTGGGCACCCTGTTTTATTTAAAGAACAGGGATCTATCAAAGTCTGCTCTTAACAACACGTTTGTGGAAGTGTATCATGGCATGAGCAAAGGAGATTTATCATTAGGCTAGAATAGGTTACAAAACCATCTCTAAAGAGTTTGGACTCCACCAATCCACAGTCAGACAGATTGTGTACAAATGGAGGAAATTCAAGACCATTGTTACCCTCCCCAGGAGTGGTCGACCTACAAAGATCACTCCAAGAGCAAGCTATGTAATAGTTGGCCAGCTTACAAAGGCCCCCAGGGTAACTGAAAGCCTCTCTCACATTGGCTAATGTTAATGTTCATGAGTCCACCATCAGAAGAACACTGAACAACAATGGTGTGCATGGCAGAGTTGCAAGGAGAAAGCCACTGCTCTTCAAAAAGAACATTGCTGGTCAGCAGTTTGCTAAAGATCACGTGGACAAGCCAGAAGGCTATTGGAAGAATGTTTTGTGGACGGGTGAGACCAAAATAAACCTTTTTGGTTTAAAAGAAAAGTGTTGTTTTTTGGAGAAAGGAAAACACTGCATTCCAACATAAGAACCTTATCCCATTTGTGAAACATGGTGGTAGTATCATGGTTTGAGCCTGTTTAGCTGCATCTGGGCCAGGACGGCTTGCCATCATTGATGGAACAATGAATTCTGAATTATATCATAGAATTCTAAAGGAAAATGTCAGGACATCTGTCCATGAACTGAATCTCAAGAGAAGGTGGGTCATGCAGCAAATCAATGACCCTAAGCACACAAGTCGTTCTACCAAGAATGGTTAAAGAAGAATAAAGTGAATGTTTTGGAATCGCTGTGTTTCCTTTTTGTTATACATATTATCATTAAATCCTCTTTTGAGAACCTGCGTGCATCTCACCTTTCCATTCCCCACCCACCGTAACAGAATAATCCGCCCATATGGAGACGGCAGGTTCTCCAGACTCCGCGTTCTTCCTCGGCCGTTTCAACGGTGATCCAGCTTGTTGCCGGCCATTCATTAACTGTTGTGTGCGATATTTAAACCGATTTCCTCTCGATACAGAGTATGCCAAAATCTTTTTTATAGTTCTTCATCTAACCGGTGAAGCCCTAACTTGGGCCACCCAGCTATGGCCGGTACTCAAGGCTGCAACCATGGGGCAGTTTCTTGAGAGGCTGGAGTTTTGTTTTGGCTCCCACTCTTCACTTTGGTCAAGCGTCGGCGAGCGCATGTAACGTCCGGTAACCCGGTTTCTAACCACTCTGGTTCCGTATCCGAACATCTAGTCGTTGATAGTCGTGTTTATAACCACTCTAGTTCCGTATCCGAACCTCTAGTCGTCGATAGTCGTGTTTCTAACCACTGTAGTCCCGTATCCAAACCTCTAGTTGTCGGTAGTCGTGATTCAGACCACACTACTTCCGTAGTCGAACCTCTAGCAGTGGATATTCATGACTCAGACCACACTAATTCTATAGTTGAGCCTATGGCTATCAGGGGGCGCATTCCCGCCCCTAGGGGTCGCCGCGGGACCACTAAACGCCGCGGTCGGCCTCCTATAAAATGAGCTTCCTAATGCCGGCCTTCGGCGCACTGTCTCGCTACACATGCGATGTTTTGAGAGCTCGTTTCTGTTCGGCGTTACCCTTGCGTATGGTTAAGGATAGTGGTAATCCCGTGTCGCACAGGAGGCGGGATGTGGTAAAGGCAAAAGCCTTGAGGTAACTGCTAGGGCCTTAGCCGGTTAGGTTAGGGAAAGTCGGGGTAACGCCACTAACCTCCGTCTCTCTGCAGCCCGAGACGCCCGCGGCCATCTTCCGCTTTTCCCCGTTCCCTCGGGACGTTGGTAAGCTTCTGTCGCGGGGTCCTGTTGTCTCCGGCGTTATCCGGTGCTTACTGCACCCCCGGGTTTTAAGTATAGCCTTTTCTTCCCCTGGACTTTAGAACACGTTCCTTGCGTTCTAGAGACGCGCAGATTGCGCCTGGCTCGCTGAAAAAACCCCGGGCACATGCGCAGTCGCTCGCCACACACACACCACACACACAGCGCATTGACACAGAGCGCAACAGACACACACACACACAGTCAGCTTCGTCACACTCTGCGTGCGGCAGACGTGTGCTCATCGTGCTGCTCCCCCCCACACACACACAGACAGCTCTCTATACAGAGAGTTTTCCCACGCACACACACAAGGCTCGCGCACGCTCTGAGCGCTGTACATGCCTTTTTTTTTCCTTCAGCTCAGTATAGAGCTCTGACGGGTCCAACCCCGCCTTTTCCTTTTTCCTTTCGTTTTCCCTTGCATTTACCTTTATTAATATTAATCCGCTTTTGTTTGAGATCGCCAGAAAGCGACTCCTTAGTTTGCCCGTAGGCTTATTGCCATCATTTTTCCTTTTCAGGTCACAGGATCTGTGGTGCAGCGATAGCTTCCCCGCCCCTGGAGACTGTGACTCTGGTCTCGAATCCCGTGACGGGCCTTCTTCAGTAGCCTTCCCGCTCAGTGACGGGATTTCTTTTACGTTTTTTCTCCTTTGGGTCGTGAAGTGTAGACCCCCGCGCTTGAGTCCGTTATCTCTCTTTTTTTTGGTGCGCCTACCCAGGCCCCCCACTAACAGTACAGTGCGCCCAGTATGGACTCAGCAGGGGCACACGATATGGACCCAGAAGGGTCCCCGCCCCCAGCGGCCGCCGTTCTTCGCCACCACGGCGTTACCCTGGGGCGTCATGAGCAGCAGCTCACCCTCCTCACTCAGCAGGTAGCGGCCCTTACTGAGGCGGTCAAGGAACTGTCGGCCAACCTTTCCGGACTCCAGGCAATTGCCTCCCCTCCGCCCGTTATGGTTCCGCCTCCGATGATTCCTACCCCGCCACCTCGCCTCACGGGGGATTCCCCCATCGCCGCTCCCGAACGCTTCGCGGGTGAACCTGAGCGCTGCAGGGGTTTCCTTATGCAGTGCTCGCTTGTCTTTGAGCTGCGCTCATCTCAATTCCCCACGCCTCGATCCCGGGTCACCTACATCATCTCCCTCCTCTCAGGCCGGGCCCTGGCTTGGGCCACAGCCCAGTGGGACGCCAGGACCCCCGCCTGCGAGGATGAAGAGGCCTTCGCTGAGGCCCTCAAGGGAACCTTTTTTCACCCGCTGGGGGGCCGTAGCGCGGCCTCTCGCTTGGCCCGCCTCGTGCAGGGCGCCAGGTCGGTGGCGGAGTACACCATCGAGTTTCAGACCTTGGCGGCGGAGAGTGGCTGGAATGAGGCGGCCCTCATCTCCAGCTACGAACGGGGACTCAGTGAATCCATGAAGGATGAACTGGCCGTTCGAGACCCCCCCGCCACGCTCGACGACCTCTACAACCTCGCCACCACCATCGACTCCCGTCTGAGGCAGTCTGTGGCCTGGCCGCGACCCCGCGGTCCATCGCAGCGCCCGTTCCGAAACTCCTGGCGGGCTGGATGGAACCCTTCCGGTGGGGCCGATTCCCCGACTCCTGATGGGTCGGGAAACGCAAGGGCCAGGACCGGTCGGGGGGGGCCGGTCTTAGGCGCATCCGCTCGCCCCCTGTCAGGCCTCACCCTCCCGGTCGTCCTTCGTCAGGGAGGGGGTGGTCGGACCCGCCTCTCCGCCTACGTCGATTCCGGGGCCGAAGGCAACTTCATCGACGACGCACTCGCGCGGCGTTTGCGTCTCCGCGTCGAGGTCCTCCCCAGCCCCCAGCCACTCAGGGCTTTCGATGGTCGGGTCCTGGGCAGGGGGCCTGTCACCCATAGGACCCTGCCTGTTACCATGGAAACGGGTATCCACTCCGAGAGAGTCACCTTTTTAGTTACCCGCACGCCTACTCTCCAACTGGTCCTAGGTTACCCATGGTTGCGGCTCCACAACCCGCGGATCACTGGCAAACCCGATCCGTCTATGCTTGGTCCCCCCGGTGCCAGGAGTCATGCCTGCTTCCGCTGTCCACCCCCCATCACCAACCTTGTGTTCGGCAGACGGTACCCGACCTGTCCACCGTCCCCGAACCCTACCGGGATCTGGGGGTGGTGTTCAGTAAAGGGGCGGCCCAAGTCCTGCCGCCACACAGGGAATATGATTGCGCCATCAACCTCCTGCCGGGCACCGCCCCCCCCGGGGGCGGCTTTTTTCCCTGAGCCGCATTGAACAGGAGGCAATGCGCCAATACATCGCTGAGGCGCTCCAGCAGGGCTTCATACGGCTGTCCTCCTCGCCGGCGGGGGGCGGGTTTCTTTTTTGTTGCGAAAAAAGAAGGCACCCTGCGCCCGTGCATAGACTACCGGGGCCTCAACGCGATCACGGTCAAAGATCGCTACCCCCTGCCCCTTATGGCAACAGCCTTCGAGGCGCTCCAGGGGGCCCGCATCTTCACCAAGCTGGACCTCCGGAGCGCGTACAACCTCGTCCGTATCCGGCAGGGGGACGAATGGAAGACAGCCTTTCTGATGCCCACAGGGCACTATGAGTACAGGGTAATGCCTTTTGGGCTGATGAACGCCCTGGATGTCTTCCAACGACTGGTTAACGACGTGCTCCGTGAGGCCCTGGACCGATATGCGTTCGTCTACCTCGACGACATACTCATCTTCAGCCGGTCACTTGAGGAGCACATCGGCCACGTCCGCCGGGTCTTGCAGCTGCTCCTGGAGAACCGGCTCTACGTGAAGCTGGAAAAGTCGGTCTTCCACACCCCCTCGGTCGCCTTCTTGGGCTTCGTCGTGTCCCAGGGGTCGCTGCACATGGACCCGGGTAAGATCCAGGCCGTGGCCGAGTGGCCCCAGCCCACCTCCCTCCGCCTTGTCCAACGGTTCCTGGGCTTCGCTAATTTCTTCCGGCGCTTCGTACGGGACTTCGGAGCCCTTGCGGCTCCGCTTACCGCCCTCACGCGCAAGGTCCCAGGTCCTTTCCGTTGGACGCCGGAGGCCGACCGAGCTTTCCGGGCAATCAAAGACCGGCTCACCAACCCCCTGGTCCTCAGATTCCCCGATCCTGAGGAACCATTCGTCGTCGAGGTAGACGCGTCCGACATCGGCATGGGGGCCGTTTTGTCGCAGCGCACGGGATCGGACCGCAAACTCCACCCGTGTGCCTACTTTTCGCGGCTTTTATCCCCCGCCGAGCGTAACTACCCCATTGGGGACCGGGAGCTCCTGGCCATGAAACTGGCACTGGAAGAGTGGCGTCACTGGCTGGAGGGTGCCAAGACCCCGTTCCTGGTGTGGACCGACCACAAGAACCTGGCATACATCCAGCAAGCCAAAAAGCTTAACGCCCGCCAGGCTCGTTGGTCCCTGTTCTTCGCCAGGTTTGACTTCACTGTCACCTTCCGGCCAGGCTCGAAAAACATCAAGCCCGACGCCCTATCCAGGCAGTGGGATCACACCGACTCCCCACTTCTCCAGGACCCTATTCTCCCGACCCCCCGGGTGGTGGCAGCCCTCACTTGGGCTATCGACGACGTGGTCAGTAAGGCCCTTCGTCGCGAACCCAATCCCGGTAACGGCCCCCCGGGCCGTAGGTTCGTCCCGGCCTCGGTTCGCCCCCGAGTGATGCGCTGGGGGCACGAAGCGTCCTTTGCGGCACACCCTGGCCGCACAGCCACCTATAAGCTCCTCCGACAGAGCTATTGGTGGCCTTGCATGGAAGAGGACGTTAGGCAGTTCGTGGCCTCTTGCGAGGTCTGTGCCCGTAACAAAACCCCTCGCAGGAAGCCCCCCGGCCTTCTTCACCCTCTTTCCGTTCCCGCTCGCCCCTGGTCCCACGTCTCCCTGGACTTCGTCACGGGTCTGCCCCCGTCCAAGGGGAACACGGTTGTCCTCGTGGCAGTGGACCGGTTCTCCAAGGGGTGCAAGCTCGTGGCGCTGCCCAAACTGCCGTCCGCCAAGGAAACGGCGGATCTCATCCTCCGGCATGTGGCCCGGGTGCACGGGTTTCCCCGGGACCTACTGTCGGATCGAGGCCCCCAATTCATCAGCCGCTTCTGGTCGGCTTTCTGCCGCTCGGTGGGGGCCACGGCGAGTCTCTCCTCGGGATTTCACCCGGAGTCTAACGGCCAGACTGAACGGGTGAACCAGGACCTGGCACGCATGCTTCGATGTCTGACGGCGGGCAACCCCTCCATGTGGACGTAACATCTGCCATGGGCCGAATTCGCCCATAACACTCTGTGGCACTCGGCCCTCGGCATGTCCCCGTTCGAGTGCCGGTTCGGCTTCCAGCCTCCCCTCTTCCCTCGCCAAGAGGCGGACGTAGGCGTCTCCTCGGCGGAGCAATTCGTCCGCCGGTGCCGACAATCCTGGCTCAAGGCCCGGGCGGCACTCACGGGTAACGCGGAGTCCATGCGTCGTCAGGCGGATCGCAAGCGCAGGCCCGCGCCCTCTTACCGCCGGGGGCAACGCGTCTGGCTGTCCGCTCAGGACCTTCCGCTGAAGGGATGCTCGGGTAAGCTGGCTCCTAAGTACGTGGGGCCCTTCAAGGTACCTCGCAGGGTCAACCCGGTCAGCTACCGGTTGGACCTGCCTTCGTTCATGAAGATACACCCCACGTTTCACGTTTCCCAGCTTCAACCCTACCTCTGCCAGACCCGTGGCCCGTCTGGGGCCCCTCCCTCACCCCGTGTGGTTCAGGGGTCCACGGCCTATACGGTCCGTCGATTGCTAGACACCCGGCGGGTCCAGGGTAGCACCCAGTACCTGGTCGACTGGGAGGGCCGCGGTCCCGAGGAGAGGTCCTGGGTCCCGGAACGCCACATCCTGGATCGCACCCTCATCCGCGTTTTCCGGAGGACCCGTTCGTCTGATCTGGGACCGTCAGGGGCGTACTATCAGGGGGCGCATTTCCGCCCCTAGGGGTCGCCGCGGGACCACTAAACGCCGCGGTCGCCCTCCTATAAAATGAGCTTCCTAATGCCGGCCTTCGGCGCACTGTCTCGCTACACTTGCGAAGTTTTGAGAGCTCGTTTCTGTTTGGCGTTACCCTTGCGTATGGTTAAGGATAGTGGTAATCCCGTGTCGCACAGGAGGCGGGATGTGGTAAAGGCAAAAGCCTTGAGGTAACTGCTAGGGCCTTAGCCGGTTAGGTTAGGGAAAGTCGGGGGTAACGCCACTAACCTCCGTCTCTCTGCAGCCCGAGACGCCCGCGGCCATCTTCCGCTTTTCCCCGTTCCCTCGGGACGTTGGTAAGCTTCTGTCGCGGGTCCTGTTGTCTCCGGCGTTATCCGGTGCTTACTGCACCCCGGGTTAAGTATAGCCTTTCTTCCCCTGGACTTTAGAACGCGTTCCTTGCGTTCTAGAGACGCGCCGATTGCGCCTGGCTCGCTGAAACCCTGGGCACATGCGCAGTCGCTCGCCACACACACACACACACACAGCGCATTGACACAGAGCGCAACAGACACACACACACACACAGTCAGCTTCGTCACACTCTGCGTGCGGCAGACGTGTGCTCATCGTGCTGCTCCCCCCACACACACACAGACAGCTCTATATACAGAGAGTTTTCCCACGCACACACACAAGGCTCGCGCACGCTCTGAGCGCTGTACATGCCTTTTTTCCTTCAGCTCAGTATAGAGCTCTGACGGGTCCAACCCCGCCTTTTCCTTTTCCTTTCGTTTTCCCTTTGCATTTACCTTTATTAGTATTAATCCGCTTTTGTTTGAGATCGCCAGAAAGCAACTCCTTAGTTTGCCCGTAGGCTTATTGCCATCATTTTTCCTTTTCAGGTCACAGGATCTGTGGTGAAGCCATAGCTTCCCCGCCCCCGGAGACTGTGATCCTGGTCTCGAATCCCGTGACGGGCCTTCTTCAGTAGCCTTCCCGCTCAGTGACGGGATTTCCTTTACGTTTTTTCTCCTTTGGGTCGTGAAGTGTAGACCCCCGCACTTGAGTCTGTTATCTTTTTTTTTTGGTGCGCCTACCCAGGCCCCCCATAACAATGGCGTCTCGTTGTGGTATGTCGAAACCCACTAGAAACATGCCGATTCCTGCTCAACGGACTGTCACGTCAAGGACATTCGTGTCTACTCCTGTGTCTCGGACATTTGTGCCAGTGCGTGATCCAAGGCTGTCTATTCCAGGACCTGTGCCAGCACCAAGGGTGAAGCAGTCAGCAGTTCCAGTGGATGTGCCGAGGGCGTCAGCAGTTCCAGTGGCTGTGCCGAGGGCGTCAGTAGTTCCAGTGGCTGTGCCGAGGGCGTCAGCAGATCCAGTGGCTGTGCCGAGGGCGTCAGCAGATCCAGTGGCGGTGCCGAGGGCGACAGCTGATCCAGAGGCCTTGCCCGAGGCCGTCCTTCTTCCAGAGGTCTTGCCCGAGGTCGTCCGTCTTCCAGAGGCCTTGCCCGAGGCCGTCCGTCTTCCAGAGGCCTTGCCCGAGGCCGTCCTTCTTCCAGAGGCCTTGCATAAGGCCGTCCGTCTTCCAGAGGCCTTGCCCGAGGCCGTCCGTCTTCCAGAGGACTTGCCCGAGGCCGTCCGTCTGCCAGAGGCCTTTCCAGAGGCCGTGCGCTCGTCAGAGGCCTTTCCAGAGGCCGTGCGCTCGTCAGAGGCCCTTCCAGAGGCCGTGTGCTCGTCAGAGGCCCTTCCAGAGGCCGCCAGCTCCAGAGAGGCCCTTCCAGAGGCCGCCAGCTCCAGAGAGGCTTTTCCAGAGGCCGTCAGCTCCAGTGAGGCCCTTCCAGAGGCCGTCTCCTCCAGAGAGATCCGTCCAGAGGCCGTCTTCTCCAGAGAGACCCGTCCAGAGGCCTTCTCCCCCAGAGAGATCCGTCCAGAGGCCTTCTCCCCCAGAGAGATCCGTCCAGAGGCCTTCTCCCCCAGAGAGATCCGTCCAGAGGCCGTCTCCTCCAGAGAGGCCTTGCCCGTCGGCGACTCCGCTCGCCAGCCTCCAGTCGGCGACTCCGCTCGCCAGCCTCCCGTCGGCGACTCCGCTCGCCAGCCTCCCGTCGGCGACTCTGCTCGCCAGCCTCCAGTCGGCGTCCTCGCTCGCCAGCATCCCGTCGGCGCCTCCGCTCGCCAGCATCCTCTCAATGACTTCGCTCACCCGCCGCCCAATTGCTGTCAGTCCCCTCCGAAGGTCCGCCCGGCGAGAAGACCCCCTGAGGCGGGACTGCACCCGGGGGTTCCTTGTAGGAGTCCTAGCTCCGTCTCGGACTCCTTGGGGGGGGGCTCTGTCATGCTCCACGGCGGCACGCATGGCCCCAGCCGTCTTATGGAGCTATCAGGAAGCCCCACCGCGATCGGACTGACGATTGCATTCAGCTGTGGGGCTTTCTACATAAGCGCGTACGGTAGAGACTACGGACGTGGATTATTCTCCCTGCCTGTCGCGTCCCTACGTGCCTCACCTGTCCGTCTGATCCTCTCTCTCTTCCTGTCCGTATCATCCGTGCTCCTCCGCGTTCGTCCGTTCCCTTCGTGCCTCGTATGTTTCCAGGTATCGCTAGTTTAACTTACTTCCGCGTATGTTTGTTTCTCACCCGTTTTCCGGCTTCGGCTCAGTTTATGTTTCCTACCTGTTTTCGTGTCGTGCCCGTTTTCCGTCTTCGGCTCAGTTTATGTTTCATACCCGTTTTCGGTCCTCGCCTGTTTTCCGTTCGCTGTGTTTTATTTTTGTTACACATCTTATCATTAAATCCTCTTTTGAGAACCTGCGTGCGTCTCGCCTTTCCGTTCCCCACCCACCGTAACACCCACCAACATCCCAGAGATGAACCTGTTCTGTATGGAGGAATGGAGTAAAATTCTTCCAAGCCGGTGTGCAGGACTGATCATCAGTTACAGGAAACGTGTAGTTGCAGTTATTGCTGTACATGGGGGGTCACACCAGATACTGAAAGCAAAGGTTCACATTCTTTAATTCTTCACTCAGTAATATGTAATATTGGAGAATTTTTCTCAATAAATAAATGACCAAGTGTAATACTTTTGTCTCATTTGTTTAACTGGGTTATCTTTATCTACTTTTAGGACTTGTGTGAAATCTGATGATGTTTTAGGTCATATTTATGCAGAAATATAGAAAATTCTAAAGGGTTCATAAACTTTCAAGCACCACTGTATGCATGTACTGTATACATACATAAATGCATTAATTACTGCCATGTGATTGGCTGATTTGATATTTGCATTAACCAGCAGTTGAACAGGTTTACGAAATAAAGTGGCCAGTGAGTGTTCTCAGGACTACATAAAGAATCCTTTGTATGACAATGACGTATGCAAAGAGCACTTGTTTACGTCATACCTATGCACTTAGGTTGTGTGTCTGCAAAAGTGTGGATGATTATATACTCTATTCCATTTTATAATGTTTTGAAAGTTATTGGTGGGTATTTTTGCATGTGATTTTTTGGCCTCTCAAATCAGATTTAAATAAGCATCACCATGCTGTTGGGAAGTACCATAATGTAGCCATGGCAGTGGTATCCTGTTGCAGGTATGCTCCGATTAACATCTGCATTACATTTGACATTTGATGTTGACCGAAATAGATGTAAACCGGACATTACCATAGTCACACAGCAGTTGAGATACTTTGCACATAGCGTTTTTAAAAACAATAATATGAATTAAAATACAATGTGAAAACATTTGGTACTGTATTGTACACAGTAATTCTTTGTATTTATTATAAAAAACAAAAACAAAAATACACGTCACTATGTTGTTTTCTGCCTGTGATTCTTTTTTCTGTCAGCAGGTGTTGCAAAGCTTGTACTAGTTTTCTGTAATTCAGATGTGAATTAAGATGTATATAAGGAAGATTTTTTTTCTATTATAATTCTTTCAGCTGTTAAAGTGAACAAACCTTGATCAGAAGGACATTAAACAACAGATACCTGTATACTTTTTGGAACTAATGAACAATTGCAGTCAAAAATTTGTATATACAATGACCATGGTATAAACTTTAAGGTTAGCTAAATGTCTTGATTATCACAATACCTTTACAGTTCAGTTGTGATTAGTGAGTTGTCCAAATCATAGTTTTACATAATTATACATGAATCATTGTAATTTTATGCAATTCTCATTTTGGTCTGGATAATGACAATATTCTCATTGTGTAGTTTTTGAAAAATTACTGGTAAGCTACAGTATTTCTGTTATTAAGCGACGAAATACTAGCAGTTGAAATGCAAAATTAGCAGTAAGACAATAGCTTATTTTTGACAGCTCTTAGTTGGTAATGATCATTTCTGTTACGGTAAGTCATTCATTTAGTATACATATAACTGCCCTAGTTTCTATAAATTAGACTCAGAGTATTGCCTAAGGTATTTGTTGGCATAACCTGTAATGCATATGTTTAGAATACCTGTAACAAATTCAATTTGGTTAAAATGTGCTGAATAAAAGGAAGGTACAGGTTTTTATCAGGAAAGTGTTTCATGTTTACATAGATTTTCAATTTTCTTAAGAGTCAATCTCACCCCTCCTACTGTAGCAGGGATGATGATATATGAATGGTATTAGCAAAATGATAATTGAGCATTAATGTTTCCTACTGTATATACAAACAATAAGATCAAAAGCATGTAGACAGCTTCTAATTAGTCATCTCTGTCATTTCATTAATAGCCTAACCATTTGCTAACAGGTTCATATGATGAAGCATACAGCCATGGATTCTCAATAGACAAACAGTAGCAGCAGAATGGGTTGTATTGAAACCCTTAGTGACTTTTGAGTCACTATGATACGTTTTACCTTCCCCACAAGTCACACAATTCTTTGCTCTTCCCTCTTAAATCAAGTTCATAAAGAGATTAATTACTAACTTTGGAGAACTTGGCTGGCTTGCACAGATCCCTGAACTTCTTGATCCCCTGACAGAAGTAGTATTGTCCAACATCAGTGCCTGACCTCACAATCACGTTCCACAATCTTGTGAAATATTTTTTGAAAGACCTTTGGAGAAGATGAATGCTGTTTAGCAGCAAAGAGGAACAAAATCCATAGTAATGCCCACACTTTAGATATCATTATTGGGTGTTCACAAACTTTTGGCTATATGTTGCTGGTGCAGTTTGCATGACTAGCTTAAGAAGGGACTATACTGCAGTTCTGGATAGCCAAAGTTCAACAAGTTTGGAGATGTATCCCCCCTACAGCATTTTATTCAATTCAGGTTTAATAGTTGTATTAGCGCAAGGGAACCCCAAACTGTTTATTTCATATGCAATGCGAGCACAGATTGTGGCATCATGGTGTACTTCATTCTTCACTTTTGCTGCATAAACTTTTAACTATTAATATCGCCAGAAGAAGAATAATCCACAAATCTGAAAATGACCTGTTAGACCCTTGGAATGGTATCCAATTTAGCATAATAATAATGGAATAATTTTGGCAGTCATTCTGGAGACATATTCAGATGCCACATGGCTGCTTACCAGTTCAGTTCCTGTGAAGCAAAAACATTTTGACATAGAATATCCTGTGACACAGCCAAATCATTTAAAAGTCTTATATCTCAATAATTGTTTTATTGAAATCAACATTAAATGCTTAAACTCAACATACCAGTTTGTACAACTTACCAAGGAACACTAAAGCAGAGAAAGACACATTAAAAGTGCAAAATGACTCATATGTTTCCATACAATTTGTAGGTAAACACTGAATCAGTGAAGTCAGGAATGCTACCCCAAGAACTAGGAATGTAATTAATTATCAAGATAATTATTAAGCCCACATAAGAACAATGCAATGATGTAAAACATTAGACAGAAGTTAAAATATTGTATATATACTGTCTATATCTATAAGCCAATGTGGTTTTACTCTGATGTAGCTCAACAGCCTCAAGGTTTGATGTGGTACATTCATAGATGCTTTGCCGATCACCACTGTTGTCAATTTAAATAAGTCTGTTATATCAAACAAGTCATATAAGACTATTCTCATCTGGCCTCATTTATCAATAAGGCATTTTCACTCACAGTACTGCCCCACAGAATTCTGTAAGATCCACAGAGGTATCCATTGTCTAAAGTGGTCAGTATACGAGCAAATGTACTGTATATCAAGTAGCAGCAGTCCATCAGTTTCACAGTTCAGTAAGGCTTTCTGTACAGAATCAATTGCAGTCACCGCTAGGTGATAGCGGATTGCAAAATGCCATTGTTATCATGATTGCTTATGTCATTTTAAGCTTTTTTCAGCATAGTCCAAGTACGACTGAGTGTCATACAAAAACAAACACGTTTATATAATAAAAAAAAATAGAAACTAAATCAGCAACCACTGGTGTTACGCTATTCAAGCTAATACTGTGAAATGACTAGTAATTGATTTGCTGTCTTAGCTAGGCAGTTGTTTGAATTTACCTAATGTTCTTTCTTTCAAAAAAAAAATAAAAAAAATTAAAATATGCTTTTAAATGTGGCACTACTGTCTTCAGAAAAATACTATGACATATAATGGTAATTACTGTGTTAAATATTTTTTGCCCTGTTCACTACCCATAACATCTGCTGACCTGGTTTGCTCATGGCTGATTCTGGAAAGGTAACGTTATGTTCATTGTGGCATCCTGTGTCTCTGGGAGTGGGCGGTCTATCATCTCACGCTCATTCTGTCTGCCATTGTCTTCGTTCATATGCGAAACTTCAGTGGACGCAGCTTCGAAGCCAGGCACAGTGTTCGCTGCGTGCACTACGTGAACCTTGTTGCGCCCCTTTTTGCTGAGGATACAGCTAAACACTTTCTTAAATCCCTTGCGGAAATGCTTAGACACCAGTGCGTAGACGATGGGATTAAGGCAGGAGTTGGCATAGGCCATGCAGTGCGAGAGAAGCCTAAACGCATAAGTCGTCTGGTTGAAGGGGAAATTTCCATACAGGTAACATAGGATGACCACATGGTACGGCAGCCAGCAGATGCAAAAAAGCACTGTAACAATTATGATCATCTTGGTGACTTTGCGCTTGGCTCGCTTGGACTCAGACATGCCATCCAGAGGGTCCACTGCTGTCCACAGGTACTTGATGGTGCGTGTGTAGGACAGGCTGACAATGAGCACGGGAATGACATACCCAAAAACAAAGGTGCATGTGTCCAGCACTTTGCGGTTGTATTCCTCCCAACCAGGAACACACACGTTGCTGTTTTCAAAATCAATCAGGTCATAATAGCTTAGGTAAGGGCCAGCAAAAATTAGAGACAGACCCCATATGAGCACCATGGCAACGACAGCATTACATGGTGTTCGTAATTCTCTGGAACGCAGAGGGTAACGAATGGCCAAATATCTGCAAATCAAGAAGTGAATAATGCTATTTCATTGCTTTGATAAGACAGTATGTCTCATGCCATGACATTGCTCATGCAGATTTTTCAAATGGAAACTCTACCAAGGTTAACTTTGATGCTACCAGAAAACTTAGGTAACAGCCTGTTATTCACATGTACTTACTGAGGAGGTTTTTGCCAGCAGTGGCCAGCTCTGTTCTCCACAGCAAGTACAGCTTTCAGGTTAATTGTTCCTTCTTCTAAGCTAAGCACTGAGTGTAGAGAGAGGTGAGTGGGTGTACGCACCTGTCAACCGAAACAGCAGCGAGGGTGAAGCTGCTCGCGTACATTGTGAGATTGATGAAGAAGTGCACCACCTTGCACATGAAGGAGCCAAACATCCAGCCCTCTAGTGAGTAGATAGTGGCTTGGAAAGGCACACAGAAGATAATGAAGAAGAAGTCAGCCACACTGAGGTTGAGAATGAACAAGTTGGTTGTGTTGTAGCTGAGTTGCCCGCTGCGTAGGAGCACAGCAAGCACAAGGCTGTTGCCTACTGTGCCTAGCAGGAAGATGAGCGAGAACACTACGGACACAATGATGCTGGCTGCATTTGGCTGGCAACTGTCCGAAGCGTTCCAGTGGCCCATGGCTTTGCTCAGATCCTCAAGCTCAGACATTGTGTGCCATGAATATGAAAAACCTGCAAATGTCATAGATTATTATGATGAATTTAATGCATTAAAATCCTCTGTTTATCAATATAGCTCTCACAATATATGAGTTGCATATAATTGCATATAATATTTAAATTTACACAAGCAGCTATCTTGAATAGCCTCTAGTATAGTTTTTCTATTAATCATAGCAACACTATCATCTTCATGACTGCATAGTAATTTAAGTGTCACACATGTAGATGTTATGCGAGGTGTCCTGGTTTAAATAAGAAAAAAAGTATAGTGACACCATGAGTATCATCAGTGTTTCAAGACAATTACATTTATATTACTAATATAACATATGTAGTATCTAAAAGGCTGAGAACAAAAGAAGATGAAATGAAGGAAATCGTACCATTCAATGCTGTTCAACAGGTGTGCGTATTCTTCACTCTCAGAAAGCAATACAACTGTGAAAAAGACAATTGCCTCATTTTGAATCAATCATAAACAAGTTTTTTCCCCCACACAATGGCTATTCTCTAATGACAGGAAATTACAGTGCTTGCAATGTGTGTTTTGGTAATTTCCCACCAACACCATACATAGGAGCAGAACCTCTGAAGTGTAAAATATTGATTCAGATTGGTATGGGCAGCCACTGTAAACAGACATAAAGCACATGGGACTCTGCTGAAAAATCTTTAGTTTTAATAGCACAAAATACCTGGGACAAATAGGATGGATCCCTGCTGTGGCAGGATTTTAAAGGTGTGGGTGACAAGTGCTTTTAAGTGTTTTCAAAATGAATCAATTAAGGATACTCGGAAATGTGCTTGGAGGTGCTACAGATAAATTTGGTATTCAATTTACAGAAGAACACAAAGGATGTTAGTGAGATATACACCATGACTCAAGATTGACTAGCCTTTCTTGTGGTGGATATACTAAAATTCATTTATGACAGTAAACTGCTATTCTCCAGAGCATGACTGCATAAATATGTTGATACTAGGGCAATAATAACATAAGAATTAAACACTGTATTGTCATGTATGTGTCTTATTACTTTTTACCGCTTATATTATAAGATATATATTATAACAGTGAACTATATTTTGTCAGTGCAGCATTTTTACCATTTGAATATGAATTCACAGATATTTGCATATTTGGGAAGGGGCAACAAAAGGGAAAGCCTATATAAAGAGAGGATAAATGATTAAATACAGAGACAGAGAAAGAAGAAGGAAGAAGGGCAAGGAAAACCAACACGAGAAAAGACAAAAATCAAACAATGTCCTTGAAAAACAATCATCAGTTTTTCTGTTATAGCTCTAAGGGTAGGTTCTTCAACAGATGTCAAATACTCCTTCAAGCATAAAACATCTATATACACAGCACCATCCATGTATTTGGATGGTAACTAATGCAAATATAAAGGGTCTAAGAAAAGAAAGTTGTTTGTGAGACACAATAAGAAGAATTCCACAAAATGATGAAGGAAAGTATTGCTTACTACTACGTCTCTATCATATTTTGTGACATGATGGTTACTGTTTGGTATTTTAAAGCCTCAACAGAATGGTGCTGATGAGAAAAAAAACAATCTCTGTGTTACTTTTGGATCCCAGTATTTCCCACAATTCAGCTACTGATCTAGCTGTTGAGCGAAGATCCCTCTCTATCCCTCTGTCTCTGCAGCACTTAGATAACTCTAAGCTGCTCATGCAACAGTGATTCTGAAGAAATGCACATGGGCAAGTATTAAAATTCATGCTCATGGTCTTGCTCAGAGGTAGGTTTGACAGAGTGTGACATAAAGTGTCTCCTGTAGGGAAAGGAGCTAGCTGAGTAAAGCACAAAACCAGTTGACAGGGCAGCAATATGGTGAAACTGTTATATAACTGATGTATTTATGGTCTTGGCAACTAAAACCAATTTTTGGTTTTTATAAAAAGGTTGATATTAACAAAAGACACATTGTGTGTTATCAGTTCTTTGCACAATTAAGAAAATGGTACAACATGAATTGGTGAATTACTGAACATTTGCCATTTGCAATAGCCCATATAAGCATATATGGGCTTTGACATATCTGCCATGGCACCTAACAAAATGCATTTCTTGGAAGAAAAACAGATTACAACAACAGGACTGTCAAAACAAAATTTCTGTCATTTTCCCTACATATGCACTGCAAGAATATCAGGTATTTTTTAAAATAACAATCCATTACTTACTTTAACAATAGATGCATCACTATTTATCCACTGGAGAGATCCATTGTCATATTGATATCCTGTATTCCACTCCTAAATGGCAGAACATTCAGATTTCGGTTAAGTTAAACAGCCGCTATCCTTCTTTCCTATCCCTGCTCTGTCTCTGTGTGTTCCTCTCTCCATCTCTAGCTCAGTCCGTCTTCCTCTTCTCTCCCTCTCTCCTTTTCATATGGAAGCTCCTCCTCCACATTCAGCCCATGTTCACACAGCACTGCAGAAGGAGGCAGTTAAAGAGAGGTGCAGCATTATGAGGCTCTGATCTCATATTCCTTAATCTTACGAACAGGTATGAAGAATAGTGGCTGTGGCTTTTAGATGACTAATGACCACAGTCAGTTCAGACAGAAAAAAAATCTGCCTGTCACTTCTAACAAATCAATTAAGCCAATCCAATATGAGTCATCGATTAAGCCAATCCAGTATGAGAAAGCTAGAGTGCCACATCTACAATTCTATATTTAAATATTTTCTCAAAACTCACACATCACATTTGGAATTTTAAATGAAATTAATAACCTGATTTTTAAATTATTAAATTATGGATCCCGTATTCAAGCTCAGTCACACTAAGTACAGCAAGTTTAGATGCTGGACTAGTGAGTTTTGGTGCTATGTGGCTAGTTCAGTGCAGTGGACAAAAGCCACATCTGAAAATACACAATATATAAGTGGTAGAGGCAACAATAACAAAGATTTATATGGAGGACACACCGACAAGCAAAATATAAAAAATGAAGACTGAATACATGACACAATATGAAAGTGTGTGAGATTCTGTTTGTTAAAGAGAATTCATATTCAGGAATAACAACAGAGATCACAAAATTATCTGTAGTTTGATTGTACAGTTTGCTGTTGATTACCTCTTATTGTATGCTGCAAGACCTGGATACAAAAGTGTTCCTAGTTACCATGCTGGAAGGAACACACTGGGAAATGGATTCCTTCATGAAATGTAAAAGTTTGGAGAGAATACAAATAACTTCAGAGTCTCTGATTGCTAGTCAATATTAAATTAGCACTTCACTTTATGTGACTACAGTGGTGCTTGAAAGTTTGTGAACCATTTCGAATATTCTATATTTCTGCATAAATATGACCTAAAACATCATCAGATTTTCACACAAGGCCTAAAAGTATATAAAAAGAACCCAGTTAAACAAATGAGACAAAAATATTATACTTGGTCCTTCATTACCAAAATAGACCTTTTTGGTAAAAACTCAACTGTCTAGAAGAATGCTGAGTTGCATCCCAAAAACACCATATCTACTGTGAAGCATGGGGGTGAAAACATCATGCTTTGGGGCTGTTTTATGCAAAGGAGACAGGACTGGTCCTTGTTAAGGAAAGAATGAATGGGGCCATGTATTGTGAGATTTTAAACCAAAACCTCCTTCCATCAGTGAGAGCATTGAAGATGGATGGTGGCTGGGTATTCCAGCATGACAATGATCCCAAACACACCACTCGGGCAACGAAGGAGTGTCTCCGGAAAAAGCATTTCAAGGTCCTGGAGTTGCCTAGCCAGTCTCCAGACCTCAACCCCATACAAAATTTGTGGAGGGAGTCCATGTTGCCCACCGCCAGCCCCAAAACATCACTGCTCTAGAGGAGATCTGCATGGAGGAATGGGCCAAAATACCAGCTGTGTGCAAACCTGGTGAAGACTTAAAGGAAACGTTTGACCTCTGTCTATGTTACAAAGTATTGAACTGAACTTTTGTTATTGACCAAATACTTATTTTCCACCGTAATTTACAATTACATTCTTTAAAAATCCAACAATGTGTTTTCCTGGATTTTTTTCTCATTTTGTCTCTCATAGTTGAAGTTGACCTATGATGAAAATTACAGACCTCTCTCATCTTTCTAAAGTAAGAGAACTTGCACAATCAGTGGCTGACTAAATAATTTAAACGTCTTGGTTAATATATGGATGAATTCAACATACGATGGATTTGTCGGAGTGCATCCTCATTGTGAATTGGGGACTACCTGTATAGTTATTTGCCCTAACACAAATTCATATGTAAAGCTTTATGAGTTCTCAACCATTGTACACCCCCATTGTATACCCCCAAAACATTTTGAAAATCCCACATTCCATTGAACGTGGCCAACTTCCTGTTGAGTGGGGCTGAGTGATATGATAAGAGCAGTGACCATACCAAATCTTGTGCACATCTAAGTAAATACATCCCTACCATTGCAAGTGTTCAGGAGCACTTTACAGCTCTTCACCCATGCCCATGCACTACAGAACCTTTAGATTTTTTGCAAGAATGAACTGTGTTCCAAATTTCTTTACTTTTCAAGAGCCTCAAAAACAAGTGACTGCTGTAATAACAACATCAACAACAACAACAATAATAATAATATTAAACATGCTGGAAACAATAGTGCATGTCTCTTGCATGCCTGGTGCTCAAAAAAGCAGGGGGCGGTAGTTAGAGTTAGGGCTTGTTATGATACCCAGGCATGAAGAAATATATGAAGTGCATGGCTTCCACACATCATACTCTGGATTACACTGTATGGCCAAACATGCAGACACCCCCTCTGATTTTTGATTTGTGATCTGATACTTTAGCCACACTCACTGCTAATACGTTCATTATATGAAGCACACAGGCATAGGAAATTCATAGACAAACAATAGAATAGGTTGTACTGCACACCTGTGACTTTCAAAATGACACTTCCATAGCTTTCCACTTCTCCAACAACTAATTTAATCAACTTTCCAACATGCAACAAAGTCCTTAAACAAATGGTTTACCAACTTTGATGAAGAACTTGGCTGGGTTGATCTTAGCTCCATCCGACACCTTGGAGATGAACTTTAATTCCAATAGTGACCCATGGCTTATCGTCCAACATTAGAGACCAACATTACATTAATGTTTCAATATCTAGGGGAAAGCCGTTTCAGAACAGTGAAATCTGTTGCAGCAGTAAAGGAGAGGGCAACAATCTCCATAGGCTACTTATGTGATTGGACTATACACAGGATTTAGTCTTTGGCAGATACCAGTAGCCTGTTTACAAAAGTGATTATATAATGTATATGCGTGCATCACTTCTTCACTAACCTATATATTAATATCCATAATTTGGCAAAACACCACACAGTGTAAACACTTATGTGTTTACATAAGTGGTTAGATAATCAGATGCAAGCAGGAAAACCGGCATCCATTCTGGTCTTAGTTAAAAATGCTGAATGATAAATCAAGGTCTTAAAAAGATGTACAACATGTGCCATTAGGCTTTCTAAGCACACTCCTACTCTTGCTCGAAGGATCCTTGAGAGGGAGTCAAGCTCATAAATGCTCAGTGAATGCTGACATTTCTCAGAATTATTGAAGAATTATGCAGTCTCTTATCCTCACTCACTTTCAAACCCTTATTCTTAGAAAAGTGTAGTTGAACAGTTGATCTTTATTAAAAAACACAGGCCTTAATACTTAGCTTAACATATTATGCACATAGAGTAAAATTGAGCCCCAGTGAAATATGAACAAGTGAATGTGCATTTCTGTCTGGTTTTACATATGCACCGTGTAATTAATGCATACACAAATTATTCACAATTTAGGCCAGTAATATGTATAAAAGGCATAATACATTTCATCCCCGTGCTCATTTTTGTCTTTGTTGTGGCTTTGGGATAGATGTTAGCATGAATATCATTTAAGTCCTCAGTCTTTGGCTGGCCAGGACTGCAACTTGGTTGCTATGACTACTTGCAAAGGGGGGTTTAACTCTGCAGGTTTTGATGTAAATGGACTTATTTTACAGTCCTCAGGAGTCACTGAGAAGACAGAAGATTGAGTCACATGACTTTTATATGAGATATAGTAAGGAACACACAAGACAGTAAGTAAAGGGAGTATAATCACAGTGGTGTAACAAATTGCAGTGATCTGTGAAGCTTTAGTATAATACCTGCTTCTACCGAAGTGCCTGCTTGCTTCTGATTCTGAAACTGTGACTACAGTTATAAAACATCAAACATAAACTGTTTGGTTTTGCAGTGTATCCACTATAAATAGAAAAATAATCATGAACTTATTAAATTAGTTTAAGCAGGTGGGATTGAGGGAGATTTACACAGCAGATAAATCCAACGGAGTGTGACTGGTTGAGAAGAATTTTCACCTTGATGATATTTGTGATAATGGCACGGCTTTTTCATTCCAAATGGTATTTGGGTGCTTTATGCACACAAACATATCATATACATATAATGGAATAACCCTAATAAATGAGTAAATTATTTAGTTTAATTCTCAGTTTAGTTTTAGTTTTATACCTTTTTTTCCTTTCATCTACGCTGTTTTTGCACTTTTGCAAACTAACGTTATGTTGGTTGTATTATATAAACTGTGTTAGAGCAGGATAGGGAATTGTTACCACTGCATAGCAACGACTCTTTTATTGTGAACTTTCTTTTTGCCAGAAGTTATTGTCAGTGTTAAAGCATATGCAGTATGAATTTCAGAACTTGATTTATTCATTCATTTACTTTCTTATCTGCTTAATCCTGAACAGGGTTGGGTTAAGGGTCATCGGAGAGCCGGTGTCTAGCCAGCGACACAGGGAGCAAGGCACGAACAAGTGTAGACAGGGCATCAATCCATTGTAGGGCACACACACTCGCACACTAGAGTCACTTTAGCGTAATGAATTAACCTAAAGCATGTCTTTGGACTGTGGAAGGAAACCAGAGCACACGGAGTAAACCCATGTGGATACCGGGAGGACATGTAGACTCCACACAGAAAGGACCTGGACAGTTCAACCTGGGATAGAACCCAGGACCATGTCACTGTGAGGCAACAGGTGCTACCCACAGAGCCACCGTGTTGCCCTCTTTGACTTATTTTGTTTCTTTATTTTGTTGTGAAAAACTGCTGCATAAAAGAAATAGAACACTCACGATTGTGTGTTATTGGCTGGAATCTATCTATGTCATCCTGTGACCAAATCACAAAAATGAAGGTATTCATGATAACACACAACCTCGAGTGTACTATTGCTTAAATCATAGCCAGTTTATACTAAACAATTAAGGTTGATGGAAAACCAGCACAGGATTTTGTACACTAAGTCATAAGTTCGAACCTTCGACTAACGAATTTTCCAAAAATGCAAACATGCATGTGCAATACATTTAAAATAATTTAAATAAGTGCAAAATTGAAAGTTGGGGAATTTCATTTTGCTTGTCAGCATGGTTAGTTAGTTCAAATCTCTGGCACTTGAATGAACAGAATTAACAGAATATTCTTGTTTACTCGGTCTTGGTCATATGCGGGCTTTAACAATTAGTGATTGTTGTACTGGCTGTCATGCTTGGGCAAAAAGCGGGAGATAAACACTAGAAGCCAGTACAGAACAGTGCTTTATTAAGAAACTGAAAAAACACTGGAGTACTGAGTGCAATACTGAAGCTAAGACCTGGGCATAGAAACAGTCCAAAACACATCAAACAGGAATGGCATGATATGCACATGAGGAAGTGGGAAACCGTAACAGCGTGAACCACACAGAAGCGAAATGTACTCAATTTACGCCAAACAAAGGAAATGTAGGGTTTAAATAACCGAATTAATGACACAGAAACTAAACAAGTGAATTAACTCAGGAAGTCAGAACATAAACAAAGGTGACACAATGCACAGGGTGCATAGGATAATATGTTGGACATTTGAACATAAGAACCCACTCTCGGAATGGAACTGGCTCATATCTAGGGGACTTGCTGTATTTGTTAATGTAATGATCTGATCTGAACTGCTGAACTGCATAGCAGCTTAAAATTGAAAAGGAAATGTTAATCACTATTTCAATAACTAAATTTGAAAAATGCCTTCTGTATAGCAAAAATCATGGCTAAATATGTTACTGACGACAGTAAATCATCTAATGTGAAAGATGTACTGATTCAATGAGAGCTGATTATGAGTGTCTGCAAAAACCTGGAGATTGAGGTCCTGTGTATCACTGTGTTGGATGAATGGAGAAAGATGGAAAATGTACAGTGGTTTGTGAACCATTTACCATTGTCTATATTCTGCATGAAATACCGGTAACCTAAAATATATAAGCTCTAAAAGTAGATAAATAGAAACTCAATTAAACAAATTAGACAAAAAAGACTATACCTTGTCATTATATTTACTAAAGAAAATGATCCAATAGCACATATCTGTGAGTGGCAAAAGTATGTGAGCCTTTTGCTTTCAGTACCCTTGTGCAGCATAACCGTGACTAAACATTTTTGCTATCTGTTTTGTCCAGTCATGCACATCGCCTTGGAGGGAATTGTGGTCCATTCCTTTATACAGAACAGCACAGCTTAATTTCTAGGATGTTGGAGGTTTTTTTTCTTTATTGCCACAAGTGATGAAGGATGAATTTGGCCTCGGGTAACAAAGGGATTGTAAATAACCCAAGGGATCATTCTGGGTATCCAACACTTTATAAACATTATGTATTGTTAAGGTTTTGGGTGATATTTGTATCATAAAGAGTCAGTGATACATTTCCATATCAGTCCATTACCTCTTTCAAAAGGGTTACCAGTATCAAGTTTCAAGATACACTATATAGACAAAAGTATTGGGACAAAGTTATTAATCATTGAATTCAGGCATTTCATTCAGTCCCATTCCCACAGGAGTATAAACTGAAGCACCAAGCCATGCAGTCTGCCTTTACAAACGTTTGTGAAAAAAAGGGGCATTGTAAATAGCTCACTGAATTCGAGAGTGGTACTGTAATAGGATGCCTTTTTTATAACCCCCATGCTTTTCGTCTTTGGTCCTGAGCACATGATGTCCATTTCATCCAAAAAAGATCTGGAATACTGATTCATCTGACCACAATATTCATTTCCACTGTGTGATGATCCTTCCTAGATGTCTAAGAGCCCAGAGAAATTGATGCCACTTTTGGACATGGTTAACAAAAGGCTTCTTTTTTCACAGTAGTAATTTATGTGGCCTTTGTGAATTTAACTCAGTATTGTTGTTCTTAACAAAGGTTTGCCAAAGTAATCCCTTGCCCATGTGGTTCTATCAGCTATTGATGAATGGTTCTTGATGCAGTGCCGTCTGAGGAATTGAAGATCAGAGGTCTTCAGTTTAGGTTTGCCCTTTACACAATGAAGTTCCTCCAGATTCCTTTAATCGTTTAATATTGTGTATTTTAGAGGCAGGAATATATCCTATTTTTCTTGAGGGACACTCTTTTTAAGAATTTCAATTATTTTCTTAAACATTTGTTGATAAACTGGAGATCCTCTGCCCTTCTTTACTCCTCAAAGACTCAGCCTTTGTGGATACTGTTTTGTACCAAATCATGATTACAGTCACCTGTTGACATCACTTGTTTGAAATCACATCACTATTTCACTTTTTTAAAACTCCAATACTAGCCTTAAACTGATCCTATCCCATTTTTTTGGAATGTATTGCAGGCCTGAAATTCAGGAATGGATGTTTATTAACATATGAAATTAAGTTGGCCAGACAAAACATGAAATATTTGGGTTCATACTGCCTGCAATTAAGTAAAAATCAAAGTAAATATAAGGATATTTATTTGCTTTTTCCACACTGCTTGACTTTTTTCTGATTTAGGGTTGTAGTTATAATACTATTTGAGAGTGGTCTTATGAAAAAGCGGAAGCATTTAGGAACCACAACAACTCAGCCATGAAGTGGCAGACTAGAAAAAGATACAGAAGGTCGACAACAGCTGAGGTGCATAGTTACTCAAGCTGTGCCAAACTAAGAAAATGTAGGGCTTAAATAACCGAATTAATGAGACAGAAACCAAACAGGTGAATTAACTAACGAAGTCAGCACATTGCACAGGGTGCATAGGCTAAATATGTTGGACATATGAACCTTTGAACATCAGAACCCACTAGAAGACTTGCTGTATTTGTTAATGTAATGATCTGATCTGAACTGCTGAACTGCATAGCAGCTTAATTTTAAACAAATTAGACAAAAGAGACTAAACCTTGTCATTATATTTACTGAAAAGAATGATCCAATAACACATATCTGTGAGTGGCAAAAGTATGTGAGCCTTTGCTTTCAGTACCCTTGTGCAGCATAACCGTGACAAAACATTTTTGCTATCTGTTGTCCAGTCATGCACATCGCCTTGGAGGAATTGTGGCCCATTCCTTTATACAGAACAGCACAGCTTAATTTCTAGGATGTTGGAGTTTTTTTTCCTTTATTGCCACAAGTGATGAAGGATGAATTTGGCCTCAGGTAACAAAGGGATTGTAAATAACCCAAGGGATCATTCTGGGTAGCCAACACTTTATAAACATTATGTATTGTTAAGGTCTGGGTGATATTTGTATCATAAAGAGTCAGTGATACATTTCCATATCAGTCCATTACCTCTTTCAAAAGGGTTACCAGTATCAAGTTTCAAGATACACTATATAGACAAAAGTATTGGGACAAAGTTATTAATCATTGAATTCAGGCATTTCATTCAGTCCCATTCCCACAGGAGTATAAACTGAAGCACCAAGCCATGCAGTCTTGCACTATTTCATAACTAAAATGGTTTCTGAAAGAAATTTGAAAATAAAACCTTCAGTATAGCAAAAATCATGGCTAAATATGTTACTGACGACAGTAAATCATCTAATGTGAAAGATGTACTGATTCAATGAGAGCTGATTATGAGTGTCTGCAAAAACCTGGAGATTGAGGTCCTGTGTATCACTGTGTTGGATGAATGGAGAAAGATGGAAAATGTACAGTGGTTTGTGAACCATTTACCATTGTCTATATTCCTGCATGAAATAAACTAAAATATATAAGCTCTAAAAGTAGATAAATAGAACTCAATTAAACAAATTAGACAAAAAAAGACTATACCTTGTCATTATATTTGCTGAAGAAAATGATCCAATAGCACATATCTGTAAGTGGCAAAAGTATGTGAGCCTTTACTTTCAGTACCCTTGTGCAGCATAACCGTGACTAAACACCAGTAAAAGTCACCAGCTCCAAAAGCTTCATGGTATGGGCTTCAGTGATAAAGCGGCTGCATGCAAGCCTTACTTCACCAAGCGCAATGCCAATTATCAGATTGAATGGTGAAAAACATATGGATGATTGAACGCTGGTTTTATAGGTGCCTTAGTGTCTTATGCAGTGGTGCTTAAAAGTTTGTGAACCCTTTAGAATCTATATTTCTGCATAATGCAACAGGAGCGGCAGGAACAGGAATGAGCGCAGGTTCTAGTAAAAAGAAGATTTGTTAAAGAAGTAACTAAACAAGGAGAACACAGCGAACAAAAACACACAGCGCCGATATGCGGGTGCGAAACGGAAAACAGGCGGAAACGAAAAACGGGTGTGTAAACAAACTCAGCCTGAGCTGGAAAACTGGTGCAGAAACAAAACATCAACACAGCGGGCTTAGCCGCGGAGCGAAAAAAAAGGCAGTTAGAACACGAGGAAGGCAATACCTGGATACTAAGCAGAACGTGTAAACACAAACGTATTCCAAGGTGGACAAGAAAAGCATGAGGAAGCATCGAGGGCACGGACGGGACCAATGCCATAAACACAATGAATAAACCATGAGTAATGTCTCTCATGGACGTGCTTAAAGGGGAAGCCCGACAGGTGAGTTCAATAATGAGTCCAAGATCGGTGGGGCTTCCGAATAGGTCCCCAAGGCTCACGCGTTTGTCCGTAATGCCATGAGCAACGCTGCTCATGGCACAGCTCGGTAATCCAAACAACAGGGTTTTGGTGCGAGGCGTGACAGTAACCCCCCCGAAGGAGTCCGAGACGGAGCCAGGACTCCAACGATGGTCCCAAGGGTACCTTCCAGTCTCTGGGGGTCATATTGCAGGCCGACCCTTAGGAGGGGTCTGGTAGCAGTCGGGCAGCTGGAGAGCAAGTTCGCCAACGGAATGTTGGCGAATGGGGTCCACTGGTCCTCTTTCAGAGCCAGGAACGGTCAGGGTTATCACCAAACAGGGGACCCTGTGTCGGACTCTGGGACAAGGGTCCTCCATCGACCCCTTTGAGAACCAGAGTCCTCCTGTCGGACTCGGGTTCGGGAGTCCCCCTGTCGGACTCTGTGGATGCTTCTCGGGAACAGACGACCTCCTGGCAGGCCTCTCAGAAACATACAGCATCCTGGCGAGCTTCTCGGGAGTCACATACAGAGCTACTGGACGCTATCGGCTCAGGTGCTGAGATAGCATATTCAAATACAGCGTTATTGGACGCTAATGGCTCAGGTACTCATCCACGAAGCAAACTTGTTCAGGTGCTGAACTACGGGGCGCTACCGGCTCATCAGCGTAGTCAACAGGTGCGCCGTGCTCAGCTACAGCGCTAACTGTTGAAGAAATTTTAATATCTTAGTATTTAATCCTACTGCATAGTAAAGTAAAATTTAAGTAATCCTAAACTTATGTAATCCAATAACTGTGGAACACTGTGTGTAATGATTCTTTCCAATGACTTGTTGAAAACATATACAAAACACAGACGTGCCCCCAGGGTCAGCAGCAAGCCATAAAAGAAGAAGGAGTTACAGAGACAAAAGCGAGACCCTGACCCCTAGTCATAAAGATCGTTATCTGTCTATATGTTGGTACACAGAATCTTGTCGTTATCTCTGGTTTTTATCTCTACTTTTTCTCTCTGGGCAGGAGACCCAGCTTGTGATTAGCGAGTTGCTTATACAGCTTTCCTGTATGCTTAAACCTGCACGTAAACGAACCAGTTAAAAGGGGGAAGCCTTCTACCTCCTTTATCCACTCTCATACAAGTGCTCAGGCATTGCTGTATGTGAGTTGATCTCTGCACGCGCAGATAATAAAAGTTGTCTACTACTCTATTCCAGCACCAGTGTCTGTGTGACTTTGTTTGAAAAACATCCACCACACTAACGTGCTTGGGTATGAGACTACAAGACGCAACATGAGCAGAAACGGGGCTTACAGCCTCAGACACTGAGTTAACCTGCTCAGATACAGAACCCACGGGCGTGGTGCGCTTGGATACGACTGTCCTCCTCTGGGCAAACTCTGGGAGTAACGTCCTACTGGCAAGCGGAAGGTCCAACAAATGGTGCAGCAGTCGCGGAAGGTCTCTACGATCAACGTACTGGACCTCCTTAGTAGTTCCAGTGAGCGTGGGTTCTGTTACTGAGGTAGCGACTGACTGAGGGGCCAGGGAGTCAGACTGGACCCCAGCAGGAGGACCAAATGGAAACAATTTTTGGAGGTCATTATGTCCACCGGTACAAACTTGGGCCATAGGCCAAACATTTGCAGCCCATTGCAGAGCTCTACCGGAGAGGCGCGAAACTACGGATGAGACCTGCGCGAGGGACGAGCAGTAAAACGACAAACAAAAAAATCCTGCACATTGGGAAACAAAATTGCAGGCACAGATCAGGATCTCCACTGGCAGGCAGGTCTGGAACCCAACTAGAACCTGCCGTCTCCATAGTGGTGGTTTATTCTGTAATGGGAGCGGCAGGAACAGGAAAGATGAGCGCAGGTAAAAAGATTTATTAAAGAAGTAACTAAACAAGGAGAACACAGCAAACAAAAACACGCCGAGCTGGAATACGGGTGCGGAACAGAAAACAGGTAGAAACGGAAAACAGGTGTGAAAACAAATTCAGCCGGAGCTTGAAAACGGGTGCAGAAACAAAGCATCAACACAGCGGACTTTGCTGCGGAGCGAACAAAAAGGCAGTTAGAAAAAGGCAATACCTGGATACTAGCGGAACGTGGAAACACGAAAGTATTCCAAGGTGGACAAGAAAAGAACAGAGAAGCGCATAGGGCACGGACGGGACAGACGCATAAACACAATGAATAAACCGCGAGTAATGTCTCTCGCAGACGCGCTTAAATAGGAAGACCCACAGGTGAGTTCAATAATGAGTCCAAGATCTGTGGGGCTTCCGGATAGATCCGCAAGGCTCACGCGGCTGTCCATAAGGCCGTGAGTGACGCTGCTCATGGCACAGCTCGGTAATCCAGACAACGGGGTTTTGGGGCGAGGCGTGACACATACATATGACTTAAAACATCATCAGATTTTAAAACAAGTCCTAAAAGTAGATAAAGTGAACCCAGTTAAAAATATATACTTAGCCATTTATTTATTGAGGAAAATGATTCAATATTACATATTAATAAGTGGCAAAAGTATTTGAACCTCTATGTTTAGCAGTTAATTTGAAGATGAAATTAGAGTCAGGAGTTTTCAGTCAATGGGATGACAATCAGGTTTGAATGGGCAGCCTGTTTTATTTAATGAACAGGGATCTATCAAAGTCTGCTCTTCACCAGATACTGATAGCAAAGGTTCACATACTTTTGCCACTCACTAATATGTAATATTGGATCATTTTCCTCAATAAATAAATGTCCAAATATAATATTTTTGTCTCATTTGTTTAACTTGGTTCTCTTTATCTACTTTTAGGACTTGTGTGAAAATCTGATGATGTTTAGGTCATATGTATGCAGAAATATAGAAAATTCTAAAGGGTTCACAAACTT
Source organism: Ancistrus triradiatus (assembly GCA_025084515.1). Lineage (NCBI taxonomy): Eukaryota > Metazoa > Chordata > Actinopteri > Siluriformes > Loricariidae > Ancistrus > Ancistrus triradiatus. The sequence goes on along the minus strand of JAJAGP010000343.1, from coordinate 174,476 downwards.
TCAAGCACCACTGTAGCTATTTGCTAATGCTTAAAAAGTTGTTTTAAGTACTGCATGATCATGACTTGGCCATTACTTAAAGTCAAATGCACCTAATCTAATCTACATAAAAGGACTGGTAACCTGTTTCTGATACCTCTTTATCTGACTGGTTGCATTGTTCGATGTGTTTTTAAATATGTTGCACAAGAAAGCCTACTTAATGAGAGCATCGGCCACTTGCCATTCGTAAGCCAGGAGTTGATAGATTTGATCAGACCACAGGAAATCTAGTAAATGGTCTATCTTCTGGACGCAGATGGACTGGGTGGAACGGAGCCTTAATATCACCACTGATTGCTACAGAGTGTTCTCTGAACCTAAAAAAACCCCAATCAGGAAAGGACCAAGTACAGGTCCTATGAGGACATGGTGGTTCAGTATTGCTTCTTTGTAAAGAAAGGTGACATTTAACACAAGATGCTTTTTTTTTTTTTATTAGATGCTTTTGGTTAAGTTTCACCAATAGCTTATAAGTGTTTATAGATCTTCTGGAGATACATACAGGATACTAATGTTCAGTTGTAGCTAGTAGTGGAAAAGAAAACATTGCTTTAATGAACTGGTGTGTAATAGTAGGCGAGGTCACAAAGTACCCCAGGGAAATTTTTAAGCAACTGAAGGCCTCTCTCACATTGGCTAATGTTAATGTTCATGAGTCCACCATCAGAAGAACACTGAACAATGGTGTGCATGGCAGGGTTACAAGGAGAAAGCCACTGCTCTCCAAAAAGAACATTGCTGCTCATCTGCAGTTTGCTAAAGATCACATGGACAAGCCAGAAGGCTATTGAAAGAATGTTTTGTGGATGAATGAGACCAAAATTTAACATTTTGGTTTAAACAAAAAGTGTTATGTTTGGAGAAAGGAAAATACTGCATTCCAGCATAAGAACCTTATCCCATCTGTGAAACATGGTGGTGGTAGTATCATGGTTTTGGCCTGTTTTGCTGTATTTGGGTCAGGATGGCTTGCCATCATTGATGGAACAATGAATTCTGAAATGTCAGGACATCTGTCCATAAACTGAATCTCAAAAGAAGGTGGGTGATGCAGCAAGACAAGGACCCTAAGCACTCAAGTCGTTCTACCAAAGATTGGTTAAAGAAGAATAAAGATAATGTTTTGGAATGGCCAAGTCAAAGTCTTTACCTTAATCCAATCGAAATTTTGTGGAAGGACCTGAATTGGGAAGTTAATGTGATCAAATCCACCAACATTCCAGAATTGAAGCTGTTCTGTATGGAGGAATGGGCTAAAGCCGGTTTGCAGGACTGATCAACAGTTACAGTGGGGCAAAAAAGTATTTAGTCAGCCACTGATTGTGCAAGTTCTCCTACTTAGAAAGATCAGAGAGGTTTGTAGTTTTTATCATAGGTACACTTCAGCTATCCAGGAAATCACATTGTACAATTTTTAAAGAATTTAATTGTAAATTATGGTGGAAAATAAGAATTTGGTCAATAACAAAAGTTCAACTCAATACTCTGTAACATAACCTTTGTTGGCAATGACAGAGGTCAAACGTTTCCTGTAAGTCTTCACCAGGTTTACACACACTGTAGCTCTTATTTTGGCCCATTCCTCCATGCAGATCTCCTCTAGAGCAGTGATGTTTTGGGTCTGTCGCTGGACAACACGGACTTTCAACTCCCTCCACAAATTTTCTATGGGGTTGAGGTCTGGAGACTGGCTACTCCTTCATTGCCCGAGTGGTGTGTTTGGGATCATTGTCATGCTGGAAGACCCAGCCACATCTTCAATGCTCTCACTGATGGAAGAAGGTTTTGGCTTAAAATCTTACGATACATGGCCCCGTTCATTCTTCGATTAACACGGATCAGTCGTCCTGTCGTCCCTGTCCCCTGGGGAAAAACAGCCCCAAAGCATGATGTTTCCACCCCAATGCTTCACAGTAGGTATGGTGCAACTCAGCATTCTTCCTCCTCCAAACACAACGAGTTGAGTTTTTTCCAAAAAGTTTTATTTTGGTTTCATCTGACCACATGATATTCTCCCAATCCTCTTCTGGATCATCCATATGCTCTCTGGCAAACTTCAGACGAGCCTGGACATGTACTGGCTTAAGCAGGGGGGCATGCCTGGCACTGCAGGATCTGAGTCCCTCTCAGCGTAGTGTGTTACTGATGGTAGCCTTTGTTACTTTGGTCCCAGCTTTCTGCAGGTCATTCATCAGGTCCCTTCGTGTAGTTCTGGGATTTTTGCTCACCGTTCTGATGATCATTTTGACCCCACGGGATTAGATCTTGCGTCACACCAGATACAGAAAGCAAAAGTTCACATACTTTTGCCACTCACTAATATGTAATATTGGATAAATTTCCTCAATAAATAAATGAACAAGTATAATATTTTTCTCTTATTTGTTTAACTGGGTTCTCTTTATCTACTTTTAGAACTTGGGTGAAATCTGATGATGTTGTAGGACATATTTATGCAGAAATATAGAAGATTCTAAAGGGTTCACAAACTTTCAAGCACCACTGTAGATTAATTACATAAACATATTTAAAATAGTCAGTCAAGTAAGATCTAAACTAAGACCTTGTCAGTCCCTTAAGACCTGTTGTATTTTCTAACCTGTCTAGTAAAATATCATCATCTACACTGTCAAATGCTGCACTTAAATCTAATACAACAAGAAATGCATCCATTATCTGAGGACATTAATAAATCATTAGGTGCCCTAATTAATGCTGTTTCTGTACTATGATGGGGCCTAAACACTGAATGAAATGTTTCATAAATGTCGTTTTTTGCCCTCTAACTACACTGCTGCTGATAAACAGCTAAAATCTTATACAGGAAAGGTACAGGAGACTTGAAATTGGTCTATAATTAGACTGTACACTAGGGTTAAGGTTAGGCTTTTAATCAGTGGTTTAATAACGGCACACTTAGAGGATTTTGGCATGTAGCCAAAGCTAAGTAACGAATTAAAAATAATAAGCCACAGCTCTATGACATTAGTTATTAATTATTTTACTAAATGTGTAGGGATTGGATCTAGTAAACAAGAAGGTAGCTTAGACGAGTTGATCAGTGAAGACAGTTCAATATTAAATTGGGGTAAAATATTCTAGTCTTGATTTACAGCTAGTTAAACAGATGTCTACACTAGTGCTACATCTGGAAGGTTGCTTAATAGCTGGGTGATGTGAGGAGCTTTGAGTCTCATACTGATTATCTTGTCATTAAAGAAATTCATGAACTCATTACTGTTATAATTCGGTTGAACTTCAGAGAGATCTGAAAAGATCTGAGATCAAAAACATATCTAGGATCATTCTCATTTTTCCTTTATGTGTGAAAAAAGATACACAGCTTTAGCTTTAATTAGGGCAGGTTTATACTCTGCCATGCTATGCCTCCAAGCAATCTTAAATAACTCTAGTTTACTATGTTATTATTTACATTCTAAAATTCAAGTTGTTTGTTGTAAGGTAAGGGTGTGGTCATTATACCATGGTACTAGCCTTTTTTTCTGTAATATGTTTGACCCTACTAGGAGCAGCATTTACTGTTGAACAATTGTCTGATCGGGCTCTGTAGGTGTTTTAAACGTTAAGTCTGGTGGGTTATTATTAAAGTAATACTTCATAGCTGAAGTATAAGATTTGGTAGTTGGTGTGATAATGAGGCAGTCGTCAGATTTTATTAGTTACATGTAGCTCATAGACAAAGATGTTTTTGACATGTTTATTCCTATAAGTTGTATTAGTGAATCCTTCTTGGCAGTTCTGCAAAAGCTTTTAGACAACTTTGCAGCTATTACAGTGGAGTATGGTATATATTTCTGTGGACAATACACCACAATAATTCCACCCTGTCTTGCTGATAATAATGCTTTTAAATTTGTGATTTCTATTCTATTTTATATAAATAAAATGGCTTTGTCTTCCTCCTTAAACCCTAAAAAACCTAGACCTAATGATTTCTAACAGAATGTTATTAGGAGTCACACTTGGGCCGCTAGAGGCCAGCGTCGACTCAATATGGCGGCAGGAGCATGCTTTGCGCGATCGTGCATGCGCCAGTTTCAATTATGCGTGTAAGTGGCGACACCTGTTGGTGGGATTAAACACACCTTTGGGCTCACACAGGTGTCGCATCTTCACTATCACACCAACACTACAGCAACGCGCACTGCATGAGCCCTCACACGTCTTGTTTCACAGAATTTTGAGCGCTGTTTTTGGTTAAGGAGAAAGGTGGACTGCCAATTGCCAGTCGGGGGCGGTTGGGAGGCTGTCCAGGTAAGTTAGGGCTTAGAAGCCAGCATAGGGAAAGCCTTTACAGCGTGCTTCCTCTGCTGTTTTTTGAGGTTTTTTTTAGGGCGTTATTTAGGAGTTTTTCGTGGCACACGTCACAGATGCTCCGCTCGGGCTTCCAGAGCTTCACACATGCGCAAAGCCGTACACTGCTGACGTACGTTTTCCTTATTGTTTTATTTTTAGTTTTCTTTTGGTTTTCCTTTATTTATTATTATATTTTGGTTCACCACTTCCATCTGGAGCTAACTGCATTTGGGTCCTATATCCCTTTTTTCTTTAGTTTTTAAGGTTCACCTGTTTTTTGTTTTTTTTTATTATGGCAAACCATAACAGAAAGATACGACCAATATTGGAGCCAGCGTTAGCTCCGGGGACTGCCTATATGGAAGTTCCCATTCACTTTAAGCAGCATTTTCTCACACTACCCGGGTCTTGTTTTGCTCTTGGGGATCCGTTAAGTTGCCTTGGTTCAGGGGTAGCCCAGCTTTGGCAATCTGACACCGTAGAGCTGCCCAGTCCCCGCTGCAAAAGGTGTCAGTGCCCCGCCTGGTCTAAGCATGTACTGCTGGCTCTAGTTGTTTACCGGGAACCAGGGTTTGGCCCTGCTGAAACTCCCAACCCTCCCAAGTTGGAGGATCTCCTCCACGCCAGGCCTCGACGACCTTGGCTGCCCTGTGTGTTTAATACTACACAGGGTAGCCGGTCCATGGCCGAGTATGTGGAGTTCGGCGTTGCGGCCACAAAAAGCGGTTTTGATGACCTGCTGGTCATGGCCGTGTTTAAGAGGTGTCTTGACAATTGGCTTTAGAATGGGCTTTTGCCATTTCTTCCCGCCTCCTCCCTGGCTGCTCTGTGCGATCTGGCCATTCGCACAGATGTGCAGTTTGGATCCAGAGCCAGCAAGTCGAAGGACTGGTTGTTTTTCCAGCCATCGCCCTCGTTCACAAGCCCGTCCAGCTCCATATCTGACCTCAACGTGCCCATTGGCTCTGCCCCTGGGCTCCACCGAGCTCTGCACATGCTCAGCACGATCGCGCATGCGCCAGTTCCAATTTGGCATTATGCGTGTAAGTAGCGACACCTGTTGGTGGGCCTATTTAAGCACACCTTTGGGCTCACACAGGTGTCGCATCTTCACTTTCACACCAATGCTACAGCAATGCGCACTGCACCAGCCCTCTCACAGCTTTATTCATGGCATTTTGAGAGCTGCTTTTAGTCAGGGAGAAAGGTAGGGTCAGGGTAAGTCAGGAGGCTGTCCAGGTAAGTTAGGGCTTAGAAGCCAGCATAGGAAAAGCCTTTACAGCGCGCTAACACAGAACTTCCTCAGCTGTTTTTTGAGGCTCGCTCAAGGCTACGAATCTTGCCCTGCCTTCTCTCTCTGCCATCGCCCCCCTTCCTGCTTTGCAATCAGGGGATATGCGTTCCCCACGTGATCGCGTGTTGAAAAGGACTCTGAGCTTTCTTAGTCTCGTCATTTTTGCCCCCGCATCCGTACCAGGCTCCTGCGGGCATTATTTAGGAGTTTTTCGTGGCATGCGTTCACGGACGCCTGCTCGGGCTTCCAGCGCTTTGTGTATGCACGAACCCGTACGCCGCTGGTGCAGCGGAGCCATGTCATAAGTGTATCCCTGAACAGGGGCGCTGTACGTTTACAACATCCTTACAGTTTTAGTTTTAGTTTTCTTTTGGTGAATGTTTTGTTTCTTTTATTTATTATTATATTTTGGTTCACCACTTCCATCTGGAGCCAACTACATTTGGGTCCTAAATCCCTTTTTCTTTTGTTTTCACGGTTCGCCTGTTTTGTTTTGTTTTTTTTATTATGGCAAACCGTAACAAATGTAACTGGGAAAAAAACAGTAGAGCTTGTCTGGTTTCTATGGGGTTAAATCTTTTTGCCCTTTTCATATAATTTTTTTGGTTGTTAAATATATTATATAGCTATCCTAATTCCTTCTGTGTTGGTTCATAGGGAAGATTGCAAATGTCCAATTACCTTGCATTCATAGGAGTGTATCAAGATCTTACGCGATCACAATTATGGTTTCTTTGAGATATGGAAAGTCTCCAACTGCTTATTTTAATTTTGTGGGATAACATGCTGCTATACAAACTGTATGTGAGCACTTGTGGCAACCTTCCACAAGCATAAATCTTACCACCCCTGTTGTTCAGTAAAAAAACGAAGTAACATACATATGTTTGTAAGTGAAAGAGCTTATGTCATCTCTGTCACTCGGGTGGTAAGAACAAACTAGAGGATGATATGTTTTTATGTGTTTTGGTAGGTTAAACTTTTTATACACTTTTACAGTGTATAAAGGACCACCTTTATACACTTTATATAACTTTCTGTAGTAAGAGTGAAGCAAACATTTGATGTGCCATTATGCACACAACTAATAACTTAATTACTTGAATGAATAACCCAACTAAAAAAGCATTTGAACTACAACTGTCACATTTGTGGTTATTTGGCAAGGAATATCTAAGTGTTCACACGTGAGAGAACATCCACAAAATGAGAACACATAAATAACTTTTTTTAAAGAAATGTCAACCAGCCAATTATTTCTACCTGTCATGACCTCTTCCTCCCCTCTGTGTGTCACATTTCCCATGGTGACTGTGTCTTACTTAGACTTATGTTATTCTCTTTAAATTTCTCAAAAACCTTTTTTGAGTTTGTGTTTATTTCTTTGGATCTGATAGTGCTTTTTAAAATGTAGAACAATTTCACACAATTATTTATCATTAGAGTGTCACTGGGGCTCAGCAGGTAGTGCTGGTATCAAAACAACTGTTTTGAGTTTAATCATAGTCCCTAATTACTTAGACTGATTACGTAGACTGGCTACTCTAAATTGCCCTAGTTGTGAATGAATAAGTGACTGTATGAAGATCTCCATGAGCCACCATGACCCTGATCAGAATAAAATGGTTACTAAAAATAAATGGGAGATGATCAATGACATTTATTGTTACATATATAATAATTTTGACTTCATAAACTTTTTAAGCATGATTGTTGATTTTGTATTGTTGTATTTCAAAATATAATTATTTTTATTTGATGTATAACTGTAAGATACTGATGTCAAATCTATAAAAGGGGACAGATTTTCGTTCCAAGCAGAAGTTACACATAGTACCATGTTTAATCCATTGTTCTTAGTGTTAAAACAACTCATTAGTTATAACAGGCACAGCTCCTGCTTGGTTGGAATGAACACCCGCAGTTGCACAGGCCCTGCGCTTCCCTACCCTTGCTGCAAATCATAGAGAAAAGAGAAAATGCATGTCTTGTTTTGTTAGCCAGTCAGTTATTTCTGACACTAAACATGAACATGTGTACATACACATACAGTACATGCGAATTCTAACCGTATAAGCTAATGAAAATCACCATTCTGAGCTCCTTGTATACATGGAATGAGAAGAGCTGATTTGGCTGGATATAGGAGCATCACTCCTAAGCTCACTTAGCTCATAAAATATTCAGTATAATATATTGCACAAGCATACCGCACTTCAGCAGGTTCCAACCAACACTGATGGTAACAATATTTCCAGTAATTACAAATTCTATGATCTTATGCCTATTTTTGTACAAGACAGTAAATATAGAAAGTAAATAAGACCAGGTTACACACACACACACACACACACACACACACACACACACAATGTTACATCTATACTCAAGGTTACATCAAGACTAGCTAAATATATACCCTAAGAGTCAATGCCAATTTAGCTTAATCAATTAATCTACCACAGAAGTCTTTGGACTGTGGAAGGAAACCAAAGTACCCAGAGTAGACCCATGCATACACGGGGAGACCATGCAGACTCTACACAGAAAGACCCAATCCACTCCACCCTGGGATTGAAGCCACGGCGTTCTTGTTGTGAGGCAGCAGTGCTACCCACAGAGCCACCATGCCACCCTTGCATCCATGTAGTTTCTTATGAGAAGCAATGTAACTGGGTAAATAAAATGCATGTAAAACAATGTAAATAAAATGCTGGTCACATTGTGTATGGGTAGGTTAAAAAAGCCCGTAGGAAAATATAATCACAATAGATCTCCTTAATATCTCTGTTGTTTGTTCTAGATAACACTGAGTTTAACTGGAAACCAAAAATTAGACCCTTATCCCAAAAGTTGAATCGGTTCATCTGGACATCACTCATCTAAGTGACGTCATTAGTCTCAGCTAGTTGGAAAATTTCCCCAATCTTATATTTAGCACATTTGCATAATGACTGGTACCAGCACCACTGCATAACAATGGGACCGCTGATGATTTTAATGTGCAGATTGACATATCCATTAATGACAATGGCCACGTGTGCCATTCACACAGGATTGGGGAAGGGCTGCGATAGCTGCATTATAAGATGGTGAGAGGTGTACTCTGATGCCCTGTCCTCAGTTCAGGGATGGACGTTCCCTTTTTACAAAAATGGCTTTGTTTACTCTGCATTCAATGTGTGTTCCTCCTTATCTGGGATCTGCACGTCTTCATCCTTGAAAGAGTGGCCACTGGCCTGTAGGTGGGTGTAAATCCTGCCCTGAAGAGGTGGCTCTTCTATGTTGTGCCATCCATTTCGGCTGCAGCTGTTTGGTTTCCCTGATGTACAGTTTATGGCAATCCTCCCGGCACTTAACAGCGTACACTACATTACTCTGTTTGTGCTGGGGGACCCGATCCTTGGGGTGAACCAGTTTCTGGCTTAGGGTGTTTTGGGGTTTGAAAGCAACTGAGTCACGGTGTTTGGAAAATATGCATCTCAATTGTTCCGATGTTCCTGCCACATACGGAATCACCACTGGTTTACGCTTAGACTGCGGTTGTTGTTCTGTCGTCGATCTGCTGGAGCACTGTTTGGGTGTCTTACCGGCTTTGATGAAGGCCCAGTTTGGATAACCACATTTGCCCAGGGCCTGCTTAATTTGATATTTCTCTCCATCCTTGGCTGCTGTGTCAGTGGGGACGCCATCTGATCGGTGTTACAGAGTCCTGATGACTCCTATTTTGTGCTCCAATGGATGATGAGAGTCAAACCTTAAGTACTGTTCCGTATGTGTTGGCTTACGGTAAACATCGACTTTCAATTCAACTTCACAATCCAACTTGTCATTCTTCACATCCTCCCTGGTGAACTTAATGTGTTTGTCCACTGAGTTGATGTGGTCGGTGAAACGTGGTACTTCCTGAGATTTCATTTTAACCCAGGTGTCATCCACATATCAGAACCAATGGTTGGGTGGTGTTCCTGAATAGGATCAGTGCCTTCTTTTCCACTTCTTCCATACACAGGTTGGCCACGATAGGTGAAACTGGGGAATCCATAGTGCTCCCATGTTTCTGCCTATAGTACTGCTCTCTGTATGTGAAATACGTGGATTGAAGACACAGCTCAAGAAGCAAACACACCTGGTTCGACACCTGGCAAACACACCTGGCGGTCTTATTGCTGAGAATGGGGTAATCCTGTAGTTTCATTTGGACTTCTTTTACTGCCACAGCAATTGGAATGCACGTGAAGAGAGATGTGACATCATACGTGACCATTGTTTCATTCGTCTCCATAATGATGTTCCTCACCTTATCCATGAAATCCATGGTGTTCTGGATGCGATGATTGAGGATCGATTCCAGAAACATAGAGTTGTTGTAGGTCACTGGGTTGATCATACACACAATGGGCCATAATGGCACATCCTGTTTATGTATCTTAGGTAAGCCATACAGACTAAGTGTTGTCTCCCCTGGGTATAATCTGTGGTACAGAGGCCGGTCAATAGCATTGTCCTGTTCTAAAAGCTTCAGACAATCTATCACCTTTTGCTTTGTACCCACTACCAGGACCTCGTTTCAGGGGCTCAAGACCCTTACTTAAGTCTCTTGTCGCACAGGTTTTTCTTCCAAGCAAAATGACTTTGGTAATGTCACGTGTCTCTCCCCTTGAGTTTTAACGGATATCAAAATAAAATCTCGCGTTGTGCTCAGATCTGTCAACATCAGGAGTTTCATGTTTAACTGCTGCTGAAAAGACAAGCTTAACTCAAACATTTCTCACCAATACCAAAGTTCACTTGGTTCAATGTGAAGTACTTTTATAATTATTTGTAATTTGCCAAATAATGCCCAGTGTTTCTCACTCCTGGTCCTGGAGCCCTCCGGTCTGCATTTTAGTGCTTTTCCTGTTTAAACACACCCACTTTAACTCAGTAATGGGATTGTTAATGAGCTTAGTAATTGGATCAGGTGTGTTGGGAGCAGGGAAAACACTAAAATGTTCAGAGCGACGGGGCTCAAGGACCAGGATTGAGAAACACTCTGCTAGCACTCTTCGTCCTAAAACATTTTCTTATTTGCAATTCAAATACATGTCCATTATTGTATTTGTTCACCTTTCCCATACATTTACATTTATAGTTTTTTTTATTCTTATGTCTTCTGTCATAACTCAACCAACAATGTAACTATTTTGTACATCTTCTAGTTTAGAGTTACAGTATATAAGCATTATATTCATCTTGACACTAAAGCCAGTTTCTGGGAACAGCAGTTTCTGTGTCACTGGGTTCAAACCCCAGGGTGGGCTTGGAACATCTCAAGATAACTTTTAAGATAACAACAACATCTCAAGATAACAGTTTTGGTTCAGTGTCTTTCACTTTTGTACAATTTAGTTCTCCTTAGGAATTTTAGGAGAAACATCTGTGACAAACAATATGATGCATAAATGAGAAACAATAAGTCTCCTAAGCTATGAAAGATTTGTTATTGATCACTAACCCTATCATATGGGAGTGTAATGTGCAATGGTCACTCAGAATAAGTGACAGCAATGTTGGTAAACTGGAAGCTTGAATGATGAGCCTACATTACATTTTGTGTGGCTTAGATATTAGCAAAAAATATGTTAAATCTAAATTATGTCTACAGACTAATTTGCAGAGTCCTTTTTTCTTGACAGAGTATGTCTAAATAGGATCAATATAAGGATATTTAGTCCTGGCATGCATTTACAATGTAATACTATGTATAGGGATCATTTAAAGTGATTTGTGTATTATTATAGATAAGCAATGCCAAAACCATAATTCTAAGCTCAGTAACCTATGGAAAGTCATCTGGGTCTTTTAATTTTTTTAATTAATGCAGATTTTTGGGAAGGCTAAATATGTAATTCCCAACTAAATGTTGAGGATGTTAGACACACAGTATCATAATTGTTACATATGAAGAACTAGACACATGGCTATGAGCATACACAGCAAGTCTATGCACTACTTTAGCTTGTGTTTTTAGTCATTACTCCATGGTCTTAGGAAAATACAGTGCAAATACACTAAATTAGTTCAATTTTACATTTTGCCTTTTTTATTTGTTAGTTTATTAATATGTGTGTGTTATCCATTGCTGTTTACAACATAGTGATGGAGACACCAACATACTCTCCTACCCTATAATTAGCCTCACTGGTCTGACAGCATAGGAGTTGCTCAGTGACAGGCCCTTATCACATAGTGTACAACAATACCTGCTGATGTGTTCCATAACATCAGCAAATTACCCCAGATCCCTCTAATAGTGATTAGGTAAAAAGAAAAACTGTGAAGGAATCACTGTCTAAATGTTTAAACCTCTGCATGATTTCACACAATCTAAAAAGGTTAAATTAACTCAAATTACGATTGAAAAGATACAGTAATACAGCAGAACAGTGTTCCTCAAAGATAGAATTGATTGAATGATTGAATGATTGAAAGGGATTTGCATATTTCTCCCTCTACAATGCATAATATCATTAAATGAGGCAATGAATCTGAAGGAATTTCAGTGTGTAAAGGGCAAGGGCACAAACCTAAACTTAAGTACCATGATCTCTGATCACTCAGACAGCACTGCATCAAGAACCATCATTCATCAATAGTACCAAATCATGATTAAAATCACCTGCTGATATTGGCTGTTTGAAATCACATCATTTTTTATTTCTTTCTTTCATTTTTTACCTAATTACTTGCCCCTAATTTGCCCCATCCCAACTTTCTTTTAATTTGTTGGAGGCCTGAAATGGGACTTCCCAACTTCTTCTGTTTTGGGGTTGTACTATAGACTGAATGCATCATATAGACAGCACATTAGACAAGCCTCCACACTTGAACCACATGCACAATCAGGGGGCCTTGATATTTTAAGTGGCTATTCAGGCAAAAATAGTGTGAGTGATGTGTATGACCCTTTTTGCAAAGTATAAATAACATTCAAGAGTCTCTTGCTGAAAAATGCATTCTTTCAGTACTGTGCAAAATCATTTTAGGTACATATAAGTAAAATCAATAAAACAAATATGTCTTTAAAAATATGTAAAATAAAATAACTAAATTTAGAATTACAGCTGATGCTTTTATCCCGAGGGACTCAAAACTGAGCAGATATACCATCCAAGCAATTTAAGGTTAAGTCACAGTTTGGGTTTGTGCTGGGACATGGACCCTGAAATTTCTGGTCAGTGTTCCAATGTGAAATACTTTTACAATAACTATAATTTGCCAAATAATGACCATGCTAGCCCATTAATTTATGGCTCTGCACTTAATGTCCTATAATGTACCTAAAACATTTTCTTAATCGGAATTTAAATAAATGCCCCTCACTGTACTTTTTCACATTTTACATACATTTACATTTTCATAAATTTACAAAACTGATACAGATAGACCAATGAAGTACACCATAAAAATAAATGGATAAAATAAGAAAATATTTCGCCCAGGGGCACAAATCTGCATGAAACCTGTGACAAAATAATATAATAACATGCATGTTTCTCTAAAACTGCTGTTTACTGTTTCAATGAAAGCTGTTGTCTATGAATCAGAAGAGAGATGAGCGCTACATATTGCTCTAACATCCAACAGAGTAAATTCATTTTCATCACTTAACAAGAACCTGATTAAAAGCAAAAACAAAAACTACGGAAGACCTTCAGAGTGCTATGTAAGTACCAAAGTGGCATACAGTGTAAATTATTGATATCACAGGCATGAAATTGGACAAAACATTCATCCCACACCCTGCTATCCTCTGGAGAGCCATGGCCTCAGCATCCACATAATAATAGAGCAGAATGTTGGAGTGTTGCTCTCTACACTGGCCCCTGCCAGCTTACTCATTATGTCAGGGGAAATGGAAGCTCTCTTCACAGTGAAAAAAGCTGTCTCGCTGGACAAAGTAATCATGTATTGACCATATTGGCCACATAAGTCAACGGACTCTTGTGATCTCTCTTTCTAGAGACACTCTAATTGAGGTCACATGCAGGAGCGCCACTATAGGCTGCAACTGTGAATAATATACACTTAATGGCCACTATAACAGACACCCATCTTGGATCACATTGAACCTCCTTTTGCCTTCAAAACTGCAGCAATTCACCATGGCATAGGTTCCATTATTTGTTGAAATTGTTCTGCAGGAACATTGAGAGAAGTTTTCAGTGCAGACAGAACAGCTTTTCGCAGTTATCACAAGTTTGACAGATGTACTGACATTCTCCAAACAGCCTATTCTACCTTGTTCCAGAGGTGCTCTATAAGATTAATATCTGTGGACTGTGAAGGCCAGGGAAGCAAGGAAAGCTTACTGCCAAGTTCCTGGAACAAATCCATGACTATATGACCTTTATGGCATGGTGCACTGTCCTGCTGAATATGTCCTTCTGCCATAAGGTAAACAGAGGATAACTTGGTCAGCCATAATGTCTAGGTAAGCCCTACTGTCCAAACACCCATCCACAGGTGTCAGTGGACCCAGGGTGTGCCAAGAAAGCATTTTCCACTTAATTACCTCACATCTACCAGCCTGAACTGTCCATGAAGTGTTTATTGATTCATGCTGCTTGTGACAAATTCAAAGTCTTGCCTTTCTGTTTTCCGTAGGCAGCAATGACATTCACACCAGTCTTCTGAGATGTGTTGTATTCGACTGCAATTTGCTTGACTGTGCACAGCCTTTTTTGCCAGAATGTTTTTTGACATCCTGCTCCAGGATCCCCTTTTTCTTGATGTTTTTTCTTGATCACACCATTCTCTGTATACTTTTGCCAGCATTGCATGAGTTTAATATTTGTAAGTTTAGCAATATTACAAAGTTGAAAGAAGGCAATTCGAAAAATGTTGCTAATGTGTGCATCAAAGGAGAGGTATGATGTTTCTCACAGACATATTGGACATTATGAAACAGTTATTGAGGTTTAGCATAGATGTAGTCATCCTCTTTGGTCTTGAGCCTTGGGGTCCAACTAATATACTCATTGACAAAAAAAATAACTCACCCAGATAGAAATGCTTTTGATAGATAGATTGCTGCACTCGGCATGCAGTTATGTATCACGCAGATATGTAAATGACTACAGGTGTGATTAGACACTGGGTCTTGCCACAAGAGGGCATAAAATGCTTCCCTCACTGCCCTATAAAACAGCTCTCAGAATCTGTTTTTGGGTAGCGTACCTCTTGGTGAGAGATCGTTGATTTCTAGACTTGCCTTTATGGTGCATTTGAAGATATGTTGTGCAATTGACAGACTTTGAAAGTGGGCTCAACAATGGACTGAGAGAAACAGGATGGTGTTTAGCTTTAGAGGGCGTGCACACATGGCGAACAGGCTCTAGATGGCCCAGACAGACCACCAATAGAGAGGATTGTTTGATCCACCAACAAGCATGAGCAGCTCCCACAGTTTTGTGCCTCAGTGCCTCAAACTAGCTCTCACAGTGCCTCCAATGCCCAACCATATATCATCTTGTATCTCGTCTAGAGGTGGTCTAACAGGCTAACTATATTGAATGACACCTTATATGTATGAATGTAAGTGACTACAATATTAGAGTGAAAGCAAAATTCCTGAGAAACCTTTGCTGTACTTGGGTGAGCATTATCCTGTTAATAATGCCAGTTGGAAGCCCAGCAGTGAAAAGCAACATGTGGCTGCAGGATGTCCTGCACATTTAGCTGAGCTGTTAGTATCCCTCGCATCACTACTAGGGTGACTGACTGTCGTATGTGATGGCTCCCCTAAGCATCACATCAGCAGTGTGTTGCTCCACAACAAAGGCAGGATTGAAGTGCTCATCAGGGAAGCAGAAAAGAACCTGGATTAATTGCTAAAGATAATATGGTTCCAGTCTGTATCAGTTCAGGTTTCTCATTCAGGACACCACCGCAAACGAAGTGGACGGTGGCTGACTGTGGATGACTGTCAATGGCAGAACACATAATGGGAGCTGTGACAACAAATTTCACACTCTGTTCTCTGCCCAGATCATTTCCAGGCACTTAGCAGAAGGAAATTTATTGTCACAGTGGCTATTATGGTTCCTGCCATTGACAGCCAGCCGCCGTCGCTTTAGTTTGCAGTGGTGTCGTCACCAAGAAACCTGGACTGCTTTGGACTGGAACCACATCATCTTTAGTAAAGAATCCAGATTCTGTTTAGGATCCAACAACAGTCTGGTTCAAGTATGGATACCTCATGATGAGCCAGATTGCAAGACTTCCTTGGCCTACCCATTCACCAGATTTATTGCCATTCAAGCATTTAAACCATCTGGGACGCCAGCTTCAGCAGAGTGTGAGAGAAGTGTGAAGAGTAATATTTAAAAAAAACATTCTGGAGGAATTTCAGTACATAAAAATGTTGACACATTTGTAACAAGACTATACAAAACCACACACTGAACACATTGCAAAGGCATGGCTGTGAAAGAAGAGGGAATGGGAACTGGATTGGCTTGCCTACATTCCTAACCTGTCCTCAATAGAAAATTGTGAATAGAGAATTTTGTAAGAAAAAAATCCAATAAACACCACATCAAACTGCTGCACACCTTAATACATGTTTTTAGGAAGAAGAGGACACTAAATCACTTGGTATCCTCTGTACCATGTTTTTTAAGTGTTGTGAGAAGGAATGGAAACATTACAAAGTTATAAATGCTTTACTATCCTAATTTATTTTTGAATGAGTTGAGGTCCTGAAATGCAGGAAGGGATGTTGTTGAAGAGAAATGAAGTTGACCAGACAAAGCATGAAATGTCTTGCAGTCACGTTGTCTGCAATTAATTTCCATATATAATAATTTCCATATTGTCCCAGCTTTTACTGATTTGTGGTTGTAGGATTTAGAAATAAACCTCTTTAGGTGATTTAAAACACCCACATCAAAGATTAGATGTTATACAATAGAACTCAGTGATAAATTGCATTACAATTATTTATATTACATATTGCTTTAAAAACTGAAGTGTAAAAAACTTCCAATTTATTCAGACCTTGGGCACAGACAATAAAGACATTGTAATATAGGAATACAAGGATACTATGCAATGTAACTGAGATTCACTCCACTAACAATCTGAATGTATATTAGTCTAAAACCAAAGCATTTATACAATTACATAACATTAGACACATTAGCATGATATGGCTAAGTAATCTTCAGTAAAGTGGTTCGCCTACATAATTTGGGTCATTTAACAATTATGTCAGCCTTCAGTCAGATAATTACGTGTAATTATCCTAATAGATAAGCGCTGAAGGACTGCTGCTTCAATTTTACTTTGACGTCAGTGGCACATCTGTAAAATATGAGGCTGTTGGCATCATACATTCATGTCAGCCTCCCACCATAAAAAATAATTGTTGATTAGGTCCAGTTTCCTTTGATATCTTATGAGGCACAGTCATTGACAAAAAACAAAAAACAAAATAAAGCACCCAGATGCTAATGTCGAATTGCTGCAAAGCTGATCTGGTGTGATACTGGGTCTTTCCACAAGAGGTCATCAAAGTGTGTGCCTTCTTCAAAAATGTGTTGTCACGGCACTCATTCAGTATCCTGCCATTATCAGCCAGCCACCATCACCTTCGTTTGCAGTTGTGTTGTGAATAAGAACCCTGGACTGCTATTGACTTGGACCATATTGTCTTTAGCGATGAATCCAGGTCAACTGTCGAGTTTGAGTATGGAGGCCTCATGGTGAGCATTTCAATCCTGCCTTTGTAGTTGAGCGACACACTGCCCAAATTTGCTGGTGTGATGATCTGGCTAGCAAGTCAGCGATACGTGCAGGATATCCTGCAGCCACATGTGTTGCCTCTCATGGTGGGGCTTCCAGCTGGCGTTTTTTAGCAGGATAATGTTTTGCCACACACAGCAAGGGTGTCCTAGGAATGTTTCCGCCAGATTGCAACACTTCCTTGGCATGCCCAGTCGCCAAGGGCATCGATTATGCTAATTGATCATTTATAGAACCAGCAGGGATGCCAGCTTTTGCAAACTATGACTGTGGAAGATCTACGGGCCCAACTGTGGGCATGTCTAGCAGTCAACAATCTCTCACCAAGAAGTACTGAAAAGTAGCCTCTGAGAGCCTTTTTATAGAACAGCGGGGGAAGCATTTTACACGTTCTTGTGGCAAGACTCAAAGTGTGTGTGTCTAATCAGACCAGACCTGTAATCATTTACATATCTGCCTGAGTAAAATGATTTTGCACAGCCATATGACATTTCAGAATTATATGATTTTTATCAAAATGAGTCCCACTGACATACGTGAATATGGCCTTAAAGTTGACTGCTTAAACCTTAAGACTGCTAAATCAGTCAGTAAATCAGATTTGTGGACAGAAAAAAAACACTGAAGCTGATTGTTCTGTGACCGTCCTGGGCTCTGTAATTGTCTGGCTGTAACCAGGAAATGCCTCTGGATGAAGGCAGACCTTGATGACTGCTAATTATCTTGTGTGAGCATAGACTGATAATTAGCTGATGAAGTGAGAGATGAACCTAGGATAACACCAGACTTCTTTTACAGGAGATATCTTTTGGAAGCAATGGCTGTTGCAGTGAAGTTTACACAACAAGACTGTCTAAAGAAACAAAGACTCCATAGACTCCAAAGATAACCAGAAAAATCCAAAAAGAAACTGGGTCAAACTAAACACGAAAAAACATTGGTGTGTTTTTTTTTAGCAATGTTAAAAAAAAACGATCTTAAGAATGTATGGCAAGCAATTCAATGATTTTGTTGTTACATTATTGAGATTAGTCAAATTATTTTGAACACATTTTCGTATTTAAAGCATTTATAAGCTAGATCAAATTATATATAAGTTTTATTTAAGAACTTTCTTCAGTTTGTATGTATGCTTAGTTTCCATCTGATATGTAATTAGTTTGGTAGTTTGATGAATTTTAACTTTAAATAAAATAGCTTCTACTAGGGGCAAAAACATTATGGAAATGAAAAATTAATAAAGAAAAATAAGAATAAAGCCAGATTTCATTTTAATACAGTCTCCAGACTAAATAGGAAAATTATAGAATTGATTAGAATAGGTTAGAATATTTTACCCCAATTATGTATAACCAAACTGTCTTCACTGATCAACTCTTCTAAATCATCATCATGTTTACTAGATTCAATTCCAACTTAAATAATTAATACGTAGTAGTATAGAGCCACCGCTCATTACATTTAATTCATCTCCTGTCTTGGCTATGTTAGCAAGTTAGCAAGTTCTTTAGATGTGTGATTATTAAATCTCAGAATAAAATATAGTTTTATATATATTTACAGTTACATATGAATTGCCTGCCAACAGCAAACAAAATATGTAGTTAATATTGGAAGTTATTGTTATTTGTAGCTTACAACAAGGTGGTCTTCAGGTTGTCTTTTTTGTGAAACTGCATGTCTGTGTGCTACTGTTATTGACCTGGTAAGACCTGCCAGTATGACTCAGAGAGGAGAAGCAGAAAAAACAAGTGAAAAGAGCTGAAATATTGTGTTCTGTTCAACACAGCTTTAAAAAATAGGTTGTGAACCCAATGGAATTACTTGGATTCCACATCAATTACTCAGTAAATGTACACTTATCTACATTCAAGTCATAACAACATACAAATGCACTTTTCATATCTTTACTGAGCTCACTGATTAATTATACACAGTACAGGATTGACTACTGGACTATTTTATTTCAAGTGCTATATGTATTACTTTCTACAACCCTAAATTAGAAAAAGTTGGAACGGTATGAAAAATCCATATAAAAAATATATGCAGTGTTTCTTACATTTACTTTGACATTTATTTAATTGCAGACAGTATGAACCCAAGATATTTCAGGATTTTGGAGCACCTGTCCAGATATTTTTTGGTCAACTTCATTTAATATGTTAATAAAAATCCAGTCCTGCATTTCAACACATTGAAAAAAAGTTGGGATATGGACATTTATGGCTAGTAATGAAGTAAATAAAAACTAAATAATAATGTGTTTTCAAACACGTGATGTCAACAGCTGATTATAATCATGATTTGGCACAAAAGCAGCATCCACAACAGGCTTTAAGTAGTAAAGATGGGCAGAGAATCTCCAGTTTATGAACAAATGTGTAAGAAAATTATTGAAATGTTTAAAAACAATGGACCCTGAGATAATGCTACCGCCATGCAACCGGGAAACCGAGGAGCTGAAGAAGACGGAATCCCAGCTGTGTGCGGTAGTAATTTGTCAAAGAACCAATAAAAAAGTCCAAAAACAAAACAAGGATCAGCCGTGAGTTGATCCGTGGCCATCTTAAGTCCCGAGGGGGATTGTGGGCAATGTAGTCCGCTCGCCCACAATCGCAACCCCCCCCCCCCCCCCCCCCCCCCCCCCCCCCCCCCCCCCCCAAGAGGCCCCCCTCCCACCCATAGAGGCGCTTAGCTTAGCACAGTCCGGGGGCTTTCTTCTCAGGGTGATCCCTAGAAGGGAAATGGTTGCCACCAGGCACTTGGATGTCAGGGCGACCTCACCTGACACGGGTGGGCAGCGGGAGTCTCAGAAGGAGGGCAAGAGTCCAGCCTTCGATCACGCGGCAAGGCAGATGCGCTCCGGACATCCTCAAGGCGGTCCTCACAAGAGAAGGTGGCTCCTGGCAAGGCCCCACTGGAAACAAACAAAAAAACCTAGGCACAGGCACTGGAAACGGATGACCACGGCACAGGCACTGGAACGGGCGACTACGGCACAGGCCACTGGGAAAGGGAGACGATCTCGGCACTGGCACGGACGTCCACAGCACTGGCTCTGGAATGGATGACTTCGTCAAGGGCACTGGAACAGACGACCTAAGCACAGGCACTGGAATGGATAGTTATTTTAAATTCATCCCTTACCCTTAGGTTATGTGCCCGAATCCTTTAAGGTGCTGCCGTTATCAAACCACTGATTAAAAAAGCCAATCTTGACCCTTGTGTGATATCTAATTATAGACCAATTTCAACTCTACCGTTTCTGTCCAAAAATCTTAGAAAAAGCCGTCTATCAACAGCTCTGTAGTCACCTCCAAGGAATGAAATTTATGAAAACATTTCAGTCTGGCTTCAGGCCCCATCATAGTACTGAAACAGCATTAATTAGGGTACTTAATGACTTGTTAATGTCCTCAGATAAGGGATGTTTGTTTTCTTTTCTTGTTCTGTTAGATTTAAGTGCAGCATTTTGACACTATAGATCATGATGTTTTACTAAACAGACTAGAAAATACTGTAGGTATTAAGGGATCATCAGCACTTTCTTGGTTTAAATCCTACTTACCTGACCGGTAACCAGTTTGTTCATATAAATAATCTAAGATCTAAGCTCTCAAAAGTGAAGTATGGCGTGCCTCAGGAGTCAGTGCTTGGCCCGCTTTTATTCTCTCTGTACATGCTGCCACTAGGCTTTCAGTTATTCGTAAGCATGGCATTAGTTTCCACTGCTATGCAGATGATACACAGCTGTACATATCAGCCAAACCTAATGACAGCCTTACAATCAACAAAATCGAGGACTGTGTAAAGGAAATAAAAGATTGGATGTTATTTAATTTTTCTCTTACTTAACTCAGATTAAAAACTGAGGTGCTATTAGTGGGGACCCAAGGCTGTGAGAGACAGGTTTAGCTATCCATCTATCCTAAATCTAGATGGCTGTCCAGTATTGCCCAGTCCGTCTGTAAAAAACTTAGGGGTCACACTTGATTCAGATCTCTCCTTTGATGCGCACATTAGCAGCATCACTCGAATTGCTTTCTTTCAATTACGTAATATCGCGCTAAACTAGAAATATCCCTCTCTTTAATGATGCAGAAAAAACTTGTTCATGCGTTTTATAAACCTCAAGGTTTGGATTACTGTAAACGCCTTACTTACTGGATGCTCTAGTAAATCTATAAATAAAACTTCAGTTTAGTTCAGAATGCAGCTGCCCGAGTGCTAACTCGAACTAGAAAATTTGGATCATATCACTCCTGTTCTATCATCACTGCACTGGTTACCAGTCAAATTCCGCATTGATTACAAAAATACTTCTTTATAACTTATAAAGGCTCTACATGGCCTGGCCCCACATTATCTGAGTGACCTCTTAGAGTTTTACAATCCAACTCGTCTCTACTTCGTTCGCAGGGTGCAGGGACTTCTTTTAGTTCCTAGAATTAAAAAAGTCACAGCAGGGGGAAAGGCTTTCTCATACATGGCCCCCCCAACTATGGAATAAACTTTCCCACTTTCGTTCGAGAATCAGACACCCTCCAAAGTTTTAAGTCTAGGCTAAAGGACATACTTAATTTACGCAGGCTTTTTGACTAGATTTAGACCAGGTTGCATGGCGTTTGGGTTTGCTGAGGCCGGAGTCTGAGTCCTGTCTGGCCTGCCTGCCTTGTCCTCTTGCCGGGAGTGTCGGGTGGGCGGTCCTGGCTGAACTAGGCCTTGGGGTCCTCGTGATCTTGACTCATGCAAACCTTGCCTTAGAATAAAGGGCAGAGCTGGGGGGTTCATAGTCATAAAAGAGTCTTATGGTGATCAGAGACGTTGGGGTTGCTGTCTTCTGCCGCTCGTGGGGTTGCCAATGTTCTCATGTGATCCCTCTTGGCTGTGTTTCCTTCCAGTTCTCCTCTTTCTAGCTTTCTAGCTATGCTGCTATAGCTAATGCTGCCGGGGTCTCATGCTACATTGGCATCAGTGATTGACATGGCATCAGTGATTGTTAATAGACACTGTGCTCTTAATCAATAACTAATTCTCCGAGCTGTGTTCCGGCAGTTTTCAGGTCCGGCCCCACACATGATGTACATCTGATGGAAGCTCCCACTGTGCATAATTCACATTTTATTCCGACCATGACTCCATGACTTTAGTTTCGCTCTTAGATTTATCATCATACCCCGGGCCACTTAATGTCGATGTGCATACTTCACATTCTATTCGAACTTTGACTCCATGACTTTTAGTTCGCTCTTTAGATTTATCATCTACGCCGCCCAAGGAGGTTGGGGTCCCTTTTTGAGTCTTGGTCCTCCCAAGGTTTTCTTCCCTAGAACTAGGGAGTTTTTCCTTGCCACTGTCGCCCTAGGCTCGCTCAATTTGGGATTGGACGTAGTTATTAGGAGATAATCTAAACTTGTAAAGTTGCTTTGAGACAATGCTCCATTGTAAAAAGCGCTATATAAATAAATCTGACTTGACTTGACTTGGATGACCTCGGCATGGGCACTGGAACAGAAGGCCTCTTGAGAGCAGACGGACTCTGGGAAGGCCTCGAAACATGACGTGTCCTGGGCAGGCATCGGAACAGTCTCCGTGACTAACCTTTTGGTGCAGACACAGGCACTGACGTCCTTGGTGCAAATGTCCGTGGTGCCAGAGTCGGTGTGAGCTCCGATAACCTACTGAGAATCATGACGCTCTCCGGTACAGAGCTATTCAACGACGCTAACAGATTAGACACACAAACAAGTGGCGCGGTGGACAAAGATACGGGGCTAGGTGATGCGTCTTGTTCAGGTAAGGAACTACAAGACTCGATGTGCTTGGAAACGGAGCTATTGTGATCAGGTACGAAACTACAGGGCGCTACAAACTCAGACACAGAATGTAGTAGCGCATCTGACTCAGGGGCTAAGTTGCGAGACAGATTCAGGTACAGAACTAACAAATACGGCGTGCTCAGGCTCGGAGCTACTCAATGCTAACAGCACATCTATGGGGTTAAAAGGCACGATGTGTGCGGAAACGGGGTTTACAAACTTTGACTTGGAGCTAACATGCCCAGACACAAAACTAAAGTGCGCGGTGCACTCGAATATGAAACTATATGACGCCAACGGCACGTCCACGAAGCTAGGAGGCGCGACCTGCACAGGAATGGAGTTAACCAACTCAGACACAGAACCAACAAACTCAGGTTCGGAGCCAACACACTTGACTACGGAACCAGAGGACGCAGCACGCTTGGATACAGAACTATATGAAGCTAATGATTCAGACATAGAATCAACAATCTCAGGATTGGAGCTAACATGCTCGACTACGGAACCAGAGGGCGCTATCCAACGGCGCAATGCGCTCAGACACTGAACTATACGAAGCTAACAATTCAGACACAGAATCAACGTATTCAGGTACAGCACCAACATGCTCTGATACGGAACTAAAGGGCGCGGCTGGCTCAGATAGAGAGCCAAATGGCACTTCGTACCTCTGTACTGAGCAACAAACAACTGAACTGAGATCAAACACCTCTAACAAAATGAAACCTGGCAAGGGAGCCGAACAGAAAAGATACAAATGAACTCGGACTAGGTGAGGCGAGACGAGGCTGAATATACATAACAAACCTGACAGGACATGACCGAGACGAGAAACCGCATCCAAACGCTCGGTGGACACAGAGATAATACTACCGGGAAACCAAGGAGCTTAAGTAGACGAAATCTCAGCTGCGTGCGGTAGTACTTAGTCCAAGAAACAATAAAAAAAGTCCAAAAACAAAACAAGGATCAGCCGCAAGTTGATCCGGAGCCATCTTAAGACCCGCAGGGGTTTGTGGGTGATGTAGTCAGCTCGCCCACAATCGCAAAAACAAAACACAGAACAGGGTCAGGGCACGGATCCTGACAAGATGCCACCAAGCCCAGAGAAGTCGAGTCCGCTTCTGCACATAGTTAACATAAAGGTTTCTGTGAAGTTGTTTGTAAAGTTTTAAGTGGCATTTGTGAATATAACTCCATATTGTAGTGCTCCAAATTAAAGTAATCCCTTGCACATGTGGTTCTATCAGCTATTGATGAATGATGGTTCTTGATGCAGTGCCATCTGAGAGATCCAAAATCACACCTCTTCAGTTTAGTCTTGTGCTCTTGCCCTTTACACACTGAAATTCCTACTATGCACTGTATAGGGAGAAATATGTAAATCCCTTCCAGTCATTCTTTGAGGAACATTGTTTTTAAACATTTCAATAATTTTCTTACACATTTGTTGATAAATTGGAGATCCTCTCCCCTCTTTATTCCTCAAAGACTCAGTGTTACGCTGGGCAGTCAAGGGAGCAGACGAAGATGCAGGTTCCAGTTAAAATTAAACAGTTTAATTAACACCAGTCCAAAACAAAGAAAACAAGACAACTCTAGGCTAGGCCACTTACAAGATTAGTGCAAGGTAATAAGGCAAACTAAGCACGGCTAAGCTGCACAACATAACAAGGCTTGACTGAGATAAATAAGAGTAGTGAAGCTATATAGCATGACAAGGCGAGACTATACCACACAAGATACATAGGGCTACATGGCATAACCAGCCTAGCTAGGTGTACAAATGGGCTAAGCTACCTAGTACAATGAATCATGGCTCGGCATTAACGAGATGCAAGGACTACATGGTACAATACACAGAAAGTGACTCTCCCATTCTGTGTAATTTTAACAGTAATGATTTCATGACTTTCTTTAATGATAAGATAGAAAACATTAGGCATAATGCTCATAACATCACCAAACTGTTCAGCAACCTTCCAGATGCAGCACTAGTGAAGACATCTGTTTAATGAGCTGTAAATCAAGATTAGAATATTTTACCCCAATTACTAATATTGAACTATCCGCACTGATCAGCTCGTCTAAGTCATCAACATGTTTATTAGATCCAATTCCTACACGTCTACTCAAACAAGTATTACCTAGTGTTATAGAGCCAGTGTTAGTTATTTTAAATTCATCCCTTACCTTAGGTTATGTGCCCAAATCCTTTAAGTCTGCCGTTATCAAACCACTGATTAAAAAAGCCAATCTTGACCCTTGTGTGATATCTAATTATAGGACCAATTTCAAATCTACCGTTTTCTGTCCAAAATCTTGGAAAAAAAAAAAGTCATCTATCAGCCAGCTCTGCAGTTACCTCCAAAAAGGAATGAAATTTATGAAACATTTCAGTCTGGCTTCAGGCCCCATCATAGTACTGAAACAGCATCATTATTAGGGTACTAAATGACTTGGTTAATGTCCTCAGATAAGGGATGTGTTTCTTTTCTTGTTCTGTTAGATTTAAGTGCAGCATTTGACACTATAGATCATGATGTTTTACTAAACAAGACACTAGAAAAAATACTGTAGGTATTAAGGGGGATCAGCACTTTCTTGGTTTAAACATCCCTTACTTAAACTGACCGGTACCAGTTTGTTCATATAAATAATCTAAGGTCTAAGCTCTCAAAAGTGAAGTATGGCGTGCCTCAGGGGTCAGTGCTTGGCCCGCTTTTATTCTCTCTGTACATGCTGCCCACTAGGCTCAGTTATTCGTTAAAACATGACATTAGTTTTTTTTTTCCACTGCTATGCAGATGATACACAGCTGTACCATATCAGCCAAACCTAATGACAGCCTTACAATCAACAAAAAATCGAGGACTGTGTAAAGGAAATAAAAGATTGGATGGTTATTTATTTTCTCTTACTTAACTCAGATAAAACTGAGGTTCTATTAGTGGGGGACCCAAGGCTGTGAGAGACAGGTTGGCTAACATCTATCCTAAATCTAGATGGCTGTCCAGTATTGCCCAGTCCGTCTGTAAAAAACTTAGGGGTCACATTTGATTCAGAAATTCCGATCTCTCCTTTGATGCACACATTAGCAGCATCACTCGAATTGCTTTCTTTCAATTACGTAATATCGCTAAACTTAGAAATATCCTCTCTTTTAATGATGCAGAAAAAAACTTGTTCATGCGTTTAACCTCAAGGTTGGATTACTGTAACGCCTAAAACTTACTGGATGCTCTAGTAAAATCTATAAATAAAACTTCAGTTAGTTCAGAAATGCAGCCAACCCGAGTGCTAACTCGAACTAGAAAATTTGATCATAATCACTCCTGTTCTATCATCACTACAACTGGTTACCAGTCAAAATTCCACATTGATTACAAAAATACTTCTTATAACTACTTATAAAGCTCTACATGGGGCCTGGCCCCACATTATCTGAGTGAACTCTTAGAGTTTTTACAATCCAACTCGTCTACTTCGTTCGGTCAGGGGTGCAGGACTTCTTTAGTTAGAATTAAAAAAGTCACAGCCGGGGGGAAAGGGGAAGGTTTCTCATACATGGCCCCCAAACTATGGAATAAAAACTTCCCACTTTCGTTCGTTCGAGATTCAGACAACCCTCCAAAGTTTTAAGTCTAGGCTAAAGACATTACCTATTTACACAGGCTTTTTTACTAGATTTAGACCAGGATGCATGGCTTGGGTCAACTGGGGGCCGGAGTCTGGAGTCATGTCTGGCCTGCCTGCCTTGTCTGTTAGCCAGGAGTGTAGAGTCGGTGGGTCATGGCTGAACTGGGCTTCGGTCCTCGTGATCTTGACTCATGCATCCTTTGCCTTAGAATAAGGGCAGAGCTGGGGGTTCATATAGTCAAAGAGTCTTATGGTGATCAGAGACGTGGGGTTGCCAATGTCTCATGTGATCCCTCTTGGCATGTGTTTTCCTACCAGTTCTCCTCTTTCTAGCTATGCTGCTATAGCTACTGCTGACGGCCGGGGTCTCATGCTACACTGGCATCAGTGATTGACATGGCATCAGTGATTGTTAATAGACACTGTGCTCTTAATCAATAACTAATTACATTTTTCTGTTTTCTCTCCGAGCTGGTGTTCCGGCAGTTCCAGCCCCACACATGAGTTCATCTGCTGTAGCTCCCCACTCAAGCTGCTTCCGTCATCAGCTCCAGCCCCATCATAACCCGGGGCACTTAATGTCGATGTGCATACTTCACATTTTATTTTAACTTTGACTCCATGACTTTAGTTTCGCTCTTAGATTTATCATCTACGCCGCCCAAGGAGTTGGGTCCCTTTTTGAGTCTGTGGTCCTCCTAAGGTTTCTTCCTATAACTCAGGGAGTTTTTCCTTGCCACTGTCGCCCTAGGCTTGCTCAATTTGGGATTGGACGTAGTTACTAGGAGATAATCTAAACTTGTAAAGTTGCTTTGAGACAATGCTCCATTGTAAAAAGCACTATGTAAATAAATCTGACTTGACTTGACTTGACAATAAAGCATGGCTATGCTTAGCTAGATACATTAGGCTGCATGACAGGACAAAGCATGGCTTGGATCAACAGGATAAGCTAAGCTACGGAGTACGATAAAGCATGGCGTAGTTAGCATGATACATAGGTTACATGGCATGACATGGCATGGCTTGAATACCTAGAAACTAAGCTACAAGGTACGACAAAGCATGGCTAAGCTAGCTGGATACATAAGGCTACATAGCATGACAGAGCATGGCTAGAATAAACAAGATAAGCTACGCTACGGAGTACGACAAAGCACGGCTTAGTTAGCATGATACATAGGTTACATGGCATAACACGCCATTGCAGGGATAATTAAGCTGCAAGGTATGACAAAGCATGGCTAGGCTAGTACGATATATAGGCTACAAGGCATAACAAAACATGACTAGGATAAACAAAATAGAAAGGCGGGCCCAGCCGCATACAAACCGAACCGAACCCGCGCTAAAAGTTCTGGAGGGTATATAAACAAGGATATCCTTGGCATAAGCGAAACAAAGAGCCCACCAACACTCGGGAATACCGAGGCGATGCTACCGCAACGCAACTGGGATAGCATGGAGCTTAAATAGGCAGAATTCCAGCTGCGTGCGGTTAGCAATTAAGTCCAACAACAAATGAAAGTCCAAGAATGAACCCAGGATAGGTGTCACCATAGGACCCGTGGCCATCATCGCAAGGGGTTGTGGGTAATGTAGTCCCGGTCACCCACAACCGCAAACACAAAACAAAAACCGGGGGAAGGGTACGGATTCTAGCACTCAGCCTTTCATGGATACTGCTTTTGTAAAAAATCATGATTGACATCACCAGTTTGAAATTATTTAGTTTTTTTTTTTTTTTTTATCTCATTACTAGCCCTAAATTGCCCCTGTCCCAACTTTTTTTGGAATGTATTGCAGTCCTGAAATGCAGGAATGGATGTTTATAAACAAATCATAAGGAAGTTGACCAGAAAAAAAACATGAAATATATTGGGTTCATACTTTCTGCAATGAAATAAGAGTCAAAGGAAATGTAAGAAACACTGCATATATGTTTTATTTGCATATTCCACGCCAGCCCAACTTTTTCTGATTTTGGGTTGTACATTTCCTGCACTGATGATGAGATGAGATGAGATGAGATGAGATGCAAGAAAGCAATGTTTTCTTTCTACAGACATAACTGTCATGAGGCAGCTGGTTTGGCCTACCAGCCTCGCCCTCTGGGACCACAAGAGCCAAATCTGCCAGTATGGGAGTCTCACCAATGGTCCCAGGATAAATGTCATCTTCATATTTGATGACACACCACTGTCCAGTGATGTTTTTGCTTTCCCAGTTGATTTCATCTGTTGCCTGCACTTGTTGTCAGTGGTGTCAGAAAGGGTGGGCTAGACATCAGATTCGGTGGTGGCAGAAAGGATGGGTTCAACATCAAATTCAAAACTTTGTGTGTTGTGTGTGAATCTGCTTAGCTGAGCAGAGACAGCTGATATCTCTGTAGATGACCTTTTCTGGTGTGAGAGTAATCATCTGATACAGGCACATAGTTGAAGGAACCACTGGCAGTCATTTTGGCATCATCTGTATAGCTTTTTCAATAGCTTCCTCTTCAATGTAGAACAGTTGTACAGATGTATGGGCATTCATTAGACAGTCATACAATTGCTTGGCATTTGGAATATCTTCCTTCACTATCCAGTCTGTCTGCTTTTAAAACCTGTTACAACCCTACACACTTCATCTGGAGCACCTTTTCTATGTCGTGCTTAAAATAAGCTCCATGTGCCTTTCTTGAAGCCATTTTTGAACAACTGCTGACAGCTTTATCTACCGATAAGAAAGTTAGACAAATAGACAATTAGACAATTTCCTGAACCTGGAATGGTATATGACAAATGTACCCTTTACTTTAATATCCAGAATCCATAATAAATGTAAATAATGCAAAATGCTTGAAAGTAACTGGGAACATTTGACTCATCGTCAACTTTGTTATTATTAAACTGTTAAAACCATTAACAGAATTGACATTTTCCAACATTTTGTGCCTTAACTCCATTCGCTAATCTCAAAACAGATACCACATGGCACATCTAAAAACACATAGATTTTCATTATATTATCTTTTTGTAAAACTTGAATGAGAGATTTACTGCAATATCACAATAATAGATTTTACAAATTATTAATCTATGTAGATGTATCTTCAACATTTCATACAAAATAATGAAAATAGAAACACGCCGTACTGTACCTTACTGCTTTTGCAGAAGTTTCCAGAGGAAATGACATCAGTGGGTGCAGGTCACATGCTTTTTATTAGAACACTGTTGATTTTCAACAGAACAAGTTCGCTAGAACTGATTTGCTGTTGTAGAATTATGGTGACATCAAATTGATATGTCACTAGAAAAGAAATAGGTAACATTAATTTAATCATTAATTCATTTTTATTCCTGCTTAGTCCCGATCAGCGTCACAGGAAAGCCAGTGTCTAGCCGGCGGGACAGGGTGCAAGGCAGGAACAACCCTAGTCCATCATAGGGCATACACTCACACACTAAGGGCACTTAAAAAAAACATGTCTTTGGAATGTGGGTGGAAGCCTGACTATCCGGAGTAAACCCACGTGGACACAGGGAGGACATGCACAGTTAACATTAATATTAATGCGTAGTTACCCTTGCCCAATGAAATTTTGTCATGACAAAAACTTCCAGATCCACAGTAACCCAGAGACTTTATTTTTTTAAAGGACAAAACATCTTTCATAAATATCAGCGAAATCTCTCTTTTACCAACACCAATGCTTGATGTTTTTTAGTCGCATAAACCTCTTAATCCCCCAGTTTCCTTTACCAATACATTACTATACATTCACTGCAATTATATATTTTCATCATATTTAAAATGAAAAGTGGCAGATACTGAGATATATCATAGGATTTATTGCATGGTTCATTTAGCTTCAGTAACTGCTCATACTGACAGGGCAGTTGGTGTCTACAAATGGGCACAAGTTACGAACACACTTGGCAGAGGCTGCCAATATATCACATAGCATTATTAACCTATTTATTCACAACTAAGGGCTAATTTGAGGAGTCATGTTATGCACTGGTATATTTTTTAGAGATAGGAGCAAAACTGTGTATAACCCACACAGACAAGGAAAGAACCAGTTTTGAAAATGTATTTCTAGAATGAAGTGATGCAATTTAGCATCACAGCTGCATCACAAGACACATTATGTGGGATTTTGAAATCCAACACCATATTCCCTTTCCAGCAATTAATCTCTAAAGGTCTTCATGCAGTCTTTTAAACCAAGATAAGCTCTCAAACTGTACTAGTTCTACCCAGGAACAGCTGCTCCACCCAACAACAATGCTACAGCGATGGTTTCACAGAGACCTTTTCACATGGATCAAGACTGCCCTCTAATGGTTACAACCATATAGTTTTTCATGTTTCATCTCACTTTTTCCTGGATGATCAACCCGACCAGCCTCCTCCAGGGCCGTATCTAGACTACTTGTCGTACTGGGGCACACACAGAATTTAGAGGGGCACAGCTTTACCCCTCTGTAATTGATGCCTTTGCTAGTTTAATGAATGCCGTTGCTTTAGTGGTCTGTTATCTACTTTTGGTAGATTATAAACTATCGTTTATTTGTGTGCAGCATAGTTGACTCTTACATCTCTGTGCAAAAAACTGAAAGAAACTGGCTCTGACTGAAAGCGTTAGCCACTGATCCATTTGAAAAGATGCCGGGGCATTATGGGAAATGTAGTTCCTGTAGTGAATTTGTGTCTCATATCCTGTAGTGCTGCTCAGCAATCGAAGATAAAATTGAATTTTTTCCTGTTGTGATTTTAGTGGGGTAGAGCAACATTTTACTGCGGCACGTGCCCCAGTAAAGTTGTTCTGATGAAGCACTGGCCTTCCCTAACCGAGGCAGTTGCGCCTGTGTTTGGCCTTTACACACACACACACACACACACACACACACACACACACACACACACACACACACACACACACACACACACAGCTAACATACAACAAAGCATACTGCCATGAGAGATTTTCTAACACTGGCGGCTCAGTTGGTTGTACTGAAGAGCTCAGTGGTTTTTCTATGTGGCACTTAAAAGTATCCTTTCCAACATGTTATACTCTGCCATGCTAGTGCTGCCCAACAATACAGTCATTATTGTTAGGTGGACTGGTAAGAGGAAAAAAGCAAGTTCATAAAATAGGTTTAGCACAGATGTTTGCCCAAGCTGCAGCACTCATTACCAGTATACTACTACAGTACAAACATTTGCAGATAAGGAATAATGTCCTGGGGCAGTTTTTGTGATCTGAACCATTAAAGGAAACATCAAAGATGTCTGCCAAAATTACAGATTTTAGCGAGAGTTAGCAGGTTAAAAATCAGTAACCAACCAAATGCAGCTCCTCCTGTCAGTGTTCCTTCCAAAACCATGCCTTAAATGTATAACCATACAAATAAGATTGAAAGACAAGTAGATGGGAGACATTGTTTTCCTGCATTTGGCTGGAGTTTCCAAGTCATTTGTACTCAGTGCCACAGATTAATGACTTTTGTAAGAGCTTCTCAGAGTCTTGTGTTTACAATCAACAGCCCTGGGCTATTCCAAAAAGCTAAGGATCTGAAAATAAAGGTAATCGATTCTTACAAGGCAGAAGAGAGCTATTACTAGATGTTTCCTGATTGCAATTTCAACCTTTTCACTGCCATTAAGAAATGGAAATTAAGGGAAACTGTTCAAATCAAGGCAAGATTTGGAAGACTAACAAAATAGAACCAATCATAGATAGAATTAATAATGTTAGATACATTAGATCTCTTACAACTAAAGCTGATATTGTAAATTAAATGATTACTGCTAGTTGCTTAAATGCACTTTGTCTTAATGAAATAGACTTGATGAATATTTAGCTTATGCATACATGGCACAATGCTTTACATAACTGCCAAACACCTGTTGCAACAGTCCACTGTGCAGAATCACTAAATGAAAACCATAGCAGTGACCTCATCACAAAGTCTGAAGTATGTAACACAAGAGTGGCAATTTGCAAGTGCTGTGACTAAATGAAATAAAGATTGAACTTCAAAGATATGTTTAGAAAAAGCAGGACAACAATTTAAGAAAAGTAGACATTACACAAGCATAGGGTCAGTGGAAATCATGCATGAATAGAGGGAAAATGCATTCTATTAAAAGAAAAACTAGGCATGGGACCATCTTCCCGCAGTCACTGAAAAAAACTGAAGCTGAAAAGTTGATTATTACAACAACATAATGATCAAAATATACATCAAAATCAACCTTGAAGTCAAAGTCAAATTAATTTATGTAGCGTTACAACAGAGCATTGTCTCAAAGCAGCTCTACAAATATCTAGGCCCAAAGCCCTAACTGAGTAAGCCACAGGGGTGGCAGTGGTAAGGAAAAGCTCCCTAAGGAAGAAACCTTGCGATGATCAAGTCTCAAATAGGGACCCAAATTCCTTGGGCAGCTTAGATGATATATGTAAAAACTAAATTTAACTAATGGAGTTGACTAAGTAAGACATTTATAGTAATAGTTTAAATAAACAGCAGCTAAATGTAAAAATTAAAAGAGAGAACATATTTGGAGAATGAATAAAATATAAGATTTATGCTAGAATAAATTAAAGATAATATAATATTATAATAATACACACACGTCTGTATATATATATATATATATATATATATACACACCATTTCATCAGTTCCACTTACCATATAGATGCACTTTGTAGTTCCACAATTACAAACTGTAGCCCATCTGTTGCCTTACATACAGTACATTTTTTGTCCCCTTTACTATGTTGTCTAAAGATGAAGACCACTACAGATCAGGTACCATTTGGGTGGTGAATCTTTGTCAGCACTGCAGTGGCACTGGTGTTGTGCTTGCATGAGTGTATCAGACACAGCAGTGCTGCTGGAGTTACATTGTGTTCACATCATTAGACACATCTACCATATTACTCCACTTTGTTGACGCAAGTCACAGATAGTAACCATGCAGTAACACCATGCACAGTTTGTTAGTCATACTCTAATCCTTCATCGGTGCTCATAGGATGCTGGTTGGCAGACTATTCTCCCCACAGAAACCTACAGAGACTTATCAGCCTGATGTTTTCGTTAAAGGAGAAAAGCTTACGATCGTTTCTGAGTTCAAATACCGTGGAATCATTTTCAGTCATTCAAATCTGTCACTTAAAAAGCATGTTAGAAAGGTGACAAATACTATTAAACTGAACTTTGCCAATTTCCAGGTGCTTAGCAGATTAGATGTCCTGTCATTGACAGCCAGCCACAGTCGCCAGTGGTGTCATGAACGAGAAACGTGGACTGCATATCTGAATATTTTATTATCGTAAGCACATTGACCTCAACCCCACTCCACCACCTTTGATGATTTGGAAATAACTCAGTACCCAAACCCTCTCCTGCTTCTGTAATTGAAATGTGACGAATCTCAGTTTTTATATGAAAAACTTTGCTGTAATATTCCACTGTCATGTGTACACATACTGAATCATATGATGTAGTTACTCTGGTTATGGTTTATATACAGTTTAAAATAGTATTCAACCAAATTCCTAGGAAAGTAAAAAAATAAAATAAAATCTAAACCTCAAAATCCAGCAATCACTGGCCCGTACTGTACATTCACATATCTTCATATAAAGACAGAAACTCTGGTAAACAAAATGTTTAAAATAATTTATTTTCAGAAACATCTACACTGAATATGGATAAACATAATTACTATATAAAATATGTACATAAAGCCCTGTATGCAACATTACGGTCTGTATGCTGGATTGAGAGAGAGAGAGAGAGAGAGAGAGAGAGAGAGAGAGAGAGAGAGAGAGAGAGAGAGAAGAGAGAGAAAGAGAGAAAGAGAGAGAGAGAGAGAGAAGAGAGAGAAAGAGAGAGAAAGAGAGAGAGAGAGAGAGAGAGAGAGAGAGAGAGAGAGAGAGAGAGAGAGAGAGAGAGAGAGATAGAGAGAGATAGAGAGAGAGAGATAGAGAGAGATAGAGAGATTGTGAGTTAGTTTAGGTTGAGGCAGGTTGTTTTTGGTCTGCTTGATCTGCAATTAAGACAGAAGGCAGTTGGACTGCTTGGAATCCCTCCCCTGCAAGTCAAGAAAAAAATATCACAGTTAGACCATTTCTGATCACATGATTTGCAATTAAATATATATATGTATGTGTGTGCGCCTATCAGAAAAAAAAGTAACAAAGGTAGCAAACTAGGTGTACTTATATTTTGTGACAAGTAGGGATGGGCATTACAAGAATGCTTGCTATCATAATGCATATTTTTTTATTAATAGTATTCAAATATTAAAATGAGAAAAACAATGTATAGTTTTCAATAAGAAGTGACTGTTTAATGATTGATTATTGCATGCAGTGGTAAATAGAGTGTTACTTTCAAACTGATGAGGGTGTAGACCCACGGCCAGAAACATCACAGCAAAAATGTCCACAATCCGAATAACCTTAAGCTCCACTGACAAAAATAAGTCACCTTGTGCATTTAAGGTGGTACTAACTTCAGGCTCCTGCAGATAGTGTTGCACAATGATAATACCTGTGGGGTGTGTGACAGGCTTCATAGACTGAGAAGAGGTGGTACAGTGCAGTGACTGTCTCATTCGATGTGTGGAAAATGGGTCGCAAAGCAGATGTCAATGATTGTCAGAAATGAGTGACTGCACTTGGGCATGCCAAAGGACATAGTGTGAAGGAAGTAGCCGAATTTGTAGTATCGAAGCGTACAGTCATACGGCTCTACTAGTGGTGGCAAAAATACCAGTCTACAGGAAATTCTTGTCAGATTTGTGGCCGAACAACGAAACTGCCGGACAGGGACCACCAGTGTTTCACAACTTGTTAATAAAAATCACAGAACTGCTTCTAGAGGTCAATGTGGGTTCTTCACAACCAATTTCTGAAAGAACACTCCACAGGGAACTGCATAACATGAACATATGGCACACAAGAGGCCTTTGTTCACATCTGCTCACAAAGTTACCTGGTTAATGTGGGTGAAAAGACGTTCATGATTGGCACGATGAACATTGAGAAGTAGTCGCACATCTGGATTGGCCCGCAAAATCCCCAGATGTGCATCCTCTTAAAAATCTGTAGGACTACCAGGAACAGTAGTCCCACAGTAAGACACCAGGGAAGGCATCAACGAAATCTGGGGGAACTGCACAATTTTTTGATGCAAGAGTGGCTGAACACTGATGTCGCTTACATCCAGAAACTTGTACAGTCCATACCAAATTGAATCGTAGCGGTTATTCGTGCTCGTGGAGGTATTACACGCTATTAGGTCCGGTGAGCTTATAAAAATGGTACTACGCTTAAAATATCAAATACACAGGCTAAGTATTAAAAGCTTTATAAGCTTATGACTGTAAAACAGGCCAACAGCCTTGTCATGCTTTTATTGAGAAACATTTTTTTAGTTTTTGTGGAGTAATTATTTGGCAGGTCTCTTACAATGATCCTCTTTCAGCCGCCACAGTGAACCATTCACATTTAAGATTTGGCTTTCCTGACACACCTGTAAAATGTTTTTTGGGCTTGGGACCAGCACTAGGAGAACACTCCCAGCAACTGGAGATCTCCTGTAAATGCACTACTTGACCTTCACATTACAAACCACAGGGACTGAACCCAGGTCGTCAAACTGTTATCAGCAGGTGAGTCTACAGTGGATGGTTCACTTCTGAATTCTCCATTTTTTACCAACACGCGTTATTTGAGTAACCATGCCCATCTCTGTTACTAATATCACAATGTATGCATCAAACCATCAGCCCATATCCACATGCATCCCGTAGATGAGGTCGCCACTAAGGCAAAGTACCTAATCGAGATCCTGCTAGCCACAGCATGCTACTGTCTGCTAAGGGTTCTGGATACCTGTTGTCTCTGCTGCTGCCGTCTGTACTCTTCCTCACTAGCAGCGAGGGCCTGAGCCAGGGCCAGATCCTCCTGCTCCTGAGGACTAATACACACACAAGCAAAATTCTAGTTAAAAAACACTATTTTTTCTTGTTTTAACAATGTTTTTCAGGGTGTCCGGGGGTTGTCCAGTGTCTATCCCAGAGTACAGTCGATTGCATCACTGACAGGAGCCGCTGTCATAACCCTAAATAATTTATACCACAATGAAGCCATGAACAAAGGTATACATATTTTTGTCTTAGGATAATGGTTAGTTTTGAATATATTATGAGTTTTTAAAGCACATCCAACCTCTTCTATCAAGCTTAACATGACACACGCTCTCCATTATTATGTTAACTAAACCATGCATAAAGCCAGTGTGTCAATATGGACAACATGAGGTAAAAAAGTGACTATAAAATCAAACAACCAGGAATTAGATGATAATCAACTGATAGTTTAACACCTGCCAGGTTGAAATGCATGATATTCATAGTTTTACAGTCAGAAATTAGCTCTTAAATATGTTATATAAGTATTTAGTCAGCCACTGATTAAGTTCTCCGACTTAGAAAGATGAGAGAGGTCTGTAATTTTCATCATAGATACACTTCAACTATGAGAGACAAAATGAGAAAAAAATCCAGGAAATCACATTGTAGGATTTTTAAAGAATTTAATTGTAAATTATGGTGGAAAATAAGTATTTGGTCAATAAATTTGGTTCACCTCAATACTTTGTAACATAACCTTTGTTGGCAATGACAGAGGTCAAACGTTTCCTGTAAGTCTTCACCAGGTTTGCACACACTGTAGCTGGTACTTTGGCCCATTCCTCCATGCAGATTTTAAATTTTAAATAATGGATCAAAATCTTGTGAATGTTAATTACATTTTTGATGCAAATGTATTTCATTATGACAGGGTATGAAGACTTTCTATAAGCACTGTTATAAATGACGTTACTGTGATTGAATAGATTAGATCAAAGACTAAAATAAGCACAAGAGATTTTCAATAGACATGGGTGCATCAGCTAAGCTACCTGAGAGCAGGTTGAGTGTTTCGGGCAGATTCAGCTAGGGACATCTCCAACGCTTGCTGCAGAGCCTGCTCCTCCGTCTGTAGTCATGAAAAGAGAAATGCATTCCATTATTTATGCAATTTCTAATACACTAGCATTTCAGAATTGTATGTGTTCAATATTTAACTCTGAATAAATGAATACACTACCAGTCCAGCTTGATAAGATGCCGACGGAGGTATGACATTCTGTGCTGGAGGTGGAACCACGGAAAATGCTGGGGTTCTTTGTGTACAGTAAAAGGGCAAAATTATTCTTCAACTAAACGCTAAGCAATATGGCCTGACGAACTTCAACGAGTTATTTCATCAGTACAGTAACTGGTAATCCTTCAATTATTAACATAAAACTCGCCTGCTATGCTGAGCACGAGCATTCCCGCCCACTCCAGTCGAAGCGTTTCTGGAGCTCCCCATGATGGATGAGCCGGCTGCATTACTGCTGGAAGCAGCCTGAGCTCTCATTAAAGCTGCATGTCTAGGAATTAATAAATGAGTAGACAGATGGTTAAGTAGACAATTTAGATAGATTACTTCCACAGACTTATTGGTAGCAGTAGAAATCATGGACCTAAGAATGAAGAAACTTTAAATTAGACAGATCCTGAAATCCTCATTCTCTCCGATTTCTTCTCTTTCGTTCTCTACTTATACAAAGCATTTCTGTTTGTGGCTCTGGATAACGATGCCTTCCAATGTATACTCATCAATAAATAAAAATAGCACACCCAGATGTCAGATGTCTGCAAATCTCAGCATGCAGTTATGTAAATAATTACAGATGTGCTCTGATTAGACACTGGGTCATGCACATGTATGTCCTCTCGTCACAAGAGGGAATAAAAGTGCTTCCCTCGCTGCTCTATAAAAAGAGGCTACTTTTGGGTAGTGTACATCTTGGTGAGAGATCAGTTTCTCTTCATTCTTTCAATTGTACAGGTTGCCCCAATAAACTTATCCTTTCGCTCTAATATTGTAATCACTTACATATATCATCATTACATGCACAGATATAAAGTTTCATTCAAGTCCAACAACTCCTTCTTGAGGATTTATTTTTTCTTTGTTAACGAGTGTACATGGAAGTGCTCCTGATTGGAAGGTGTGTATTGTCAGACTTCATGTCACCGACACAAGTAGTTACAACTCAAGCCTTTATGAAGGCCTTGTTTTTAATAATGCTATGGTCGTGTGTTTAAGCCAAAACTGTTTTTTTGGCCATGATGTAAATAAATTGCATTATTCTAAGATGCATTAGCATCTTTCTAATGTACTGGCTTCAAAGATCACTGTGGTTTTGGTGTTGAAAGGTAGCTTTGAAACAAAGTTACAGTTAAGGAAAAATTTTAAATATCAAAATTAATCTTGTGTATGATTTGACTGCTAAACTGGACAGTTGCTAAATTTACTGCAATATTTTAAATTGATTTGCAATTTTTAACTCATAAATTAAATAGAAAATGAAACTTTTTCAAACAGATGTAGACCTACAGGTTAAATTGAACGAAAAAAAGCGATAGCGAGTAAACTGGTGCTCAAGCCTAGCATAACTCGCACATTAACACAAACACTGCATGCAGAGACACAGGAGATTGTGTGCATTAACTTTGAGATATATATATATATATATCTCAAATTAGGGAGGTTGTGCATAAAACAATTCAATTATACGTGACACAAATGTTTTATACATATACAAATTCTACATAATAGAAAATACCCAACAATATTCACAGACCTCTAGGGCTTAACTCCCTGTGTAACTAAATCAATTGGTCTCTAATTAATCCTCAACTACATTAAATTAAGTAACAATTTTGCCCCTGCAAACAGGTATCAGTCCCAAAAGCTTCATAGGCACTAATACTTAAAATGCCCTCTAATTTAACCTTCAATGTAGAACTTACCCGGCTTTGGAGGTTGGATTGCACTCAGTCTGACAATCATGGTCCAGTGGATGTCTGTGCTTAAGACAGTAGTTCAAGTGGCACTGCTCACACGTCACACGAATCATCTCCTTCTGCTTGCAGCCTCCTTTAGAGCATTTGTTTGTAAAAATCTGACAAAACACAAAATAAATTTAGCCAGCTTATTTAGCAAATAAATCAGAGATATGAGCAGGAACTTCATTAACCGACAATACCTTTCTTTTTCTCTGTGCAGGATCCGACTTGC
This sequence comes from Ancistrus triradiatus, assembly GCA_025084515.1. Classification (NCBI taxonomy): domain Eukaryota; kingdom Metazoa; phylum Chordata; class Actinopteri; order Siluriformes; family Loricariidae; genus Ancistrus; species Ancistrus triradiatus. The sequence continues at coordinate 134,371 of JAJAGP010000343.1, read as the reverse complement.
AGTCGCGGTCTATATGCTCCCCAACTTTGATATCTGGCATTTCACCTCTTTTAACCGGAATAGGTGTATTACACAGTGGACACACTGGGACCTGGACATCCTGTCAAGGACAAAAAAAGACGACATTAAATTAAACACAAACAATGTGTGTGTATATCATAGTTATAAAATGCAATTTATTTGCGATTTTGCAAAGAAACTACACAGACACCACATCCATGAAACCAATTATGCTGTATTTTAAATCACAACACCATATCAAAATACTTTAAAAAAAAATATATAAAAATTTCTCCAGGTGTATTCACAGAGTATAATTAAACACATTCAACATGCAAAGTGAAAACAGCATTTACAAAATTCTGATCAATTAATACATTTGGTTTGTTTATTTGTTTTCTCCTTGGAATGTCAGTAAACCCACTGTTTATCTGGAGGAATGAAATAAGTGAAGTGACACAGCAAGCTTGTATGTTTACTAGAACAAAAAGCCAGATAGGTTTAAGTTTATCACGTCTTGGAATAACCAGATACAACTGATGGTACGTGTACCAGATGGGTCCTCCCAATAGCCGATTTGTTACATAAGGTCAGTATCAGTGCTGATCTGATCCAATCCAGAGTCTCAGACCAGTGCATCATTACTTTATCCAAAGCTATCCTGTATGGCAACATGGAAAAAAGAAGCCAATTCTGAACAAGAGCCAGAGTATTGTTTGTGCTTCTGATGCCATGTGGCAAGAGGTTGTATGGTCATAGAAGACCAAGATTCGACAAATCAAAGCACTATGTTTGGAGAAAACCAAACATAGCACATTACCCAAAACACACCATACTTACAAAGAAGCATGGTGATGTCAGCCTTGTGATGTGTGGCTGTTTTCCTTAAGCAGGGACTGGGCAAACGGAAAATGGATGCTGCCAAGTATACCCAAATTCTTGAGGAAAGCCTGCAGCCCTCTATAATACCACCTAAAATGCACTGGCTTAAGGATAGTAAGTTGTGCATAAGCCCTGAAACAAATTCGATCTGTAGTGGGTCTTTAAGATAGCATTCCCATCTACCACAGAATATGAATGATCATGAACAATTCTGCAAGGAAGACTGGGTAAATGTTCCCCAAACTAACTGTACAGAACTGGAAGGGTCATAGCCAGACATACTTGATAGCTGTAATTAAAGCAAAAGGCAGCTCCACAAAATATTAAATCGAGGTCTGTTCAATTTTCCAGCCACATTATCTAGTTTTTAATTTGCATTAATTTTCCGAACTGCTGCCTATTCTCATGTTAGTTGGATGTTGTAAGGCAGTGTGTGTAAATACAGCTGGATAAAGATTCTTTAAACGGGTTATGATTTCAGCATGCAAGACAAAAAAGTGATTACCTCAAAGGGACATACTCATTTTCTATAGGCACAGCATTTATTAATCCAAGCCATATTTATCCCATGTTGATTCTCTAGTTTTGCCCTAGATCTCTGAGGTTACAGTTAACCGATGATGGTGGTCTCTCACCTAGACTGTGGTACTCAAATATAGGGCCACACATTCACCTCAAAGGGCATCCTAGTGTTTGTTTGAGGCCATGGTTACACGTTGGTAGAATATGTACAGAGTATATGATTAAAGGTGGTTTTTCAGTCCTGTTTTGGTCAAAAATTTCAGAACTTTTGGGGCATGTTCTTGTTCATAGATTTCTCCCATTATATGGTATATTAATATGTGTTTGATGGTCCGGGTGAATTAATGTAATGAAAAATGAACAAAGTGTAGCTGAATGCTCTACAATAGGCAAATAACAGCCTGTTAAAAACACACATGTACAAATTGACAAATTCAAATTAATTGTACCAATTAAATATATTTTAAAAAATGCAGATTGCTTTAAAATATTTGTAAATCATAAGAATGACAAACCTTTTTATATGAGGAGGTACACTTGTGACTTGCATAAATTATGTGGTCTTTGCAGAAAATTTCTTCACAGGCATCACATCTCATTGGAAGAAAATCTGTTTAAAAAATAACTGTGTCCTCAGCATGTACATAAGCATGAAAATACACATTACATTCCATGGTCTATAATAAAACAAAACGCTAACACTAACTCACCCAAGCGCTTGCAGGATTTTTCGGAACAATGCTCCCCCAAGTCTGGAAACTCCATGGCACTGCGGTGAAGAAACTGTTTTGTCCCTGCAACCATAGTGTAAAAGATAGATCCATTCTTAATGTTTACAAGAACATCGTAGATGTCCAATGTGCAACAGAAGGAAGTTAAATATTGATAGCTATACTGTGCTTATTAAAAATAAGGAATAATAAATAAATCTAAAATAAATAACTTGACTTTACATATAGGGTAGCGTACGAATACTCAATACTGGGTTCATGGTTCAATTTTATTTAAAATCTTTTTTTTTTTTTTGGTATTCTGAAGTGTAAACAATGCAAAACATTGTACATTTCCTTGTACAAGTTTTTAAACAAACAAACAAAAAAAACTTGCCCACTGCAATTAAACTAAACTACTAGAAAGGTTTAAAATTGTACATAAAATGCACTATTGTAGCTTCATCATAATATTAGACGAGTGAAAACATTTCTTTTATTTCTGAAGAACAATAATTCAAAATAATGTGTAACCTTCTTGCATAAAATGTAAACAATTAGAATTTTTAGTCCTCTGTATTTAAACGAAATTAGGAGTCTCACAGAGGGATCTTTTATGTGAACATAACATTATAACTGCGCCCTCTGGTGTTCAAAAAAAGACAACTCCATTAGATGATGTAATAAACAAGACCGCATAACTACTCAACGATCGCCCCAATTTGCATCGTGAACCATTGTGTCACTATGCAACGTTACACCCCTACTGTGTGTAAACAAAAATACATTAAAAAAATTATTATGGTTTATACAGTAAAGCATGACAACTCTGGTAATGAAAGCTCTGAAAACCTGCGCAGCATTTATATGAGCTTAATAAGCCACTTCAACTCATTTACAAAGAAAACACCTAGGTCTAGACTTAATTGTGATAAAGTAATTTAAAGTCACACTGTTCTGTAAAACAAACATCGGAACGTTTTGTTTTGTTCTTCAAAAAGAAAGAGACAGTTTCACTATGGAGCAACATAATGGTACAGTATATATTTTACTAATTTAGAATCACCACAGAGGCAGGACTATTCTAACCATTTTATAAATGAATATCAATAAAAAGACTATCATGATATATAGATTTTAGCTTTCTTTAGAGATTTCCTGATCTGATCCAAAAGGATTGTTATTAAGGCTTGATCCAGGAATACTGTAATGAATCACCAATGGCATTTTTCCACAAAGAAGCACATTTTCCCCAGGAAAGACATTTGTTTAAACATAAACAAAAGCAGTGTACACTAACAACAGACCTAAGAGCATACTCTTATTAAAGAAGCCATAGCAGAATTAGTACAAAACCACTGCAACTTCAGTGATGGCATCAAAGATTCAAATATAATAAACACATTGTCAATATTATCCAAATGACTGACTCCTGCAAATTGCATGGGCCAGTCATATGGCATGTGTGCAGAAAGTTAGCTGTAATCTCTATGACTTGGGTCAGAAGGACTTGTGGATATTTTATCATATATGTGATAGAAGGATTTTAGTTTAAAACCACACATAATTTCAGCCATGTGTTTCTCAGGGTTGCAACATGATAAACCACTGAAAAAGTCCAGGTATAGTACATTGCAAAGAGTAGTATCACGGTTTTATACATACACACACATACATACTAGAATTGTACTATTATTACTGTTTTGTTGCTGTGTACCGTCCCAGAGCCCAACTGCCCCCTCACTCCCCCCACTGTAATGCGCTCACATTGCGCTTAAACGTTCTGGACCTGAGCGCACTTTTTGTCATCACAATCGGAGGTTTGTGCAGAACAATCGCACTTGCACAGCTTCATACCATGCCCAGACACAGTGTGGAGCAATCACACTAGTCAAATGAATCGTGCTATGGGGGTCAAACGTGCCTAGCCACGGTACGGATCGCATAGTGCGAGTACAAACTAAAAACTTTGCGATTTGTCTCTAGATTTAACAGGGTACCACACTTTGGTCTTTCAAAAGTATTTCCAGAGTTTTCTAATGTATGGCTAGCATTACACACTCCACTTTACCAATGTTTACCACATTACCCAGGAAAAAATGTACTGTGAATGTTCATAGTAAAACTGTGAATTGCTTGACAGTTTTTAAGTGAACTTTCAGTTTGCCATGAAGTTCACAGTTCTACTATGAATTTTTGATGGTAATTTGGCCACTTCATGGTTCTACTGTGGAATTTCATAGTACAACTGTAAACTTGGTGGACTATGAACTGACCATGAATTATTTCACAGTTGTACTATGAATTTTGGTGGTAATTTGGCCAGTTCATGGTTCTACTGTCAACTTTCACAGTACCCTTTTCCTGGGTAATAAACCAGCATTGTTTCAGTGATACCAGAAGTTTGTTTTTGCTTCAGCCATAATAATGACGACTAGTCGAAATGAAAAGTCGTGACCATTATTGTGACTACATAACACGTACTATAGAGCCAACCATAGAGTAAAATGAAGCATACAACATTTAAGGGTTTTTGCTACATCAGCCAACACTTGTTTAGAAAGCAACAGCCTATCAGAACACGCCTGGCGACTGCAGTTAGTTAATAAATAGCGTCTCATTCAACTAATGCTGAATCACGCGCTGACTAAGGTGAGGTAACATATAGAAAAACAAACCAACAGGAACAAAAATAACCTACATTAACACGGCAACTAAACGTAGCTCCATTTCGTGTGGGGGGGGGGGGAAGACCGTGACACAAAATATATCTTATTTATGGTGTCAACCTCAAAACATAAACAATTCTCAAAACAACTGCTTAACTGTCAATACTAACTGGCTAGCTTAGCCTCGCTAGCTTGATTATGTTGACAGTAGCGTAACGCTGACCGAAGTGTCAACCAAAATCACATCATAATTAAAGCTAATGTACTTAAGTGTTTTAGATTGGTCTGTTGTTTGAAATGTTCTCGCCTATAACAGAAGCTGTTTAACATTATCTGTGGGAAATAAGAACCAGCTATAGCCGGTTAAGTGAGTAGATATTAACCAACATCCCAATGACGTTTGTAGTAAATAATAATAATAAAAAAATGTGCGTATTAAATGTTTCTCACCGATACCGTCAGTAAATCTTCTATCGCTGCTCCCTCGGTGTGACACTCGAATGACTGCAAACAGGAATTTCCTCAGCCTAAAGCCTCCGACTGCCTAACAGCTACATTTATAAGTAGGAAGGTGGCGGCTGCTGCTGCTGCTTCTCCTCCCATAAGTGCTCTGTGAAGCAACCAGCAATGAACTACTGCGGGTCATGCAAACTACAGGTGTATGAAACAGACATGGACGTTGAGCGAATATTACTATAGTCACGTGCTACAGTAATGTAAACATAAATTGTATTTTAACAGGAAAACTGCGTGCAAATGATACGTCAGAGATAACGCTAAAAACATAAGTGGAAAGCCGTGTACTGTTACGACCATGTGATTAAGGTCCTTAAACATTTACATTTACAGCATTTAGCAGACACCCTTATCCAGAGCGACTTACACTCTACACAGTTTTACAATCCAAGCAATTTTGGGTTAAGGGCCTTGCTCACCTCTTGGCAGAGGTGGGACTTGACCTTTTGGTCCATAGTCCAGTACCTTAACCGCTAGGCTACCACAGTCCACACTTGAGGGGTTGGAATGATGGACCTGGTGCTTTTGTTTGACGGAAGCCAATAATGCATTGATTAGACATTATTAAGAACAACACAGAAGATCACAGAGATGAAACATCATAAATGAGTTGGACAAAGAAATGAGTACTATTTACATTAGGATAGGCACTTACACTTACAAACCCCATTTACAGCTTGTTACAAAGAAGTAGTGAAAGTCATACACACAAACATGAGTAACTTACACAAAAATGTCACTAAACACACCAACCGAGTTAGAACAGCTTCTATTCCAAACATGTAATAATTAAAAACATTACTACAATGGGTGCTGTAATTGCTAAATAATAAATTATTCAGCCTGTTAAAAAAACATGCATATTAACCTATTAACCTTTAGAGATAAAAAGGCATGTTTCATTTCAGTTATTTAAGATATGGCGAAGCTACAATAGAGCATTTTATTCACAATTTTAAACCACTATTGCAAGTCATTTCTCTTAATTGCAAGGAGCTACAGGTGTTTTGTTTATTCGTTGGTTGTTTAAAAACGTATTCAGAAAAATGTAAATTGCTGTGTATTGTTTACACTTCAGAAATAAAATCACAAGAAAATGTAACAGTGAACTCAGAATCATGAGCAGAGTGCATTGTTACAATATTAACCTCTATTTACAATAACCCATGAATATTTAATTTCTTCTGTCCAAAATACTTCCTTTTAATTACTAGAGCACTTCTGAGTTATGGTACAGAAGCCCACACTTAGCACATGAATCATTTATGTAACCACAGGCCTGTTTCTCCATTCTGTTTTACCTTGTCTATTGAACAGTCCATCATCTGGACTCGTTTTCATTTATCTGTTTTTGCCCTCCAGCACATCAGAGAGAAGTGTCATACATGCCAGCATCTCGTTGCACCTACATTAGCACCACTTCTTTGGCATACACGATTGTGCAGAGCGATTTACACATTAATGCACTCCAATCTTGTAGCGAAGTAGTTGTGTTGTTCAAGTACGTAAAAGTGTCAAATTGACAATCCTAAATTCACAGAGCGCGTCGGTTGTTTTGGGGACTTTTATTTTGGAAAATTATAATGTTGTTATCAGTGAGTTCTATAGTTGGTGACTTCATAAACTTTAACTCTGTTGGTTTTGACCTGAGTCACTGTGAGTGCAGCATAATCTCCTTACTGCTGGAGAGTTCCAGAATGCTACCTGAAACAGTGATTCAGCATTATTTTGTTAATCGCATCGTAGTAGTAGTAATAATAATAACAACATATACAGTCTATGTATATTGGTGGGCGATGACATGTGACTAGGCTGTTTTCTTTTTAGTAAGGTAAAAATGCTAAATATCCAGTGGTGTGACGGAAATTGAAGTTTTACATTTAAACATAGGCGCAGTATATCAAGTAAATCAGTAACACATGGAATTATTCATACGTGCTTTTGGCATTATCTTATACATATTTACTTTACCAGTGTAAGATGTGGAACTGATACTGTTAGGAACTTTTTGTCAAGTTAGAATCAGGAAATCCCTCGGATATTTGGTCGTGAGGTGAAGGATGGAGAGTGAATCTAAATCTCTTATTAAACAAATGTAACAAATTTCATACTCTTTCTGTCAAAAGATTAACGTGGCCATTGGTGTGGGACCTGTGGTGTGACGTCTTTAATTTGAGAACATTTTAATATTAGTTAAAAACAATCTCAATCTTAATATGGTTAATAAAAGGTATATACAGTGGGGCAAAAAAAGTATTTAGTCAGCCACTGATTGTGCAAGTTCTCCTACTTAGAAAGATGAGAGAGGTGTAATTTTCATCATAGGTACACTTCAACTATGAGAGACAAAATGAGAAATAAACATCCAGGAAATCACATTGTAGGATTTTTAAAGAATTTAATTGTAAATTATGATGGACATTTTTGTTATTTGGTCAATAACAAAAGTTCAACTCAATACTTTGTAACATAACCTTTGTTGGCAATGACAGAGGTCAAACGATTACTGTAAGTCTTCACCAGGTTTGCACAAACTGTAGCTGGTATTTTGGCCAATTCCTCAATGCAGATCTCCTCAATTTTCTATGGGGCTGAGGTCTGGAGACTGGCTGGGCCACTCCAGGACCTTGAAATGCTTTTTACGGAGCCACTCCTTTGTTGCCCGAGCGGTGTGTTTGGGATCATTGTCATGCTGGAAGACCCAGCCACGTTCCATCTTCAATGCTCTCACTGATGGAAGGAGGTTTTGGCTTAATATCTCACAATACATGGCCCCGTTTATTCTTCCCTTAACACGGTTCAGTCGTTCAGTCGTCTGTTCCCTCTTGCAGAAAAAACAGCCCCAAGAGCATGATGTTTCCACCCCCCCATGCTTCACAGTAGGTATGGTGTTCTTGGGATGCAACTCAGCATTCTTCTTCCTCCAAACACGAGGAGTTGAGGTTTTACCAAAAAGTTCTATTTTGGTTTCATGTGACCACATGATATTCTCTCAATCCTCTTCTGGATCATCCATATGCTCTCTGACAAACTTCAGACAAGCCTGGACATGTACTGGCTTAAGCAGGGGGACACGCCTGGCACTGCAGGATCTGAGTCTTTCTCGACGTAGTGTGTTACTGATGGTAGCCTTTGTTACTTTGGTCCCAGCTCTCTGCAGGTCATTCATCAGGTCCCTCCGTGTAGTTCTGGGATTTTTGCTCACCGTTCTCATGATCATTTTGACCCCACGGGATGAGATCTTGCGTGGTGCCCCAGATTGAGGGAGATTATCAGTGGTCTTGTATGTTTTCTATTTTCTTACAATTTCTCCCACAGTTGATTTATTCACACCAACAAGCTTGCCTACTGTAGATTCACTCTTCCCAGCCTGGTGCAGGTCTACAATTTTCTTCCTGGTTTCCTTCGACAGCTCTTTGGTCTCGGCCATGGTTGAGTTTGGAGTCTGACTGTTTGAGGCGCTTACTGTTTACAGTGCCTTGTTGCCTAGACCAATATGGCAGATGTGTTTACGTATCATAGCAAAGGGCCGAAGTGGCTGTCTTTTTCTTGTCCTTTGGCTTTCAGTCCTTATCTGCTTCAAAACGACGGTATTTCCACACAGCACTCCTGCTGCTTTCTTTACTAAAACAGGCTGCAAACACTGATTTTATGTCAGTTACCATTTCAGCATGACAAACCGCTCTGTGCGCTACAGAATATTCAGTTTGTTTTGAAATGGCAGTATTTATGACACACACTTTTGTTTTATTGTTTTCAATGTGCTGGATGTTGAACATTTTGAATGTATGTTACAAATTATCTAATTAAAAACCCTCTGTGTTTTTGTCCCACTCATTATTTACTATGTTTGTTGTTTTTCCTGCATCAACACCTAACAAGTTTTAGTTGGAAGGTTTTGTGGACTGTCAACGATGAAGATGGGAGACAAATCCCGGGCCATCTTTGCTGCCTTGACTGCCATGTGGATGGTCAGGGAACGATGAAATGGCTGTAGGCATGGGTTTATTCTTCCTGGTGATTCCAGACAGCATTAGCACAGGCGAGGTTGCGACCAGTTAGTCGAGGGATGAGTAATGCGATGCAGGCTGAGTCACTGCTGGCCAAGAGATTAGTAAAAGTATTGTAAGAACAAATTCTTACAGCCATTATGTTTTTCAGGAAGGGTGATGACTTGCAGGAAATGGAGGCAAGCACAGCAAGACTTTTGAGAGCTTTACTAAATACCAACAGAGCAGAGCACAGAAGGGTAAAGCAAAAAGAGTGTCAAAACAGTCCAGGGTTCAAAAACTAGATCAGTCCTACCAGGCAGAAAATCAGATACGTGAGGCAGTAAGCGGAGTAAGGAAACAGTTCATAGATCAGAAGGATGAGACGGAATACAGGAAATGCTCAGTAACACAATGCAAAACAACAACGAAACATGGCGGAGTGGGAATAAATGTGTGGTGTTTAAATTCCCATGAGTGTAACAAGCTGAATGGATCCCAGTGCAAGTGATCAGGAGGTAGGCCAATCAGAATGAGTGAGTGAAGGATGGCATGGAGTCCAGAAGTGACAGGATTGGGGTCATGACACACATCTCCCCTATGGGTATTCTGTTGGATGAAGTCAGTGAATGGGCAATGTTATATAATTACTGCATAAATTTGCTGCAACATGTCATAATTTTGTACAGCATATATTAAGACATAAAAAAATGAAGCACACCAAAACAAACGTATTCAATGTTTCAGATAATTTAGATGGGCAAAGGCTAACTTTCATTTATGTTAATTTCACTTAATGCATTAAATTGCTAATTACAATACAGGTTTTTTGTTTTCTCAGGTTAGAGTGGAAAAGGTTGGAACCCTTGTCCTGTACTCAATTGAGATCCTTTGAAGGAAAACAGGCCGCACAACATTACAGACCCTCCACCACTACTTTCCAGTGTAGTCGTCTTTCTTTTTACACCAAACTCTCCTTGGGTTTTAGTTGCCAAAATACTCAGTTTTCCTTGTCTTGGAGACCCCAGTATTCTGCTTTTTCCTGTAACTCTCCAACAATGATCCTTCTGGCTGTTTCCTCTCTTATCATCCTCCACACTGTATGTGGGAGCAAAATAAACTTGAGTCCTTAACCAGGCACGTTTGTCACAGGTCCACTTTACTGGAAGTTTTTATTTATTGCCATAACTGTAGGTATGGTCATTTTCAGGCAAGTGGCTATTTTTATAGCCTTTCCCTGACTTTTGAGCTGTGTGTCACTTCATATATACTGTATATGTATGTGTGTGCATATATCTGTATGTGTGTGTGTGTGTGTGTGAAACAGGAAGTCATGAATTACTTGTGAAATTTCCTAAACTCTCTAACAATTTGTAGGTTTGCCAATAATTGTGATACATGGGGTTTTGTTAAAAATACATTTTGATTAGGGTTTCCTTCTCTCTGACTACATTTACTTCAATTGAAGGAAAAAATTGTATCATTTTTTCATTGTGATTTTATGCCAAGTCATCAAAAGTTGGAATGTTTTATATTTTTACCCATCTTTATCAGGGGTGGCAATAATTGTGGATGGGACTGTATATGTACACTACGTCTATGCAGTGTTTTTTGTTTTTATTTTCTCTCGTTGGACATTATCTATACTTATTGAGTACTCAATATCAAAGTTAGATTTATTTATATAGTGCTGTTTACAATGGAGCATTGTTTTTTTGCTTTGTTTTTAGTAATTGCTGTATTAATATTTTCTTCATGTATTGACTTCCATGCATCGTACATTAATTCTGTGTTATATCCATGCTGGAAGGCTGTGAGCTCATGAATGTTTTGATTATCCCAGCTATTGAATGTTTTGATTGTGTCAGCCTTGCCAAGGGTGTTTATCACTCTAACACCTGTGGAGTTACAGTGATCAATGATCAAGCATCAACAACAATCCTCACCCAGGCTGTGAGAATGGCCAAACTCAAACTAAATTTGTATTAATGTGCGTGTGTAATGGCCTTGTATGTGGGGATGTCATGAACTTTAGTAACTTGCACAGAGACCCACACACTTAGGTCAACAGATACGGAGATGCACACACTTAAGCCACCAAACATTGAAAAGAGAACAAACATTAATTAATTAATTGTGTTTATTGTGTATTGTCATATTACATTTAAACAGGATATGCAGGTGAGTGAAAACTGGGGTGTGTGTATCTTTATACTTCCTTACAGAATAAACATAAGACATGTGGTAAAACATGATGAAGCTAGTACATAGTAAAGGCCATCCATGCATAACCACACAATGTATTAACTATATAAGATACATAAAGTAAAATAGTTAAGGATTTGAATAAAATGTCTACCTTATACAACCAAGGCCTGGTGCTACAATTAAAATGTGGGCAAGGGAACTGAGCAGCTTTCAGATGAAAAGCAACCCAAGGTCAGAGATAATAGTGGTGTCAGAGACCTACATAGGGGAGGAGATTTTCTAAAAGTTGGAAAACAATCATGACTTAATGCTTAGGTACTGGTAAAGAACAGTGAAAAAAAGCTTGGAAACTGATAGTTGATGTCAGCTCCACATTGTTGGTTTTATGATGTGTATTTGTCCTTATTGCTTGTACCCATGAGTTGATGCAATAAAATTGCTGTCTGCTTTTCCACTGAAACTTGATTCAACTTGAGTGATTTTTCATTAAGTAAGCAGAAAATATTATGTTCAAAAAAACAACACAGTCTCAAAGCAGCGTTAGAATTGTCTATTATCTAGACCCAAAGCCCTAACTGAGCAAGCCTAGGGCAACAGTGGCAAGGAAAAACTCCGAAAATGTTATAAGGAAGAAACCTTGGGAGGACCAAGTCTCAAAAAATAACGCAACCTCCTTGGGTGGCCTGGTTGTTATACTTAAGAATTCAACCAAGGTACATAATTAATGAGTTTATAGTAATTGTGTAAATAAACATAGCTAAATAAACATAAATAATATATTTAAAATTTAAAATTTGTTTCATTTTTTTAATTTTCAAAAAAAGTACTCTAATGACAATGTACAATTCATTATTGACCACAAGAGGGCGGCAGAAGCTTGTAAATGGACAGCGTGTATTTTTCAGATACGATTACTGTATGTACGTTCATCATCAATCGATGAAATCAGAAGTCCAGCCGTTTGCCATTTGTTTGTTGTAACTCTTAAAAATTAAAGTTTATTTCCTATAGTTTTTTAACACTGAATATAAGAACACATTTAACTATGCACAAAGTACTGGTCAATCTCAGGCAACTTCTATTACTGTTACTCAGTCCTGTTACTCTTTGTATGAGTAAAATGAATAAGTTTTCAGCACATAATTAGCAAATAGTGTACATAAAATATAACCATATACGGCATCCATAGTAATAACATTTGGACACTTAGCACAATCTAATGATTTACCAAATAATTATATTGTTACAGTGGAGCTTGAAAGTTTGTGAACCATTTAGAATTTTCTCTATTTCTGCATAAATATGACCAAAAACATCTTCGGAGTTTCACACAAGTCCTAAAAGTAGATAAAGAGAACCCAGTCATTTATTTACTGAGGAAAATGATCCAGTATTACATATTAGTGAGTGGCAAAAGTATGTGAACCTCTAGCATTAGCAGTTAATTTGAAGGTGAAATTATGATGACAATGACAAGATGATGAAGATGACAATCAGGTGTGAGTGGGCACCCTGTTTTATTAAAAGAACAAGGATCTATCAAAGTCTGCTCTTCACAACACATGTTTGTGGAAGTGTATCATGGCACGAACAATGGAGATTTCTGAGGACCTCAGAAAAAGAGTTGTTGATGCTCACCAGGCTGGAAAAGGTTACAAAACCATCTCTAAAGAGTTTGGACTCCACCAATCCACAGTCAGACCGATTGTGTACAAATGGAGGAAATTCAAGACCATTGTTACCCTCCCCAGGAGTGGTTGACCAACAAAGATCACTCCAAGAGCAAGGCGTGTAATAGTTGGCGAGGTCACAAAGGACCCCGAGGTAACTTCTAAGCAACTGAAGGCCTCTCTCACATTGGCTAATGTTAATGGTCATGAGTCCACCATCAGAAGAACACTGAACAACAATGGTGTGCATGGCAGGGTAGCAAAGAGAAAGCCACTGCTCTCCAAACAGAAACTTCCGCAGTTTGCGGATCACGTGGACAAGCCAGAAGGCTATTGGAAGAATGTTTTGAACTTTTTGGTTTAAAAGAAAAGCATTATGTTTGGAGAAAGGAAAACACTGCATTCAAGCATAAGAACCTTATCCCATCTGTGAAACATGGTGGTGGTAGTATCATGGTTTGGACCTGTTTTTCTTCATCTGGGCCAGGACAGCTTGCCATCATTGTGAAACATGAATTATATCAGAGAATTCTAAAGGAAAATGTCAGGACATCTGCCCATGAACTGAATCTCAAGAGAAGGTGGGTCATGCAGCAAGACAACGACCCTAAGCACACAAGTCGTTCTACCAAAGAATGGTTACAGCAGAATAAAGTTAATGTTTTGGAATGGCCAAATCAAAGTCCTGACCTTAATCTAATCGAAATGCTGTGAAAGGACCTGAAGTGAGCAGCTAATGTGAGGAAACCCACCAACATCCCAGAGCTGAAGCTGTTCTGTACGGAGGAATCACACCAGATACTGAAAGCAAAGGTTCACATACTTTTGGCACTCACTAATATGAAATATTGGATAAGTTTTTTCAATAAATAAATGACCAAGGATGATATTTTTGTCTCATTTGTTTAACTGGGTTCTCGTTATCTACTTTTAGGATAAAGAGAACCCAGGTCATACTTATTATGTCATATTTATGCAGAAATATAGAGCATTCTAAATGGGTCACAAACTTTCAAGCAGCAATGTACAGTAAACAAATAACATGTAAAAATATTTTGGTAACAGGATAGTAAGTTGAGATGGACTATTCTACGTCATAGTTACAATATCATAAAATATATAGGAAAAAATAAGACAGCACTTAATTCTGATATTTTGGTGTTCTATAATTTTCAGAAGTGGGAATATGTTAGGGTAACATGGCTGAATGAAAACCTGGGGAACATGACTAAACAGTTAAAATGAAATATTATGGATTTCTTATGAAAAAAATGCATATAGGTGATATGGAGTGACACAGCAATGCAAAAAAAGATTTCTGAAGGATTTGAATTATGATATTTCGTCGTGTAATGTTGGAGACCAGGGACAGCTAAAAAATAATATCTTTCAGTGTTCGTGGTAGATTTTTATTAAGGTTTTAAATTACATACCTTACATTTGCAATTGCTTAACTGCAAACAGTTTGCTTAATAATAAATGGTTTTATAGTTAATTGTATGAATTATCTATAAATGTAATGTCCTAGGGAAGTGGCACCCATTCGGAAGAATGGCTCATATATTTTTAATTATCGGGTATATTAATTTTGTAGCATGTTTACAACTATAAATGTGATCCGAAAGTAAATGCCAAGTAAATATGACCAATGTCTAATTTCGGAGCAGATGTGTAAAACTAAACTACACATAATATCATCTACATTTGTTTATATACTTTCATTGGCTTTAGCCACTCATCTTAGTATTTGTATAGAACACTGGGGGGCGCTCGGGTGGCGCAGTCCACCACAGCAGGGACCCGAGTTCAAAGACCCCTACCTAGCCCATTACAGGAAGGAGCAGGGTTTAAATGTGAAAATAATATTGACATAAAAATGACCGTATTGTGGGTAAGAGGGTTCCAGCACCTTGGACAGTGCCTGGAATGTAGAGCATCGGAACATAGTACTGTTAAAAAGCATAATGTTTATATGGTGACCAAATTTATAGAATGGCTTGGTTACACATTTGTTGTGAATTTGGAACATCGTAACTGAGCAAAGTTTACAGTAATGTTTTTTATATATTGCTGTATATATTACATGTTTGCAAAGACGCATAGAGGTTATGATAAATGTAATAATCCCCATGTTTATCAAAATGGAATAGTCTTGCTAATTCTACTATTATAGAGTTGAAGGAGTATATTACACAAATCGATCAAAGGGGAAAATTCATTTTTAAAAATAGTCATATATATATTTTAAGCCATATGAGTTTATAAGGTTTTTCAGTGGCTATCCCATTCCTTAATGCACTCCAGAAGTTGATCACATACATGTGATATTTATGTTAAACTTAAAATGTAGTTTTAATTTTTTGTTTTTATTTATCTTCTTATGTCACAGATTACATTTGCACAGTTTATAATTACCACTGAAATTATCTTATTATAATTAAAATTATATTATTCTTACTTCTAATAGTAGGTTTAAGATTAAAAAATATTATTCCTTGTGTGTTTTTGTATACTTAATCCAAATTTTCAGAATTTCTGTCACTATAATGAAGTGGTGTTAAACCCTCTTTTTTAAAGCACAAGCCTACATAAATAAGTCACCAGGGACCTGCAGAAACAAAGCTTGGGACATGCAAGCAGTGCACACTCCTGAGTAGCAGTTCCTTGTCAGTTACAGACTAGAACTTAGTATATAAATATCTCTGCTGCTTTTTCATTTACATTTGCATTTATGTCATTTACCTGACGGCCTTCCTGTACCTTAACTGCTGTGTTAACCTTAAAAACACAACTACTTTTGTGTACTTAAGGTACTGATGCTCCACCCACCATTAGAATGACCCAAACTGCAGAAGGAAGTCCAAATTTTTGCTGCTGTGTCTGCTGTGAATTGACATTCAAATCCCAGAATGTTTTTTCACAACCCTCATTAAAATGCTGTGAGAAATACTTTGGTTGTGTAGTAGCTGACCAGGATAAAAACTCTATATTTGTTGTGTCACATGTCAGGCTTTTCACAGCATGAGCAAATGGTTCATGCCATATGTCTTATGGCATTACAAATGTTTGGACGGAACCCAAAGATCATGGTTCAGATTGCTACTTCTGCCTGACAAATATAAATGGTATGACATCCAAACATACTGTTAAAAATCCTAATTTACCATCTGTTATGAGGCCAGTACCTCATTGTTAGGAAGTACCTGTGCCAGAGCCTCCAAATTCCAATATTGAAAGTATGTTATCTCATATTTTAAGTCTAATAATAGACTTATTTATGAATGCATAATATACACTTAATGTAAAATTAAATGGCTCTAAAAACCATCGAAACCAATAATGATACATCCCCAAACCTGACACAGTTGGGAAAATGCTAATTTAAAAAACAAAAAACAAAAAAAACCTGTAGTGTTACTGCAATCTGGATGAATTTCAGAATGTAAAGGGCAAGGGTTCTGATCACACATGATCTCCGATGCCTCAGCACTGCATCAGAAATCGCCATTTGTCAAAACCTGAGTTTAACCACATGGGGAAGGGATTACTTTGTCAAACCCTTGCTAAACACTACAGTACAGAGTTCATAAATTCATATATTCATAAATGCCACGTGGCATCAACTTCTCAGGGCTTGGAGGCATCTGGGATCACACAGTTCAAACGTGTATTGAGGTCAGATGAATCAGTCTATCACATCTTTTTGTGGAAGAAATGGATGCTACATGATGTTCCAGACCAAAGACAAAAAGGACAATCCTACTGTAACTGTTATCAGCAACAAGTCCAAAAGCCAGGATCTGTCATGGGGTTGTGTCGGTGCCCTTGGCAAAGGTAATTTACACTTCTGTGGTGGCAGCATTAATGTAGAAAAGAACATTGAGATTTTATAGCAACAAAAAAACATCTTAAGACATGTTTGCAGAAAGAATTGGACAAAATACCTGAAACACATAATTGCTTGGTATCTTTGGTGCCAAAGCATATTTTATGTGTTCAAGAATGACAAAATTACAACATTGGTAAATGCTTTACCATCCCAACTTATTTTGAATGTGTTGCAAACCTGAAATTCAGGAAAGGATGTTTATTAACAAATGAAATTAAATTTGCTGATTTGGGGTTGTACAAAAAATTCTATAAAAGAATCTATATATTCAAATTTGAATTATAAGGTCCACATATTTAGTTTGTCGAACCAAAAAAAAAGGTTAAAATTTTGTTGCTCATAGTTATTTATTGAATTGAGCTTCTGACAAAATGTATTCTGACGTTCTGATGTTGGCACGGTGGCTCGGTGGGTAGCATCGCCGCCTCGCAGCAAGAAGGTCCTGGGTTCAATCCCAGGGTGGAGCGGCCTGGGTCCTTTCTGTGTGGAGTCTGCATGTCCTCCCCATGTCCGTGTGGGTTTACTCCAGGTTCTCCGGTTTCCTCCCACAGTCCAAAGACATGCCTGTTAGGTTAATTGACTACACTAAATTGGCATTGACTTGAGTGTATGAGTGACTTGTCTTGAGGTAACCTTGTGTGTGTCGCTGAACATGGCCACTGGTGCTGATAGCGACGTTAAATAAATGAATAAACAAACAAACAAACTGATATTGGCAAAGGGGCTTTTTTGTATGTTCAACAGAAGTCTAAACACAGACCCTGTAAAGCTGCTTTGTGACAATGGCTATTGTTAAAGTGCTAGACAAATATACCAGAATGGAATCAAATTTAATTAAACCATGTACTTACACCTATATGCATACACAAATGAAACTGGTGTAGAACAAAGAGCATTCTTTAGCCTGTATCAGTGCAGAGTCATGTTGCTGGAGGCCATGGGGGGAAGAGATCACTTTAGAGTTCATCTCTGATTCCTCTCTGCTGCATGAGCACCTGGCTCATAAGCTCCTAATTCTGCTGCCAGATGGCACCTCTCAGAGAACACCTGCTTCATCGTTGGGATTCCTTTACTTTGCTTGCACTGCTTGAATAGTAAAATGATTGTAATAATTTCATATCCCACATCATGCCCCTGTCAATCCCCCCACAACCATCCACAACCACACACACACACCACAATCAAAACAAACATTTATGCTTATAAATTTTCTACGGCTATGCGCCAGTGTGTCTATTCCTCAGCCACCCTTCATTTCTCTGCTTTGTAACAGTGCCTGACAAACAGTGTCAGGAAGCTTTTTTGGGTGTTTAAAGACCGCTCATCGGCAATTCTCACTTAGGCAGTGGTGGATTGGCTTCCCAGGGGTGACCAGCATCAGCATAGATTCTCACCTTTTTATATTGTATCATGTGTGGGGTCTTGTGCAAAACAAATATACATCCATTTCACACCTTCTAAAACTACAGAGGTTTGCAACTAAATCATAAGCATGCTGTGACTCAGCTGAATGCACTCCACGGTGCATTCACATACACTTGAATGTGTGGAATATTTGTTGCTTCAGGGAAGCGTTTTGAGAAAAAAAGCTAACAGCACACAATGCTGGTATCAATGGCCTTTGCTGTCTTCCTGTGGAGAGGTTAAATTTTAGTTAAAGAAGTATGCCCTCTCTGTAAGCACAAATACTTGCATAGTAGAAGGCATAATATAAAAGTCATTTCCGCAAATGTATTAAAAAAAGGAAAAAATACCATTTCGCATGGACTTATTCAGACCCTTTGCCATGACACAGCACTCAATCTGGGCTTTATGGCAGAGTGTTCAATCTTTTCATCAGACCAGAGAATCTTGTTTCTCACAGTCTGAGAGTCCTTTATGTACTTTTTTTTGCAAAGCTTCTTCTGTCTGACCACTCTGCCATAAAGCCCAGATTGGTGGAGTGCTGCAGTGACGGTTGACCTTCTGGAAGTTTCTCCCACCTGCACACAGGATCTTTGAAGCTCAGCCAGAGTGACCATTGGTCACCTGTCTTACCAAGGCCCCAATTACTTAGTTTGGTGAGGAGGCCAGCTCTAGCAACAGCCCTGGGTGTCCCAAACTTCTTCCATTTAGGAATTGTGGAGGCCACTGTGCTCTTGGGAACTTTCAGTGCAGCAGAATATTTTTGTAGCCTTCTACAGATCTGTGCCACCACACATTCCTTCTCTGAGCTCTACAGGCAGTTCTTTCCTTATCATGGCTTGGTTTTTGCTCTGATATGCATTTTAGCTGTGAGACCTTATATAGACAGGTGTGTTTCTTTCCAAATCATGTCAGATAAATTGAATTTACCACAAGTGGACTCCAATTAAGGCCGCAGAGCTAAATGTCATGTGTCAAAGCAAAGGGAAGGGTCTGTATACTTATGTCCATGTAAATAAAGTCAAAGGGTATGATGATGATTGTGTGTGTGTGTGTGTGTGTGTGTGTGTGTGTGTGTGTGTGTGTGTGTGTGTGTGGTATACAGTAGTTCCCATTCAAGTTTTAATGCAGTTCTTGTTTGCTAAAGCAGTAAGCTCTTTCTTGCTCAGTCTTGATGAATTCTTGTCATCCACCATCTCATGAAGGGTGTCAGAGTGAAACATGAGCAGTGTTTGTATGCAAAAAATATATAGGATATGTTTTATATAGACACATTATCATTCTAAAAATGTATACACTGCAGTGAAAACTAACTAGACTGCTCTCAAGAAGCTTATGGTTATGTCCAAGAAATTATTAGCTTAGGTTTATAAGCATGTAAATATTTACACTTCGCTAGCATCATACTCATGAAGTCCGGACAGTGTTTATTTTCCAGCTCTGTCTTTGTTCAGCTACTCAGATGTACAGTGGTACTTGAAAGTTTGTGAACTCTTTAGAATCATCAGATATTCACACATTTTGTAAAAGCAGATAAAGAGAACCCAATTAAAGGAATTAGATACACATATTATACGCAGTCATTTATGTATTGATTAAAATGATCCAATATTACATATCTGTGACTGGTAAAAGTATGTGAATCTGTGTTGCTTTTGTTGTGGCAATAACTGCAACTAAATGTTTAAGGTAAGTGTTGATCAGCCCTGCACAGGGAAAAATCTTCTGTACAGAACAGCATCAGCTCTGGGATGTTGGTAGGTTTCCTCACGTGCACTGCTCACCTTATTTCAACAACATTTCTATAGGAATAAGGTCAGGACTTTCACCTGGCCATTCCAAAATATTAACTTTATCCATGTTTAACCATTATTTGGTAGGATGACTTGTGTGCTTAGGGTCATTGTTGACATTGCTGTATAACCCATGTTTTCTTGAGATTCAATTCACAATTTCCTTACAATTTCCTTTGTTGGTATTATTCAGACTTCATTTTTTCCCTCATAAGGCCGTCCTGACCCAGATGCAGCAAAACAGGGCCAAACCAAAATATAGCTCTTCTCGTTTAAACAAAAAAACAACAACAACAAAAAAACATGAACTCATGAACATTAACACTAGTCAATGTCAGGGTGTCCTTTTAGATACTTAGAAGTTACCCTGTGTTCCTTTATCATCTTGTGGACTTTTACACGTATTGCTTTAGTAATGACCTTTTGTAACTTTTCCTAGCAGAATGAACATTTTTTTCTGAGGTAGTCAAGAAATCTCATTTGTTTATGCCATGATACACTTCCATAAACATATGTCATGAAGATGAGATTTTGATAGATCCTTGTTCTTTAAATACAACAGGGGGGCCACTCACAAATGATCGTCATCCAATTGACTGAAAACACCTGACTTTAATTTCACCTTCAAATTTACTGCTACTCCTAGAGGGTTATACTTCACATATTTTTTGCCACTCGGTTATGCAATGTTGTATCATTTTCCTGAATAGATAAATGAGCAAGGATAACATTTTATTCTTGGGTGTTTAATTGGGTTCTGTGTCTACTTTTAGGACTTGTTTGAAAGTCTGATGATAGTTTAGATCATATTTATGCAGAAATATCGAAGATTCTAAAAGGTTCACAAGCACCACTGTACAAACGCTATAACTTGCAGTGAGTCTGAACAGAATAGTAATTACAGTCAGAGCAAATTGGAGGAAAGAAATCCAACTTATTTTCTATTGTGAGATAGCATTATTCTTGGTTAATAATGCCTTTATGCATGATTGAATTTTGATAGACTGGCTGTATTATAATTATACCTAATAAACCACTGAATGCGAGAGCTTGTTATGCTTTTGGGCACATGGCTAATTCTTATGCATAGCGAGACCTGCAAATAAACTTGTTTATGCTCACACATTTGGTACATTTAAATGTACGGGGATGGGTATATAAATATGTGTGATGTAGAAGTGTGAGAATTACTTAAATCACCGCATGATGGCGCACGTGTTTTCGAGTTTTTATACCAAAGTGTTTTGTAAAGTTTAAATTATTGCTAAGCCGCAGATCTCTTATTTAGACGTACCATAACTTATGCGCACTTTACTCTTTTAGTTAGTTTGGCAAGGAAGGGTGAGTCATTCCATTGTTGTTAATATTAAATTCTTCTTGAGCCTCTGAACAGGTGTGGAATTTATAGTTTGTAAGTATTTAGGCTTTTACACCCGCTCATTTATATGCAATTGAAATATGTTGCAATTTACTTGACGAAGACAGACCAGCGCGTATAATTCATTATGGAAGATAGCTTGTTAATTAGCGCTAAGTTAACCTGATTTCTCTTAATTAAAACATCTTTCCCGTTTACGAGGTGGATCTAAGCAGATCTCCTGGGTGTTAAAATGTCTGCAGCAGCAGATGGCTAGGCTGTAATGGTTAACGCTCTCCCTCTTCCAGATCTGTCTGACCTAGCAAGAGATTAACGGAAGCCAGTTCTCAAACAAAAGCCAACCGTTTCTAATGTATGGTAGCTGTATGTAGCCTATATTATATTGCCCACCAGTGCAAATGCATATAAGGTCGTGTTTATGTGGTTTCCTTTCAAATAACACATGCAGAGGAAACGGGCCTGTGCTTCAGGGTATGGCCAACCTATTATTACAGCACTTAGCTGTTAGACAGGTAGGCCCAACTGTCCACCCACCCACACACATTCCTATCAGCTGTTATAGATCCTTAAAGACATGGTGTAGCTACTATGGCTGCTATGCAATAACATCACACGATTCTTTTCCAAAAGTTTTGCTTCCTGAAAAAGTGATGTTTTGCAGCTGATTTTCATTTGTACTCTGTACATCTGGTGTAGCGTCCCAGTTCAATCCTGACCTCAGTCTCCGTCTGTGTGGAGTTTGCATGTCCTCCCTGTGTCCGAGTAGGTTTACATCAGGTACTCTGTATGTATGACTAGTATCGATGTAACCTTGTGTCTGTTGTAAATAGCCATTAATGCTGTAAGTGATGTTAAATAAACCAAATAAATACACAAAACATCTGGTGCCTCTCATGCCAGTGTCCAACACTGACCAGCACTGATGAATTCCAATTGCCTTGATGCTGCTTTTCGATGGTTGCAGCTGCATTCCTAGTAGCAGTGCCAATACTTTTAGATCACCACTGATATTCCAGTTATTGTAATGCTTGTTATACTGTATGTATTTCAGGAACAATTCTATGTTATTGTAGGGTTCTGGCATGTGTACGACATCTATTGTGTAACAGGACAGCTTCCAGGCTTAACTTTGATGAATCTATAAAAAGAGGCATGTACATAACCCAAAGCCATGAAGCCAGGCCAACACCCTGTGCAAAGAAGTTTGTCAAGTGTTGTTGATGGTTCTGAATCTTTGTACCTTAAACACCATTCTTTCAATTTTGAACTAGTAGTTTGACAAATACTACTTTAACTTTGACAAATTCCTCACCAGGTAGTTTAATTCTGGCTGTGTTATCAGATATGAAGGATTCAACATCTGAATCAGTGTAGTTTTCTACTTTATACCAGACAGTAGTACAGTCACTAGATCCCTTTGTTATCGCCATATTTTTGAGACTGCAAATCTGAGGCAAGCTCTCGGGTTTACTGCACATGTTGCACAACAAATTTTAGCAGCCCGTGGTTTGTCACGAGATTAACATCAGAAGTAGAGCTTATATGCTTTATTAATCAGTGGGGTCATGGTGTCCCTTTAAGCCTTAAGCGTATACTCGTCACAGGTGTAACAGAATGTATTGCAGTTGTTGCGACATTGACAAGACATATCTGTTATTTTAAATCTCCCTGAAGACTTCCTATTGTTAAGTATACTCACTAACCTATTGCCTGAAGACCATGTGCGTCAACATGCATCCAGACAGAACCTGTAAATTTGAGCAGTTTTATAGTCTGTCTTGTCACCATCTAACCTAACTAATTCTTATACAGGCATATATATGACAACATTTGCATTGCACTTACACTGAGTGCATGCCTAACCATTGTTGGCAGTATACTAGTAGACTTAAAATATGGTGGAAAATCACAAAAGTAGGTTATTTATACCAAAGAAGATAAAGTTG
This sequence comes from Ancistrus triradiatus, assembly GCA_025084515.1. Classification (NCBI taxonomy): domain Eukaryota; kingdom Metazoa; phylum Chordata; class Actinopteri; order Siluriformes; family Loricariidae; genus Ancistrus; species Ancistrus triradiatus. Next base: position 110,795 of record JAJAGP010000343.1, on the reverse strand, counting down.
TATGGTGATTTGTGTGATCAACAGCCCAAATCCATGAAAGTACACTGAAAAGTGTTCATGAAACAAAATATTTATTGTCCAGTGTAATGTGAACACACAAGTCTTCCTACCATTGTTAGGACTTTCCATTGATATAATATTAGTGTGGCTCTTTTGGTTTTTCAAAAGAAAGTTGCAGTGTTTGTTTTAAAGGCTATTTTCCTTGTATTAACCAGCCAAATGTCCCCATAAGGTAAAAGAAAGTCAGATCTGTCTATCTTTGTGGGACACTTGGTCCTCGCAATGATACATAAACTTTACCCTCCCACACCACACACATACTGAACACACACTTTCACACATATTTGTTCTTTAGGACAGTTTTGTCAAGGCACTCCCTAACATACGCGTGTTAGCGAGGTTCGGAACGAGGTTCGGAATTAAAGTACACTTTGGGAAGATTTGGCCATTTCTTTTGCCGTTGTGTTCCATTACCAGATTGAAGTTGAATAATAAACGATGAGTCAAACTGCGCACCCTTCATCTGCAGAGCTGTAATTAACAGGGGAAAAAAAGCAGGCGGTGGAAAAATGCAAATGATTCCGCACAAAGGCTTCTCGCAAATTGGCGTCACCATTCCTCAAATTATATCATTACTATATTTTGAAAATGTTAATCTGTTGAGCGGATTTCCCGGGGGAGTTGAGTAAATTAGTTCTATTTCCGAACGGGCTCTCTGCGAAAGGCGCGCCGGCGACAAGCACCTCTGATTTGCTGATTACAATTAGACTCCCCAGTTTGCGCTCCTTCAAGCATTGATAATTTTCGGCATATTAAGCACGTTTTAGCAAAGGTGATAAGTCAGTTTTAATTGAAATGAAATTATTATTCTAATGGAAGTTTGGTTGTTATTATTAGGAGGCAGCGCTCATTTTGGATTCCCTTTTTTAATATATAAATGCGACGCATAAAAAAGATTTTGAAGGGCATTAGGGTGTCAGGATTGAATGAGGTAATTTGAAGGGAATTACTTTCCCTTCTATCAGAACTGAAGAAGTGAATTAAAAGTCCAAATCAATCGCCTTCACTTCTCCATTCTACTTTGACAGCAGCACAATTACAGATAATTAGATGGAGGAAACTTTTAATTGTGAGGATTAAGGAGGAGGGCAGAGAATTTTTCAGGATCAGAGAAAATTTGGAAGCAGAGTTTCTCGCCTGCATAAATCGAATAAAGGGATTTGGCCGCTAAAAACCTGCAACGCGACGCCTTTTTCAGTTTTAATTGGAACTGCGTCTCGTACATCGTATCAAATAGTCCACAACAATTAATTTAGATTTAATTCTATAGTTATCATCAAATCGAATAAATGTGCGGCTTAATTTAGATAGTTAAAAATTAACGTGCGTGAAGTTAATTGAGTAATTAAACTCCTCAACTGCCGCCTATTAATTTGCCAGCCTAATTAAAAATGAATTTGATGTTGTGTAATGTTGGTAATGTGGGCATCGGTGTTGGATGGGCGCTCTGATTCGTTTGTTTGCCTGGGTGTTACACTGGAACACCTGCTGCTAATGGGGTCAATGATGTATACTTGCCTGCACATGCTCATTTTCTGCCATGGGAGAGGTTTGGAGAGGAGGACTGCATTAGCATGTCAGGTCCAAATCCAGGTAACACTGACTGCTACTGATATTCTCTCTCGCAATCCGGTGTGAAGGCCTGGTGTGATTTCGTGGACCTGTGTTTATCCCTGACCACTAACCTCTGGGAACAGATTTAATAAAGTTGTAGACTGTGGATAGGCCAAAGTGATTGAACATTTTTCATAATTGCACAGACCCTCGAAAAAGCCTAGATGTACTAAAATGAAGAATTCCAAGTGAAATACTATACTTGCCTCACTGGATGATGGAGTATAATGCCTCATCCAGTTCTCATAACAAGGGAAAGGTGTATCATTTATGAAAAGCTATACCGTAACATAAACACCTTTCATATATAGTTGTATCAGTTGTATATAATACCTAACCAAAGGTAAGCACACACCAGTAGCCTGTAGTATGTCGTTCATAGTCACAAAAAAGTTACCTCATGATAGTTGAGCTTTCCTGCTTCCAGGTTTTCACTAAACAGACGAGTTTTATACGCCAGGAGCATGGATGTAAACACACTGCAGTGTTTCCACAACCTGGTAGAGTACGTTCAGATTTACAACACAGCAAATATGCAGACACACAAGTTTGTTATTCGCGTAGTAGTACTTTAAGTATGTGCTATAGTAACGTGAAGCAATAGGCCTACATATTTTGCTTATAATGCCCAGGCAAGTTGGAGATAAAAAACCCTTACGAATTCAAATAAAAAGAAAACAAGAGGACCCAACAACGTGCCCGAATGCAAGTCTTGTTTGTCTTATTATCGGGTTAATTAAAGCTCGGATCTGACAACGTCGGTTGGGTGCGGAAAAGCGGATTTAAATGCAGAGTCTCCAGGGAACGCGTGTCAAGGGCTGCCGCTTTTCGCTGAGCCCGGACGGGTAATTATTGAATATTTGATGTTAAAAAAATTAGAGGGCGATACGAATAAATGGACTTATTCATCACTGTGTAGTCTAAGATAAAAAAAAAAGAAGTTTGAAGGCACAAGAAAGGAGGACGTTGAAAGATCTCTCCCTGACTACTGGAGGGGGTTCTGAAGCGAGTAGAGAAAAAAAGGCCTGAGTCGTGAGACATTTTTAAAGGGTTCATTAAAATGTACACACTGAAATGCAGAGGGTTGCTATTTGGGCTGGAGGTCAAGAGACGAACGGATTATATACTTCCTCATAATAATATTAATTAAACAATTTGCATGCTAATAAGGTAACAATTACCAGGGCCTCTGTTGAAAGATCCGGGTTATTACAACACGCCAATCCGGGTGCCAAGGGTCAGGGAGAGAGTGGGGAGCGAAAATTTCAGCTCAGATTAACATTATGACAGCTCCAGACATTGGCTAAATAAAGTCGAATTAATTCCCTGTAATGAGAGGGGAGACGTAGGCTGCTTAAAGTGGCGGAAATGATTAGCATTCTGTATTCACAAGCACGGATCACTTGCATGAATAGGTTGTGGCACTGCATTCAGAAATTGTGGTCTGTGATGGGTTTCGAAATATGACATGGAAAATAACGCCGGCCAGCGCTGAAGTGATGCAAAAGAAAACAGTAATACATAATTTGTTGAACAATTGCGTAGTTAGTGCAAATATTACCATAGGTAATGTGTATGTAAACGTATATGTAATGTAGATTATGAACATTTATTTATTTATTTATTTATTTATTTATTTATTTAGAAATGTGTAGGCTACTTCCTGACACCTGGACATGATCAAAAAATAATACTTCATGTCTTTCATTGCTTCATATTTATATATACAGCATATTTACATATATTTTTGTATATACATATATACAAACTGTGTAACAACAAATGAGCTACTGTCTCTGACTTTATATCTACAAAGTGGAGCAATAAAGTAAATGTATCTAACAAGGTGGACTGTGAGCGAACAGTGTTTTAAAACTCCAGCAGCACTACTATGTCTGATCCAATTGTACCAGGTGAACACATTAATCAGTGTCACACACACACACACACACACACACACACACACACACACACACACACACACACACACTTTATTAAGAACACTATGCTAATACTGGGTAGGGCCTCCTTGTTGTAGCCCATTCACCTCAAGGTTTACTGTGTTGTGCATTCTGAGCTGCCTTTCTGCTCATCACACAGAGTGAGTTACCATACATATTGACTTACCATAGCCTTTCTGTCAACTCAAACCAGTCTGCAAATTCTCATTTGCCCACTCAGCTTTGCTGGTTAGGGAGGTGGGTCACTGTGGCTGTGTTACCTACTGGTTCTTCCCTTTCTCACTATGCTGTTTAACTTAGTGTTTCCCGAGTCTCATGCCACACTGGCACACTTGGTACCAGTTCTGGTTCCACTCAAGCTGTTCTTTTGTCATCATTTGAGTCCTCATACTGTTACTTAGACCACATCAGAGGGCAATAACTTCCCCTCCCCTACTCTGCTTAACTAAGCATGCCATGCAACCAAGACTTTTCTGCTGTGGACACGAGAATCTATAGTGTCTGTTTACTGGACTAAATAATATTCTCTACCTTATTATATTATTTTCTTAATTATATGTATTAAGGTCTTATATTGTATTGTTTTATATTCTGTTTTTTTCTCTCTCTTTTTTCAACTACTACTATTAACTAATTAGGGAACTTAGTTTAGTTCTTACATATAACATGTAGGCTGCACAAGGACGTTGGGTCCCTTTTTGAGTCTTGGTCATCCAAAGGTTTCTTCATTATTACATTTAGGGAGTTTTTCCTTGCCACTGTCTCCCTAGGCTTGCTAGGCTTGGGCCTAGCCGTTTGTAAAGCTGCTTTGAGACAGTGCTCTATTGTTAAAAAGCCCTATATAAATACATTTGACTTGATTCGACTCACTGGATGTCTTGTTTCTTTATTACACCATTCTGAAGTAACTCGAGAAACTGTTTTGTGCGAAAATCCCATGAGATCAGCAGTTCTAGAAATACTCAGTCCAGCCCGTCTGGTACTGACAATCACAGTCACAGTCTGGTACTAACAATCATTGAAATAACACTTTCCCCTGACGTGAATATTACCTGAAGGTGCTGACCTGTATCTGCATGATTTTATGCATTGCACTGCTGTCACACCACTGACTGATTATTAATTGAATGAATGAGTAGGTGAATAGTATGCTCAGTGTGTGTGTGTGTGTGTGTGTGTGTGTGTGTGTGTGTGTGTGTGTGTGTGTGTGTGTGTGTGTGTGTGTGTGTGTGTACACACACTGTTATGGTATTGTTTTGTTTTGCTCAGTAAGACAAAGTGAAAAATCCAAGATGCTAAAATAAATTCAAATCAACAAATAGAAACATGAGCGTATCATTACATTGTGTACAATGTGAATAATCATAACATACTTTATGGAATCATATGACTAAACTTGGGTCCAAACTGGGGTCCAATATTGAATTGCACTAATTACACATGTGGGTAAGATCTAGGGAAATGCTTCTCATTAGGCAATGGTGAATGTCTTTTTTTTAATTAGACGCTGGCGTAATTAATAGGTTCATTTATGTTTCGTACAGAAACGAAAGACTCTCCCCCACCCCATCCAGACATTTAAGCATTGTGTTAATCTGTCTGTGCCTCTGTATTGGCGGGGTTGTAGTTTTGAATTGCATTTGACAGCTCTGTGATAAATGTCTTCTCCTGACCGCGCTCCCACATGCGCAACTCGTTAGAGCAACGTATCAGCGGCTAACATAACACTGAATCCGTCGCATTTGTCAACAGAGCGCTGGAGTGGCTGCTCTTATCTATCAATATAGACTACCCTTATGGCCATGCTCGGCTCTGTGGTTCTGGTGTGCACGTGTGTTTCGGTGCGCGCCTAATAGAGATTTGTTATAAAGACACACGGAGTCGCACGGTGAGGAATGCAGCTCGCTGGGTTTCCTCCGAGGTGAGATTTCAGTGTCTGTTTAGCGTTTAACTGGGTATCAAATGTGATCGCTCTCGTTCGAAGGCCCCCCGCGTGGTCGTGATGTAGCCTAGTCCTTATCAAAGCTCCCCCTCCCTCTGTCTTGTTGTGACAGCTCTGATATTGTTTATCGAGGTGGATGTCAGGTTTAATTAGCAATCGATAGGGAAAGCGCTCTCTGCCCGCGCTTCTGACGTCACCGCCGATTAGCGCTTCTCATTGGTCTCAAATTCCCCGAGCCGAGGCTAATTATTGGAAGGTGGCCGCGTTGATAAAGTACAGCTCGTCCCCCTCCTTTTCTCCCGCACCATGTCCCCTCCTCGGCGGCCGCGCACGCTGCGTGTCTTTTAAACTCTGCGCCGCCGGGTCTCCACACGTCGCTTCCTCTTTTGCCCGGGAGATGATGGACAGCAGGATACTGGATCCACCTCACGCCCAGTTCGGAAGCTCGCTCGGCGGTATGGTGAGCTTTCCGTACCACCTCGGCCATCACCATGTGTACGAGCTGGCCGGGCATCAGCTGCAATCCGCGGCCGCCGTTTCTTTCTCCATAGACGGATTACTGAACGGCTCGTGCGCCGCCTCGGTGGTGAACTCGAACCCGTTGCTTTCGTCTAGCTGCGCTATGAATGGAGATAACCAGCAGTATAAACTGACAGGTAAGCTACTGCTAACTCAATAATATCTGTTTCCTAAAACACCAGTGAAATGACATAGCGCTTGAAGGGATATTTAAACCTAATGCACAAACTAGTTCGGTGTCCTCTTTAAGATGTGTTCGGAACAAGAACGTCCTGATGAGACAAAGAACCGTTTACTCCGATTTGAAGAGTGATGCTTTCCGATTAAACATAAAATATATCACCGTTGAGATTATTTTGCATTTGCAGTTGTTGTTTTGGTAGCTTGCTAAACGTGTTTCTATTATTATTATTATTATTATTATTATTATTTCAAGTATTGTTACCAAATTGAAAGAAAACAAAGAGGCACCTAGCAAGGTTTTTTGCTGTTATGTATTATTATTATTATTATTATTATTATTATTATTATTATTATTTGAAGGTTCATATCCTCACATTTTCTTTGCACTGGTTGTAGATTCGAGTGATCCAGAAAAGGATAGTCCTGGATGTAAAAGAAGACGAACTCGCACCAATTTCACCGGCTGGCAGCTGGAAGAATTAGAGAAGGCTTTTAATGAAAGCCATTATCCAGATGTGTTCATGAGAGAGGCACTGGCTCTCAGGCTGGACTTGATAGAATCGAGAGTGCAGGTAAAAAATACAGATTATTTAATGCTGTGTTTATAATGCTGTGTTTGTGCTCACTAAATGGATAATTAGCGATTTAATTCTCCAGAGATGTGCTAATGCAAGTGTTCAATTGTGCATGTGAAACAGTCTTTTATGTCAACCAAAGAGGTTTTGTTTTGTTTTTACCCAAATAGCCTTTAATAGATTAATGTTTTTGAATTACAAAGTGGGTTAATGTTACATATCAGAATTTATGTATTCATGCAATTATATTGGTTTTCAGGCCCAAGTCTCCACCAGATCAAATTAATAACACGACTTGCATAAATACTATCAATAACTTATCTTAATTTCATGTCTACATTATTAAACTAGTTAATTTGCAAGCCGAAAATGTTGAACAAAAACATTTTATGTCAGTAAGTTCTCTCTTTCGTTGTTTTGTTTTTTCACAATCATGTGGTCCCTGTTTACATCATATAAATGAGAGGATCGAGGCCTATGCTTAAATTCGAAACCAAACACACCGATGCTTAAAAAAAACTTCCACAGCATGTCTTGGGTTTTATTTACATTTTGCATATTCTAATTCTGTTCAAGATATTTGCACCAGTGATGTTGCTGTAGATTTTTGTCAATGATGCCATTGTGTGAGGTTGCGTTCTTATCAACAAATATTTCATTATCTTTTTTTATTTAATTATGACTGTGCTCTTGTTAAATATTGTTGCGTGAAGCTAGGCCGTTAATTGCGGTTATAGTAATAGTTTGAGTCCTACTAAAAAAAATGAAAACCGCGTAAGTATTACAAGCAGAGCGTTTAGAATAAAAACACTAATGACACCCTTCCTTTTCTTTTCTTTAACCTTGCTTTTGCTTTTTTCTGCCCATTATTAAATTGTATTCAAAAATACACAGAAGCCTTTTTATGTCTATTATTATAAGACTAGTCATAAAATTAATGTTTTCTTAGCCACGTGTCACATATTGTTTTCAAAGCCACCGATACACAAAAGTGAAAATAAAAACAACTCCACATAGGGCCATTATCAGTGTTGATTTAACGCTTGTGTTTATATCAGTCCAGCTGTAAACAACTAAACAATAGGTTAATTTATCACCGTAGGTATTAATACAACACTGGGGATTAGAGCTGTGCACTGTGCACATTGGGCAAATGTTCATTAATGTCATGTTTAGCATATTAATATATTTTTATTGGGGATATGTTGGCATTGTTAATTATATTCATGTGGCTTGCAGTATAGGGCCTGATTGGTTTCAGATTATAATCTGTCTTTGCGAATTGTAGTAAACTGCAATCATTAATCGAATAATGCTAGGAACGAGAGATAAAGATTTTAATCGAATTACATCAATTAATAGATTATGTGACTTAAAGAACAAATGTTTGCAATCCAGCCGTTGGGTTTTTAGGAAAAACACATAACCTATTCAATTCATCTTTTTCAATAATCTGCAGGTGTGGTTCCAAAACCGCAGGGCCAAGTGGAGGAAAAAAGAGAACACGAAGAAAGGCCCAGGCCGACCAGCGCATAACTCTCACCCGACCACATGCAGCGGTGAGCCCATGGACGCAGAGGAGATCGCGCGGCGTGAGCGGGAGCGCCTCGAGAAGAAGAAGCGCAAGCAGGAGAAGCGACTGCTGCGAGCACAGAGCGGTAAACTGCTACCGGGTGACTTGTTTCACACGCCAGGCTCGGACAGTGACAGCGGGGTGTCTCATATAACGGACACAGAGCACCAGCAGATGCACTGCGACGCAGGTCACCGCCACCAAACGCAATCGAGCTGCGAGCAAACACCAAACCAAAGAAGCGCGGCGGCTGACGCGAGCGGATCCGAGCTGGACTTGTCGGACGGCGCTCATCAGGTGAATCCCACCAGATCGTCCAGCCTCCAAAAAGCCAACCCTTTTAGCGTGGAAAGCCTGCTGTCGGACTCAAGGCCGCGACGCAAGCCTACCGTCGATTTCCCTGTAAGCCCTGCGAGGCCTTTAATAGGCAAGGGGCACTTTTTGCTCTACCCCATCACACAGCCGCTCGGGTTTATCGTGCCACAGACTGCGCTAAAAGGTTCACCGGCGGGCACCGAGGCTGATCACGGCTCAAATGTTTCCATTGGCGACAAGGGAAACCCATCACAAATAAGCGATCAGGAGTCGAACAGTTTAAACCCAAGCGCAACAGCAATCAAAGGCCAGGTCAGCCCATCAGGCAAACTGTGTGCACTACAGTCCAGTCCAGGTCAAGCCTTCACCGGAAACTCACCTGGTGAAATAAGTCCGCAAGACAGAGAGTCCGATATCGCCAGTCCAAAGTCTCCTCTGTCCGACAAAAAGGAGCAGTCGTTAGTCATGTTTGATTATCCAAAGAGCTCCGAATCGGCTTCAACCCACACGGACACCGACAAAGACTTGGCTGATGTCGATATGGGATAATCAAGGAGTGTCAACTCACTGTCTGATACTTTTTTCCAAACCTTGACCGAAGAGGAAAAAAACACAATGACATATCAATACATCTCCTTCCCCCTTTTTTGCATTGACATATTTATGTTCTGATTAGGGAAAATATTTGTGTGAACACTTTGTGTATGTGTGTGGTGGGCTAAGTGTTTATTGGGAAAAATAGCAGCAGTACAGCATCAGCACCCTGTAAGAAATTGTAAAGAGAGCAAGACAAAACCTCAAACGTTGTAAAAAGAAGTATTAAAATATTTATATATGTAAGTTTTTCATAAATAAATCGATTGTATACAAGAACCTCTGCATGTGTACGACACTAAATAGCCTTTTATATTGTTGGTATAGGTAGTCTCCTGCTTTTAAAGGCCCAATGTTGTATTTTTATGTGTGTATTGCTTTAACAAATTTATTCATCTATAAGCCATGCTGAAATGAGGTTATGAGCCGGAGGCGAAAAGACCCGTTCGACTCCTGCAGAGTTTTGATATGAAAGTAATTATTTTCCCGGTGGCTACTGCAGGGATTCGGTTTATTTTAGCCCAAAGGGTTATAACACATTACCGATTTCCAGTGATATGAAATCACATAAACTTCCAAGAATAATAGAATTAGCATGAAAGGCTGGGGTGTCAAATTGAAATAGGAAAATAATAGCCCCGGCAGCTGGGAGTGTGTGTGCGCATATTGGAGAGGAGATGGGAATTCGTGGGGCGGAATTTTCATGAGCTTCCCCACTTTGTCCTGGCCCTTGTAGCCAGCTATATTAAGATAGATGTTCGATGATATCCCTCATTGTTCTGTCGCTTATATTGATGTCTCCGTGTTATCAGACTATTGATCATGCGTCGCCTGTAATAGGACGGGCGCAGCAAACGTGCCTATTTACAATAGCAGAACACATTTGTTCTAATAGGAATGGAGCTCCCAGGGGACGTTGCGGGGGCTCACAGACATCTGCGCCTGGACAACATTAACAATGTTGACCAGATCTAAAGCTGAGGCAAAAAAAAAAAAAGAAAAGAAAAGAAAAAGAGGCATAAAATAATACAGCACGAGCCGATCATTTTAAATTACACGTGGGCTATAACTGGTAAATATAGCATCAATAATACAGGACCAATGCCAGTAGGCTCTCTCTCTCTCTCTCTCTCTCTCTCTCTCTCTCTCTCTCTCTCTCTCTCTCTCTCTCTCTCTCTCTCTCTCTCTCTCCTCTCTCTCTCTCTCTCTGGTCATCGACGCGCATTTTATTGTTTTCTTAAATTTCCTACAGCCCTTCCAGCTCTCTTCTTATCTTGATTTGCAAATAAATTGAAAATAATCCGAGGGCCAGTGCTGCGTCTGAGGCGGCGTAAATGAATTTCTCAGCCCGTGTCCCTTTCAAAATATTTACATACATTTCACCAGGCCACTGATGTTAGCTCTGGAGCAGGAACAGACTAAGCATATGGAGTAGGCTACTAGCCAGGTAGCCAACAGAAAACATCGGCCTATAAAGAAAAACTGTTTTATGCGCGCACACACATTCACACAAAATCCCACCAAAGAGCCAAGACTGGGAATCAATCACAATAATCATGTAATGTTCACACACTCTAAGGCTGAAACAATGAACTGAATAATTCATTGCTCCTTTGTGTTTCTGATTAAGCAATTACTGAGCATCCGTCATCTCACCCCTATCTTAGAGTCGGGCGAGGAATATGTTCATTTCACTCAATGAATTGCCTTTTAGGTGAGCAGGGTAAAAACGATTTATTTTATTTATTTATTTATTTTATTATTATTTTCTTGAGTATTGTGGAGGTGTCCTTCAATTTATTGCTGTTTCTTTTTATCTGTGGCTCTGAGTAGAGCTCAGTAGTGATGGGGGGCTGTTCATGTTTAATTCATTTGCCGTCTGAATAGGAGGTATCGGTGGCTGCACACTGGTGGCCTTAAGGTGAAATTAGCGATTTGCTTAAGTAGTTAAGCTTTTGCCTGAAAGCAGCCTGCCGCACGACCCAAGACAAACTATCAATCGATACTGAGCCGCGCAGCCTCCAGGAGATGTGTCCTCCATGAATCACACTTTATGAATTCAATTTCTACCCGGAGAAGTTTTCAATTTGAACGGCGGATCATTATGGGAGAGTGTAAATTGTTTTTGCTCTATTATGCATCGGACGCCATCATTTTTCTTTCTAATTACGGAGGTGTCAGGTCGGGCTGTCATGCGGGCGCTGATTTTCAATTTAACTGATCATCATGCATTCATTTTCCCATTTGATAAATCTGCTATCTCGATGCCATGCCATGCCTGGAATGTTAAGAGAGGGAGAACAGCTAAGTAATGACTCTGTGTGTGTGTGTGTGTGTGTGTGTGTGTGTGTGTGTGTGTGTGTGTGTGTGTGTGCAGCAATAAGTGCAGATCAGGCAGCTAATTTAGCACCTCCTGATATTTCATCTCCATTTCTCATTTTCAACTCTCAAAGGAGTGCAAAGCAGCCCAAAGGCAGCTAGCTGATATTCAACAACACCAGCGTAAAACACACAGAGAGAGAGAGAGAGAGAGAGAGAGAGAGAGAGAGACGCACACATACGCGTAAAAACGCTTGTTTTCTTCAACAAGTCTTCCAAATTAGGATATCAAGCTTAATTAATGCTAATTGAGTTCCCCAATAAGTGTTATTTTTATTTAATACAATCAAATTCGAGCAATTAATTATAAAGGTGATTTCGAGAGGCTCATTTGCAACACCCTGGCTATCCTCTCCCTCTCGACATTGTATATTAATTTCTTTTGTCATTTCATATTTTCCCCCTCAAACTCAGGGGGTGATCCCGTTCCTGGAGGGGACGTGCCATGAGGTCTACTCCAATTAAGAAGATGCACTTCATTAGAGTACAGGCTGCTATGATAGCGAGGAAAGACGTGAGAAAGCGAGAGGACTATCTAGCAACCTGCTGTTGAACTCCATTCATTTGTGGATCAAGAATGGAATATTTCTATATGCTCCTTTTGCTATTTGTGTTAATGGAGCTATAAATTAATTATGGTGCTTTACCGTGGCCTGGCTGATGAAACTAGGCAAATAAACGTCCTGATTGATTAACACAGTTAAATTGGCTTTAGTGACCTTAGATAATTAATTGGTTTTAGAGGCCAAGATCTTTCATAAAGTCTTATAGCTGTTGATGAAGGTGCTGTGTTGTAAACAGCCATTCAATAACGCACATCATTGCTGCTCATTTCAGTCTGTTTAAAACGGTATTATTCCAAATGATATATGTTGAGAAGATTGGTTTTAATCAACAAAGTGCCAGAAGTTGATTCGTATCTTTGGGTGATCAAAGATGGAAAAGTGGATTCTAATATATATCGTATTATGAGTCGCCTATTACAGAATTGAAACACAATCTTAAAACGTGATATATACCATTCATAGGATTTTCACAGGGTGTTCAACGTGATGGAAAAATCAATTTAGGAATCTGCTTTAAAACAAGGCACGCGTCAATTCTTATCCAGACTCGCGTTTGCGTGCTGCAGATAAGAGTACCGAGGTCGGCCGGTGCATTAATGCTGAATTAAAATAATCCTAAAATGCATGGCAGAGGAGCCGCAGGAAAGAAGCCAAATGTCAAGTAGCGTTTTAAGTGATTGGGGGGAAAAAATCCAAGCAGCTCTGCTCCTCTTTGGCTAGCAACCCTTGAGCCTAGCCTCATCTCCCCAGTAATCACTCTGCACACTCCAGCTCTTATTACAATCAAAAGCAACTTTGCTATAAGCAACCCTGATAAATTGATGGATTATTGATCATAGGCCTCTCAGCATTGCGTGTCACAGGTCACCAGTGTCTGATTTCACAATCAAAATATGAAACCAGAAAGTAAAATAAGAGATTTGGGGGGAAAAAAATGAGATTAAATGTCTCCTATTATAAAAAAGTGAAAGTCCTAAACACATACACATTGTTCTGTAGTGTCAGAAACTGACACTATTCCATCCTGCATGGTCTTTGGGATCATTATATACAAAACAAGCAGTTTAGCATTGATATTCTCTTGTAATTATCGCCTTGTGAGGTGTGTTTCATTTTCTTGTTTGATATAATAAACCCCAGAGTTCTAACCAAATGGACTTTACTAGGGACATGTTCACCATCATTGTGAATCCAGGAATCAAAAAAACAAATTAAATAGTAAATCCAGATTGGATAACAACACTGTGTTTCAGCACAAGCACTTGCTAAAGCTCTGCCAGGTAAATGTTTTTATTGCTCTTTGATATCCATTAAGCTAAAAGTTAATGGATTTTTTCAAATGTTTGCTACACTTTTAAAATACAATTTTGTTTGCTTTCATATTCAATTAAAGATATACCAAATATGTAAAAATATGTAATTTTTATGTAATTACATACCAGCAAAAACACTGAGCTCACAGACCGAAAAATAAATAAGGATTATCTCATTACCTCATCATCTCATTTCAGAGCATGTCCTAAACAATAAGGACTTTTTGGTGCTCCTAGTCAGAAGTGGAGAGTATCTACGGACAGTGGTCCAAGAAGGACAAACCACAAACTGGCAACTGGGTGTTGGTGCTGAAGGTACATCACTGTTGACAGCAACAAATCCTATCCCGTATCATCCAAACGGACAGAAGAGCTACTGGGTACACATCACATAATTGTTTAGTGCCAAGTATGGGGCTGCCTAATTGCAGACCAGAGTTCTCGCCATGCTAACCCCTGTCCATGGTCAAAGGAACCTATGATGGGCGAGTGAATGTCACAACAGGACCTTGGGTCAATGGACAAATGTCTCCTGGTCTGATTAAATCACATGTAGGCAGGTACATTCAAAAATATTTGTACAATTACACATGAAGAATTTACTGTTCATATTGTACTTAAATTAAAAACAAAATATTTATCTACTGTAATTTTACCTACTGCTGTTAGAATATTCATCCATTTTATATGTGTTTATGCATCAATGGTTTAGAGGTCTAAACTGGAATTTCAACTAGACTTCCATTTCCAAATATATCAGTGTTACCCTTACATATATCAATACAATGAACTGGCATGAAAACCAATAACTGTTCCTCGATCAATAACATCAGTTTGGTTAAATCAACTTATTGATCCTCAAATGCTAAAATATAGTGCACTGACTGTACTTATGACTGAATTCAGTCCTGTGAGATTGAGGCTGTCCAATACAAAGGGCTCAAATAAATCTCAGTTGCAATAAGCATTGGATTCAATAAGTGTGCAATAAAGGCAGGATTTGGGAAGGCAATTAAGTATGTTTAGCCAAATGCCAAATGCATGGTGGACTTATCCATTTCGGAAACAACACCCATTGCAATTTGATAAGCAGAAACCAAGCCAGCTACTAATAATCGAAAAAGCTATATCTGTGTACAGGAAATACGTGAGCATGAGTTGACACTTCAGACTCATTTTCACATTGGAGCCGATTCATTAACAATTAGAAGTGAAAATGGAGCTGGGTGGGAAAAAGCCTTGGAGGGCCAGCACCTTTTTTCTTGCACTCATGTGGCTTGGTGATGGCTAAACCACTCACCGGTGATTTAGAAAGTGCTGTGTAAACAGGCATTTTGCTCCCCCTGTCTTCCCAGGGACTCCAAGCTCTAGAGGTTAATGAAGTGTGAAGTGTGAAAACTTCCAGAGATGGGATGAGTTAAACAGTGTTTCCAGATGTTAAGGCAACACTGTCCAAATCTATTTGGACCTGTCAGCCCTTTATAGGTCGCAAATTACTCTAGTTATGGGTGAGATAAATAAACTGTATTCTGATCATTTACTGGAATCTTCCAACCTAGGCTCCCTGCTGGACCTGACTGTCTTTATAGCTTTGTTTTATAAAGGAATATAATCCAAAATTGGATGTTATATGACTTATCCAACTGTGATTCACTGGGAGGAATTGCTAGTCACTCTGAAGTTCTTCTGTGGTTTCAAACACTTTTTAACATCACCTGCTTGAAACCACATCATTATTTAGTGATTTTTTAAATCTCATTACTAGCCCTAAATTGCCCCTGTCCCAATTTTCTTTTTGTTACAGGCCTGAAATTCAGGAATTGATGTTTATTAGCAAATTAACTGAAGTTGACCAGACAAAACATGGATATATATTGAGTTGATACTGACAAAAGGGGGAAAAAAATCTAGGAAATCACATTGTAGGATTTTGAAAGAATTTAATTGTAAATTATGGTAGAAAATAAGTATTTGGTCAATAACAAAAGTTCAACTCAATACTATGTAACATAACCTTCGTTGGCAATGACAGAGGTCAAACATTTCCTGTATGTCTTCACCAGGTTGGCACACACTGTAGCTGGTATTTTGGCCCATTCCTCCATGCAGATCTCCTCTAGAGTAGTGATGTTTTGGGGCAACACGGACTTTCAACACCCTCCACCAATTTTCTATGGGGTTGAGGTCTGGAGACTGACTAGGTCACTCCAGGACCTTGAAATGCTTTTTACGGAGCCACTCCTTCATTGCCCAAGCGGTGTGATTGGGATCATTGTCATGCTGGAAGACCCAGCCATGTTCCATCTTCAATGCTCTCACTGATGGAAGGAGATTTTACCTTAAAATCTCATGATACATGGCCCCATTCATTCTTCTCTTAACACGGATCAGTCGTCTTGTCCCCTTTGCAGAAAACAGCCCCAAAGCATGATGTTTCCACCCCTATGCAGTAGTATGGTGTGGTGTTCTTGGGATGCAACTCAGCATTCTTCTTCCTCCAAACATGACTAGTTGAGTTTTTTACCAAAAAGTTCTATTTTGGTTTCATCTGACCATATGATATTCTCCCAATCCTCTTCTGGATCATCCATATACTTTCTGGCAAACTTCAGATGGACCTGGACATGTACTGGCTTAAGCAGGGGGACACGCTTGGCATTGCAGCATCTGATTCCCTCTCTGCATAGTGTGTTACTGATGGTAGCTTTGTTACTTTGGTCCCAGCTCTCTGCAGGTCATTCATCAGGTCCCTCCATGTGGTTCTGGGATTTTTGCTCATCGTTCTCATGATCATTTTGACCCCACGGGATGAGATCTTGCGTGGTGCCCCAGATCAAAGGAGATTATCAATGGTCTTGTATGTCTTCCATTTTCTTACAATTCTCCCACCAACCTGCTTGCCTATTGTAGATTCACTCTTCCCAGCCTGGTGCAGGTCTACAATTTCCTAGTGTCCTTCGACAGCTCTTTGGTTTTGGCCATGGTTGAGTTTGGAGACTGTTTGAGGCTGTGGACAAAAAGGTCAAAAAGGTGCCATTAATACAGGTAACGAGTGGAGGACAGAAGAGCTTCTTAAAGAAGACGTCTGTTAGAGGTCTGTGAAAGCCAGAAATCTTGCTTGTTTTTTGGTGACCAAATACTTATTTTCCACCATAAATACAGTGCATTGCAAAAGTATTCAGCCCCCTGGAACTTCAACCTTTTGCCACATTTCAGGCTTTAAACGTAAAGATATGAAATTGTAATTTTTTGTGAAGAATCAATAACAAGTGGGACACACTCCTGAAGTGGAACAAAATGTATTGGATATTTTAAACTTTTTTTAGAAATAAAAAACTGAAAAGTGGGGCATGCAAAATTATTCAGCCCCTTTAATTTCAGTGCAGCAAACTCACTCCAGACGTTCAGTGAGGATCTCTGAATGATCCAATGTTGACCTAAATGACTGATGATGATAAACAAAATCCACCTGTGTGTAATCAAGTCTTTGTATAAATGCACATGCTCTGTGATAGTCTCAGAGTTCTGTTTAAAACGCAGAGAGCATCATGAAGACCAAGGAACACACCAGGCAGGTCCGAGATACTGTTGTGGAGAAGTTTAAAGCTGGATTTGGATACAAAAAGATTCCCCAAGCTTTAAACATCTCAAGGAGCACTGTGCAAGCCATCATATTGAAATGGAAGGAGTATCAGACAACTGCAAATCTACCAAGACCTGGCCCGACCGTCCCTCTAAACTTTCAGCTCAAGCAAGGAGAAGACTGACCAGAGATTGCAGCCAAGAGGCCCATGAACACTCTGGATGAACTGCAGAGATCTACAGCTGAGGTGGGAGGACTCTTGTCCATAGGACAACAATCAGTCATACACTGCACAAATCTGGCCTTTATGGAAGAGTGGCAAGAAGAAAGCCATTTCTCAAAGATATCCATTTAAAAAGTCTCATTTAAAGTTTGCCAAACATTGTGGAAGAAGGTGCTCTGGTCAGATTTGAAACCAAAATCGAACTTTTTGGCCACAATTGCAAAACGTTATGTTTGGCGTAAAAGGCAACACAGCTCATCACTCTGAACGCACCATCCCCACTGTTCAAACATGGTGGTGGTGCAGCATCATGATTTGGGCCTGCTTTTCTTCAGCAGGGACAGGGAAGATGGTTAAAATTGACGGGAAGATGGATGGAGCCAAATACAGGACCATTCTGGAAGAAAACCTGTTGGAGTCTGCAAAAGACCTGAAACTGGGACGAAGATTTATCTTCCAACAAGACAATAATCCAAAACATAAAGCAAAATCAACAATGGAATGGTTCACAAATAAATGTATCCAGGTGTTAGAATGGCCAAGTCAAAGTCCAGACCTGAATCCAATCGAGAATCTGTGGAAAGAGCTGAAAACTGCTGTTCACAAACGCTCTCCATAAAACCTCACTGAGCTCGAGCTGTTTTGCAAGGAAGAATGGGCAAAAATTTCAGTCTCTTGATGTGCAAAACTGATAGAGACATACCCCAAGAGACTTGCAGCTGTAATCGCAGCAAAAGGTGGCGCTACAAAGTATTAACGCAAGAGGGCCGAATAATTTTGCACGCCCCATTTTTCAGTTTTTTATGTCTAAAAAAATGTTTAAAATATCCAATAAATTTCGTTCCACTTCACGATTGTGTCCCATTTGTTGTTGATTCTTCACAAAAAATTACAATTTCATATCTTTATGTTTAAAGCCTGAAATGTGGCAAAAGGTTGAAAAGTTAAAGGGGGCCGAATACTTTTGCAATGCACTGTATATGTAATATATATAGTTAATCAGGACACTGTAGCTGGGTGGCCTTTATGGAAAACAATCACTGCACCTACTCTAGAATGTCATCATCATAGTTTTAGGTTAAAAAGTATAAAAGATGTTCCTCTTACTTATTTTCACACTACTTCTAGTCACATTCACTGTAAACAGTGAAGACTAGCCAAAATTCAATATTTGTAATAATATGCAGGGATGTGACATATGAGACAGCTGATCAGTTGGTTTGAAGACAACGTTTAGGAGGATGTCGGTGTCTTCAGCCATAAATAAAGCAGCAGTCACTGCAGACAAAAACAGATTCTGTGCTTCTTCCTCTCTCTGATATTTCAAATTTTGCAAAGATGCTGCAAGGTATTTTGCTTGGTGTTTGTGTGTGTGTGTGTGTGTGTGTGTGTGTGTGTGTGTGTGTGTGTGTGTTGGAGGGTTAATAAAATAAGTGAAACTGATAACTGCAGAGGTAAATTGTTATAGCTGGCAGGATGTGATTATAAAATTGTAGTCATTTTATACAAATTAAGTTTGATGTGGAACCTAGTCTCTGCTAGAATAATATACTTCTTTTTCCTTGTAATACAATTTCCAAAACTGAAGGTCTACAATAACACGGTGCTGTCCCCCTGTCATAGTTATATTCATTATTACTGCTGAATGACTGTGTGATTTACACATATGATTGGAGCTGATTTTATATCATAGATAATACAACCTATGTTTTAGTATAAAATATTATTTACAGAGTATTTTGCCACTTTGAAAGGGAGGCCTAAAATAGCTATCAATATAAGCCCATTTATGTAAATGTTTTTATCTAATGTTGCAAATGTTGGTATGTAGGTCTAAATGAATCCACCAGCTGAAAAACAACACAAGCTTATCATAGTGCACCACTGGTAGTATGACTATATAATAATACAACAGAAAAAGGCTTACTTGCACCCCAAAGTCATACTAATGACTAAAATGCCATTGTGCTAACTCAGTCACACTACCAGTGTTAAACAGTTGTCAAAGTAGCCAACATGGGGCTAATTAGTCATTCCAATGTCTTTGAATTATGGGAGGAAACTGAAGGAAACCCACACAGACATGTGGACCTCATGCAAACTTCACACAGGCGGAGCCCGAGGTCGAGATCAAACCAGAGCCACTGGAGTTGTGAAGCGACAATGCTAACCGCTGCATGGTTGTGTCGCCCCATACATTCTTGTACTTTGCTTAAATTAATTCAATGAAATGAATTATTTTGGATTACTACAGCACATTGTTCAGTATTTGTTAATGGTTAAGAAACACATTTATGCTAATAAAAATCAGGATGTATAGTATATAGCTTCATAAGTATATGACCGTAACCCTAACCCTAACCCTAACCCTAACTGCTATTCTTTGTGTGATTTCGATTTTGGAGTCATTGAAAAGTAAAATAATAAGGTAATATGAAATAAACCAGAGAATACATAGTTGGCTGCATCCTGAATAAATTATGTACTCCTAAAACTGGAATATGTAGCATGTCAAGTTAGTACACTGTCAACTGTATTAATGCAGTTACTCATGATACACTGTATGTATTTAAAGTAATAATTGTTAACTTATGAGCTATGAAATACAGTGGTGCTTGAAAGATTGTGAACCGTTTAGAATTTTCTATGTCTGCATGAATATGACCCTAAACATCATCAGATTTTCACACAAGTCTGAAAAGCAGATAAAGAGAACCCAGTTAAACAAATGAGACCAAAATATTATACTTGGTCATTTATTTATTGAGGAAAATGATCCAATATTACATATTAGTGAGTGGCAAAAGTATGTGAACCTCTAGGATTAGCAGTTCATTTGAAGGTGAAATTAGAGTCAGGTGTTTTCAATCAAAGGGATGACAATCAGGTGTGAGTGGGCACCCTGTTTTATTTAAAGAACAGGGATCTATCAAAGTCTGCTCTTCACAACACATGTTTGTGGAAGTGTATCATGGCACAAACAAAGGAGATTTCTGAGGACCTCAGAAAAAGAGTTGTTGAAGCTCATCAGACTGGAAAAGGTTACAAAACCATATCTAAAGAGTTTGGACTTCAAAGATCCACAGTCAGACAGATTGTGTACAAATGGAGGAAATTCAAGATCATTGTTACCCTCCCCAGGAGTGGTCGACCAATAAAGATCACTCCAAGAGCAATGCGTGTAATAGTTGGCCAGGTCACAAAGGACCCCAGGGTAACTTCTAAGCAACTTCAGGCCTCTCTCAACATTGGCTAATCTTAATGTTCATGAGTCCACCATCAGAAGAACACTGAACAACAATGGTGTGCATTGCAGGCTTGCAAGGAGAAAGCCACTGCTCTCCAAAAAGAACATTGCTGCTCGTCTGCAGTTTGCTAAAGATCACGTGGACAAGCCAGAAGGCTATTGGAAGAATGTTTTGTGGACGGATGAAACCAAAACAGAACTTTTTGGTTTAAAAGAACAGCGTTATGTTTGGACAAAGAAAAACACTACATTCCAGCATAAGAACCTTATCCCATCTGTGAAACATGGTGGTAGTATCATGGTTTGGGTCTGTTTTGCTGCATCTGGGCCAGGACAGCTTGCCATCATTGATGGAACAATGAATTCTGAATTATATCAGAGAATTCTAAAGGAAAATGTCAGGACATCTGTCCATGAACTGAATCTCAAGAGAAGGTGGCTCATGCAACAAGACAACGACTCTAAGCACACAAGTCGTTCTACCAAAGAATGGTTACAGAAGAATAAAGATAATGTTTGGAATTTCCAAGTCAAAGTCATGACCTTAATCCAATCGAATTGGTGTGGAAGGACCTGAAGTGAGCAGTTAATGTGAGGAAACCCACCAACATCCCAGAGCTGAAGCTGTTCTGTAGCTTTTTCCTGTAGAAATTCCTCCAAGCCGGTGTGCAGGACTGATCAACAGTTACAGGAAACATTTAGTTGCAGTTATTGTTGCACAGGGGGATCACACCAGATAATGAAAGCAAAGGTTCACATACTTTTGCCACTCACTAATATTAGATTAATTTAATTTAGATTAATATTGGATCATTTTCCTCAATAAATAAATGACCAAGTAAAGGCTACAGATTGATCTCTAATAAGTTTTGACATGACCAATCTATAGTCCAACAGCAGATTGTGAACAAATAGAGGAATTTCAAGATCATTGTTACTTGGCTGACCAACAAAGATCACTTCAAAAGCAAGACATGTAATAGTACAGATGTTCACAAAGAAACACAGGGTAACTTTTAAGCAACTGAAGGATTCGCTCACATTGGCAAATGTTAAAGTTCATGAGTCCACCATCAGAAGAACACTGAACAATAATGGTGTGCATGGCAGGGCTGCAAGGAGAAACCCACTGCTCTCCAAAAAGAACATTGCTGCTCATCTGCAGTTTGCTAAAAATCACATGGACAAGCCAGAAGGCTATTGAAAGAATGTTTTGTGCACGGATGATACCAAAATAGAACTTTTTGGTTTAAAAGTTCACGAGAACACTGCACAACAATGGTGTGCATGGGAGGGCTGCAAGAGAAGAAAGCACGTTATGTCTGAAGAATTAAAACAGTACATTCCAGGATAAGAACCGTATCCCATTTGTGAAACATGGTTCAGGACATCTGGGTCAGGATGGTTGAATGAATTCTGAATTATACCAGCAAATTCTAAAGGAAAATGTCAGGACATCTGTCCATGAACTGAATCTCAAGACAAAATGGGTCAATGTAGCAAGACAAGAACTCTAAGCACACGAAGTAAATGCTCTACCAAATAATAAATGAAGTAAAATAAAGTTAATGTTTTGGAATGGCCAAGTCAATGTCCTGACCTTAATCTAACAGAAAGGTTGTGAAAGAAGGACTGATCAACAGTTATGGAAGCATTTAGTTGCACTTGTTGCTGCAGAGGGGAGTCATATCAGATACTGAAAGCAAACATTTACATACTTTTGCCACTCACAGATATGTAATATTGGATCATTTCACCCAATAAATAAATAACCAAATATAATATTTTTCTGCCAGATGTTTAATTGGGCTCTCTCTCTGCTTTTAGAACTGGTGTGAAAATCTGTCGTTTTAGGTCATAATTTTTGAGAAACAGAAATTGATGAAGGGCTCACCAACTTCCAAGCACCACTGTATGTTATAATGCATAAAGATTGTTTTAATCTTTGTAAAGAAAGATTCAAACTGCAGCAGAATACTGACCTAAAACATCTTAAAACTACTTGAAGAGCAAAGACACATCAAGGTGTGCTGACCATCAAGGATTTTCTCCATAGAGCAAAGGCTGTTGTAGCAGCAAAAATGGGGAGCAGGGGGCAAACCATACTAAAACCATACAGAAAACCCATATTTTGGATGTAATATTTTGGGTGTCCACAAACTTTTGTCTGTGTAGTGTATAATCATATGGTGCCTAGACCACAGAACACAGGCTGCAGGTGTATGCATGCCTTGGACAGTACACCTGTCCACCACAAGGCTGGCGGTGGTTGCAATTGTACCAGTTGTACCTGTGTGTGACATCCAATCCATCTAAAAAGCACTTTTGACACATAGGGGATATTCAGTCAGCTTTTTTTATCTCATAGTGAAAAAAACAAATCACATTTATGACACCAAAAATTTTGTTTAATAGCCTAAAAAATAAATTCCATTATTTTAATTAATGGCATATTTTTTCCAGATCAAGTAGAGGAAAAATTATGGAATCATTCAATGTTGACGAACAAATTATGGAATCACCTTGCATTCTGCATTTCTAAATACCGAAACAAGTCTAAAATACAAATTAGTCTGCAGTTAAATGGAAGTGTTTACAGACCTCCATGAGCTGTTGGACTTGGCTAATTGAGAGAAAGCAAGCCCCAGCAAGAGAGTTGATAACTGAAACAATGGAAAGGAGTCCTATACTCCTTCAAGAAGAAATCCAACACAAAGTAGCAAAATCAAACAGAGTCCAAATGTATTTCCCAGTCAGTTGTGTCTAAAATTTGGTACAAGTCTAAACAAAATGAGACGTTTAGAAAAAGGGAAACATACAGACAGACTAAGGAGCACATCAAAGCATCAGGATAAAAAACTTACAGAAATATGTCTTGAAAATAAAAATTACACCACAACACAAATGAAAAACAAATCTTGCTTGGACAAGGAGATAATGCTGAAATGATTGTCTGGTACTCTTCTAATGAAGCATAGCGATGACTGCCTGAGGAAAACAATCACATTTCCTCACTTATGATATGGAGTCTGATGTCAGGTAAAAGACCAGGGCAGGGGGCAAGCATTACTTCAATTAGGTCAATGCACAGTCGTATATTAAAAGTTTGAAGACTTTTCTCATTCCATTGATAATTGGTTTGCCAACAATTAAGTCATTTTTCAGGAAGATAATACATCTTTCCACAGAGCAAAAAGTGTCATAGCTTTCTTCTCAAAAAGGCCTGAATGACATGGCCAGAAAACAGTTGAAAAGTTATGGTAGGAATTTTAAAAACTGGTCCATGATAAGGCTCTAACCTGCAAAGCTAAGCGGTCAACCACAATTTCATAAAGCTGGAACCAGCTGGATATAAACAATAAACAACTGTTTTCAATAGTGCAGTCCATGCTTCAAAGAATTCAGGCTTTCATGAAAGCTTGAGGTGGAGTAACAAAGTACTACCTTATTTTTCGGACCATAAGGCGCACTTAAAATCCTTTAATTTTCTCAAAAATCGACAGTGCGCCTTTAAATGCGGTGCGTCTAATGTATGAATTAATTCTGGTTGAGCTTTCTGACCTAGAACCGATTGTAGATGGTACACGACGCTCATAAATGTGTCAAAATGTTTTAGCACGGTCTTGGTAAGTTACGAAGCTTATGGCCACCGTAGTCAGGAACATAGCGGAGTAATACGGTATGTGCTTCAGCATTAGGGTACGTGCATTCATTCATTCATTTTCGAAGCGGATTTCAAACTCAACGCTATCAGTCACAACATGGACATAGAGCAGCTGCAAGAGAATTCAACATTAACGAATCAATGATACAGAAGTGGAGGAAGCAAGGTACTGCGCCAGGTAAAGACCAAACTGAGCTTCCGACGGAACTTAAGAGTTTTGTTTCATTTCATGCGTCTTATAACCCGGTGCGCTTTATGTATGAAAATATACCCGTTAGCAGCCGATCGTTGATATTGCGCCTTATAATCCGGTGCGCTTTATGGTCCGAAAAATACGGTAATTGTGATTCCATTTTTTTAGTTATTCCATAATTTTGTCCTGTATCTGATCTGGAATCACTTTGCCTTTAATTAAATAAACTGTATTTCATTTGATTGAATTAAGCTTTGTGAAGCCAGAATGTTTAGCTATTATGCAAAACCTGTTTGGTGTCAGATCTGTGATTTGCTTATTTGCTATGAAGTAAGAAAGCTGGACGAACATCCTACAAGCGTACAGATTCAGTGTGCCAAGGGAATAGATTCACAGGTAAGTAACATTAACGTAAGATACAGTTAATTCACAAGAACGCGTTGTCTGCTTTACATGAGCCTACATTTATTAGTATTTTTCCAGTCTTGGACTGTCCAGTGATGCTGTGCTAAGTGTAGACTCCGATTTCAGTTCTTGGCTATTGTAGTGAAACCCAGTGGGATATTTGGTTGTTGTAGCCCATTCACCTAAGTGTCTGATATGCTGTCAGTTCAGATATGCTTTTTTGATCACCATCATTGTAAAGAGTGTTTATTCAAGTAGATGTAGCCTTAGTGTCGGCTTAAACAAGTCTGGTGATTCTCCCCTGACCTCTTGCATCAACAACACATTTCCTCGTACATTTAATTAATCAATTAATCGATTAATTAATCAATCGATTAATTAATTAAGTCAATAGCCATTATGTTTTTTTTGCTGAACAAAGTAGGCTCAGAACATATTTTGGAAACACTAGAATCCAAGTATATAGTAAAACCCAAGACCCAAGTCACCTAGTAAAACCAATATTATATTATCTTTTATGAATACCATAATAGTCTTTAAATGACTTGTCATGTGCACGTTTCTGCTTCCAAACGTTCCCGCCAAATCTTTAAATGCAAAAAATACAAATGCACTCCACGTATTCTCAAATGCACATTACTGTACTGTAAGTTTAATCCTCAGACTGTCAGGTGGCAAAAAATTCTATGTTCTTAGAAACCTGGAATGAATTGGGAAACTAAAAGTTGAGCAGTATTTTATTTATATTTGATGTCCTCAGGGAAATAGTGTCCAACTGCGCCTGAAATATAACTATCAAAGCATCCTGTAGAGGAGCATGTTTTAGTCCTGTTGCTGGTCCAATCGATCACATTAGAGAAAAGGAAGTGGGAAGATGTGACAGCCTAGAAACAATTCAATACTGACATGCTCTGTCTGAGAGCTGCTAATACACTACTTACCAGACAGAAGAAAAACCACAACACACACGCACACACCTTGTTCTAGCCCAGAAAGTGAGTGAGATTAGTCATAAAGATTCCTATTGTACACTGGCTGAAGAAAATTAGAGATGAAAGTAAGATAATAGCAGTAGTAGTTACCACTCTGAAGTGTGACCATAACTATCAGTGGTCCCAGACCACTGTGGATTGATTTTCCTGTTGCTCTCTTGCTGGCTAAAGGAGAACCGGAGTACCGTATGATAATAATTTCAGCGGTTTAGGTTTCATTCAATTTTTTTATTTTTTATTTCATGTACTTTGAACTGTCAAGACTACACGGCAGCATTTTTATTTATTTATTTATTTTGGAAACTGGGAAGCTTCTAGGAAGCTACTGTGACTGACTGGACCCACAATGCAGATACCAGAAGCAGAACAGAGATTCAGCCTCTAATGACATGATAGAGGAAAGATGTGCAGAGCAGCAAGGAAAATCAAAGTAAAAATGCAGGATCGACAGGAAACAGGATCGACAGGAATTGGGTGCAGAAGATTCTAGCAGGTGCAAGGGTCAAACGAACAGGATTTATTCCACTCAGGACAAGAGGTTGCCAACAGGGACGTCACTAGAGATTTATGAATAGGGGGGCTAAGTTTTGACTAGGAGGGCCTAGAGGTAAGCCCCCTAGCATGATTAGGACAATGACCCAAATGGCCTGCATTATGAAAGTAGCATAAAATTTGGAAAAAATAAACTATTTGGAGAAATTGCCTCATAGCAGAAAATGTCTTTGAAGAGACATATCATTCAAAGTTTTTTTTAGGTACAGATCATATATGACTTCTACAGTTCATCTACTAACAAGAGGTACAGATCAAGCGAAGATACAAGCAATGTTACTGCAGTAGCAGGTCCTAAATTCACTACTCAAACACTGAGAACAAGCAAATGTGCATCTGCTCTGTAGCTGCATTCATGTTTAATAACCTGAATGACTGAATTTTTAGGACAATGAGACATTTGACAGCAGAAAATAAATTTCTCATTTTATGTTTTATTTATTTTCACACAAGCAAATATAGACAACTAAAGGTTCACTACACCACCAGCCAGAGGATGAAGGGCTATTGGTAAAACCCCTACAAAAAGGAATGAACCAAGAAGTGGCAGTACCAGTCAAAATACCTTTTTAAATCTAATAGCAATATATCAAATAACTTTCATTATGAGAAATCTATTTATAGATCTATTTAACATTT
Organism: Ancistrus triradiatus; assembly: GCA_025084515.1. Lineage (NCBI taxonomy): Eukaryota > Metazoa > Chordata > Actinopteri > Siluriformes > Loricariidae > Ancistrus > Ancistrus triradiatus. Next base: position 83,703 of record JAJAGP010000343.1, on the reverse strand, counting down.
ATTTTCATTCCCTGCCTTTACTAACACATTATTTTTTTAATCAAATGCCAACTAAACTTATTAAAGTGTTTTATTTAAACTGTGAAAATCCTCTCATCTGATTGGCCTTTGTGGGAGCTGGTGCCTTTACAAAAAAAACTGTCTTACAACCATCTACAGGTAGAAGAATAATATAAATATATTTCAATATACTGTAAAATCAATATTATCATTGAATATGAACAACTGTTAACTTATTAGAATCATGTAAGTGTAAAATATACAGTTATAAAATCAAGACAGACCAAGCCATCCATCTATGTCTGCCCTAAATTCTGCAATGTTTAAATTAAACTCTTTAATTGGCTTTTTCAGTAGGCTAACTTTACATTCATCAATCATCAGGGTTCCTCTGCTAACATAATGAAATATCCACTAATGCATCAATGAGTTTCATGTTGGTTAATAAAGGTCTGTAACACATTCAAATAACGTATTTTGTGTAACGTAAAAACAGGAGCTGGGACTAACAGGTTAGTAAGGTGGCTGGGCATATACCTGTATGGTGGAGAAATGAAGGTTTTTCTGTTTTGACCATCATAAGAAGAGTCAAAGACAGCCTTGAATGCTGTCACAAAGTCCATAAATGCTAAGGAGTTGATATCAAAGCTAGAATGCCATGCTTTAACCCCACAACATAGTATACCTTGGCAGCATCTGTGAAAATGTGAGTGGACATTGCCGGAACACCCCCTGGACTTACATAATAACCCTTTGCACTAGTCCAGGTCGCCATGAAAAGACTCAGGGTCAGTTCCATATGACTCTCTGGGCAAAGGCTGCATGGCTAGCCAGGAACTGGTTGGTGAGTCAGCTGAGCCTGGTGGGGAAGACCAGCTGGAGAAGTAGGAAACAGATGTTCCGGCACTTGCTTGGTGTGAGCTGACACTTACTGCGACAATTCAGGTTGCTCTCCCTCAAGACCTGGATCAGTTACTCATGCTGCCCGAGCAGGGCAAAAAAGCAGACAAGGTGCAGCAGATCCTAACACAAACCTTTGTCTCAACATTCTGACAATTCAGTTTAAACCTAGCCTGATTTTAGTATAGACATTAAAATATACAGTGGTACCTCGGTTCTCAACCACCTCAGAACTCATCGAATTCGGTTCTCAACACATTTTGACTAGAAAAATGTGTCTATGTTCTCGTCGCTTGCTCGGTACTCGGTGCACTTTCTTATGAGTCGAGCCGTCCAACTCGTTCCAGTGATTCAGTGATTCAGTCTCACAATAGCTGTTAATCAGTGAAGATCTCCACTGTATTTATCGTGTTTTTCTTTATTTTTACATCTACAATACTATATTCTTAGTGCAAATAGGTCCCATGGGTGCGAAAATAGCTGACGATTACAGCCAACCAAAAGGAAATGTAGGACCGAGTACTCCAGGTCACTTTCAGGTTGAGCAATCAGCATTAGCAGCTAGCGCCCTGAGTTCCCCAATAGAGTAAGTGTTTTGCTTTTACTTTTCACTTTCAATCCATTACTCACTAAATTACATGAGATTTTTCAATACCTTATTATAAAATTTTGTGTTAGGCTCTGCTGTGATGCAGATGCAGAGACTATATTAAACTCATTGGTTCATGACACATACTTATGATGGATTTGTCAGAACATATCCCCTTCATAAATCAGCTGTACACTACAACTCCATTAATCCATATACTGCCTTATACAGTGTGGATTTTCTGGGGGTCTGGAACAAAATCATTCAATTTACATTATTCCTTATAGTAAAAATTTGCTTGATACTTGTCGTTTTTGGTTCTCGACATGCCTTCTGGAACAAATTAACAACAAGAACTGAGGTACTACTGTATTCTGTTCAAATATTAGCAACCACGTAATTCATTATTCTACATTAAATTCTGTATGCATATAGTATATGCCTTACTACAGCATGTTCTCACTCTGTTGTAGAAGCGCAGACATACATTAGGCCTTAGATCTAGCACTGATCTAGAGATATTTTGGCTCAGGAAAGCTGTAATTTCATTCAATTATCCCACTGTCTTGCCATGTTGAAAATGCCTCTGGTGTGCATGTGGTGGATTAATCCTTGGACCTGGTGGTCAGAAAATCCAGCAAAGAGCAAGATCTCAAAACACTGACAACAACAGCACATTTTGTAATTCTACATTGTTGCCCTAAGATCAGGTGTTGATAAACAGCTATTTGTTTCCCTAAATGAACTGTTTGGTTTATGGTGTCGGGTAGATTGAAGGTTTACATAGTAAGAAAAACAAACCACATTATTTGAACTTAAACCCACTGGAACCTCATGCAATTTCAAATCATCTTTGTCATTTGATTTAGTGGTATAGTGCCATAATTATGGAAGTAGCAATTCAGATAATTGGTGGTTGTTTTTTATCTTTGTTCAACAGGCCTAGAAGACTCACATTCGTGAGTCTAACTAACTGTCAAAGCTTTCTCTATTACACATTCAGCAGAGGCACTTGTGCAGAAATGGTGAGAAAATGAAGCCCTTACCACAGCAGCCCAAAGATTATTATCTTTATCGGCAGTTAATCTTCTAAGGTCAAGATAAAAGCCGAGTGTGAAAGTGAACTCGTTGTGTCCCCAATTAAGCACAAAGTCCGAGGGAAGTAGAGTAGAGTGACAGAGCAATATTCAGATTAGCCTGCTGCCTAGTCCCTGCAGTGAAGGGGAGAATAGAAAACAACACAATTAAATTATGACACCTGACACTTAGACCTTACCTCGGTGTAAAAAAAAAAATCCTAATAGACTAAGTGAAGAAAGTGAGGTGCTGTCAGGTGATTACTGTTTGATCACATGCATTAGCACATTCCAAAATCTCTCTTGTGAGTCTTTTCCCCTTTTGTTTAGGACTGCTTAAAATAAGGGACATTAATGGTAACTTTTTCATGCCTTCACAAGTTTTAAGTGAGTTGACTAGTGAGAGAACAAGACGTTGTAATGTGAGCATTATAGGGCCAATGGTTTGTGTAGAATCTGCAGTCCAGACTTATTCCACTTTCTTAACTTTGGAACATGTGCTGCCGAAAAATACCTAGGTGCAAAATAATATGGTGGCCAAACGTAAATTGGCACCAAACACGAAAATGACCCCTTGTGGTCTCTCAGATAATCAACCCTTCAGTGCACAACAAACATTAATGAACATTACAAATCTGTTACCTCAGAGAAAAGAGGACAAAGTGTGCACCCACACATTTACACACACAAATAACACCTACACAATCTCACAACTCTGGGGACAGTAGTGGGCTTATGATAAGGGATTCATGTGATAAACCATAAAAAAACATGTTTAATTGCTGCTAATACGAATGGAGGATACAGTACAACTACTGTCTATTATCTGGAGTCTTCTGTAAGCCAACAGTTGAAACTATATACATTTTCATACATGCAAACGTGATGAAAGGAATTACACAATACAACATGTGCTAGTTTCATATGTCCACTCTAGCATTAATGAGCATTTGTGGCCAAGTTCAACAACTGTTTGCCAACGATACCAGGGTTGTGCTTTAAGTGAAAGTACTTGTCCTGCACTGAGAGATTAGCATAAAAGACAGTAGTAATGGAGACAAGTGGATGAAAAATGGACTATATTAACTACCCAAAGAAAAATCTACAGCTGTGGACACAATACATGAAATAAGGCATAGTAATTGTGGGAATACCACTGAACACTGTGGTTAATAGAAGATAAGAATGGAATGAAATTTGACATCACCATCACAGAAGATAGACAGAAGTAGTTAGAAACTGGAGGATGGGTTTGGGACCGAAAGTCTGTTCTGTTAATTACAGTTCCGTCTCCTCTCCAAATCTCTAAATTAGCTTTGCTGAAATGATCTGCGTTCGTGGAACAGTGAAAGGAATCAATTTGCATGCTAAATATAACCCTGCAAAATCAATGAAGGGGCAGTTTTAATATTTTCACCACTTAAGATAATGGTGGGCACCACTGCTAAATTTTGTCCTAATGGATCTTTTAAAGACAAATTATGGTTTTCAGTGGAAAAAAAGATTACAATGCGCAGTTCTATATCTATCACTCTTCCTCATTAAGGAGCGTGAAAAGCAAAATTATACTTTACTGCGTTTGCGCTAACATGTTTTAAGATCACGCTGTTTTCATTTAGATGATTTCCCCTTTTCTATGTGCCAATATAAATACTCTGGAAATTTTTGGTTCCAATTAAAAATCCAAGGTTTTTTCAACATGCTAAACTTTCCAGCAAGGAGAAAATGACATTAGTCTACCCGTGACATAAACAAGCCCATTCTTACCAGACAGCCTAAGCTACAATAATCATATTTTCTTAACATTTGTGCACACCCTAAGCCCATATGTACACGTATGGTGTGTTGTATACCAGAGTGTATTTAGTCTTCTGCTCCATAGGGCCATACCAGATGGATGGTTCCTCAAGGTGATTCTTTTTTTTTTCGTTTAGTTGAGCTGCATTGATTCGGTAGCAGCAGGCAGATGTCACACAGGTGCTGAACAGTGCTCAGTGACTTTGCTATCCCATTCCCATTTAAATTGCCTCTACTTTTCCTTTCCGACACCTGTTTAAATCAATGTCTTCCTCTGCAGGTCATGGGCTGAATGTACTGAGGCGCACACTGAACCGCCTCTCAAATCCACTAAAATCAACACAATAATTGAAATATTTTCAAGCTGATTACACTGAGGCCCGAGGCCGGGCTGGTTGCTAAGAGCGCACTCCCTGGTTGCTAGGGGGAGTAAATCATCTTGCATTATTTGATTTTTGTTACTGATATGAAACCCTTAGTCCCTCGATTAAATGTCTTGCAGTCAGACACCTAGGGGACAGAGAGGAGAGACGAAATAAAACAGTCACAGTGAACCTGTCAAATAGCATCTCAAACTTTTTCCTGTCCTAGGGGCTTGGACACAAATCTGCTTGCTTATTTGTGTTTGTTTTAGACACAATGACAAAGCGGAGAATGGGGAAGTGGGTTGATTGAAGCAGAAGAGGGCAGGCATGGTGAAATGTCAGAGAATCCCACATAAATCTGGGCTTTGTCCCTATTATCAAGCTCACTTAGCACTCGGAGACAAACCCTGGCTGAGTTGTTCAGGACACTGAGAGTAGTGCCAAAGCAGGACGAGAAGAATTTAGGCAGTGTCTCCGGTTTCTTAGTGCTGCTTATTTATTCTTACACCTTTTTTGTGCATGGTTGTACAGTGTTTAAACATTAGGAGTAATTATAACAGACCTGGTATAAATGCCACCACCCAAAACGACAGAATGCATTTTTGTCTTTAGAAAGAAGGTTTAGCTTTAAAGTTCCAATAAAGAAATCATTATTTGTCTTTACAATATTTCATAAATGCATATGAATCCCATTATTCTGCAATATCTCCTTTATGTAAACACATTTCAATTAATCCAAGTAAAATACAGTTTATGCATTTTATATTCAAAAGTCTACACCAGACGGCATATGCAGATATAAGTATTCTGTTAAAGATGGTTATTTAGTCATATGTTTTGTTGTTTGGTGTGATGTTATGTTTGAAACATTTAAAATGATTGCATATGGGTCAGCTTTAAAATATTGAAAGCTTTAGTTTTGATACAGTGTTTTCCATAAATGCCGTGTGGCATTCAGAAGAGCAATTTTATAAAGAAATGAATTTTACTTTGCTTTTAAGAAATGAGTTACTAGGGTATTGTGGGATGAATAAGAACAACAATTGACCTTCATAATGCAGTGTTTACTTGTTTGTTTTTAATGTCGCATCAGCGTCAATGGCTATTCACATCAGGAGCAGAGTTATATGGATACAAGTCAGACACATTCAACCAGTTAACCTAACACATGTCTTTGGAATATGGAAGGAAACTGGAGTTCCCAAAATACACCCAACACCAACACAGAGGGACATGCAAAATCCTCACGGTCATAGTGCAGTGACAAACATAATAATAGAGTGTCATGATTAAGACAGTTTACATGTATGAAAAACAATTTTCTTTGGAAAATAACAAAGATAAATTGTCATTATTCTAATTATAAAACGTATATGAAAAATTATAAGTATAAAATCCAAAGTCAGTGTTCAAGGGCAGAGGTTTGTACAGAACTACAGTAAAACTTTATGGTAAATCCATTCGGATGTGTATAAAATAAGAGAACACAAGGCACAAGTGTAAGGGTGCCCTAGACAGGAAGCTAGTCCATCACAGGGATCACTGTTGCAGTACTGGTGGATGATCCCCTGATATACAATTCCTCCCTCAGTCTGGAAATCATGTCTACATGTGAAGCAGATAGTAGGCACAGCAGGGACTCAAAACTGGGTCTGCGTGGTAGTGGGCTAGTGAATTAGGTGACTGTGCCACCCAAGCATCACAAAGAATTATGCAACGTAACACCCACAAAGATTAGTGTATGCACACTTTGATTAGTGGCAAATAACCTTTTTAATTCATTTGTGGTTGGACCACCTGACACTTTCTTAAAATTCTAAATACTGAATTATCTATCTTTATTAGTCTATATATTATCACAGTATAAGTAGATTCATTAAGCTCAATAATTACTTCTTATTAGTATGCTAATATGTTAAGTAAACATTTATTTATTTACAGTGATCTGTACATTAATACAGAGCCAGATATAATAACCATTAAATTAGTTTAGGAATTAAAAAAAATATTAATTGCATTGAAATAACATTTTAATTACAAATGTGCATAACCTAAAATGTCTGTACCAAGTTAATTAACCCTTGTGTAGTCTTAACTTTCTCTATACAGTACTCCCCTTGTCCTAAGAGTCAAAACTGACCCACCTTCACTAAACCCCTAAAATAAAGCAGCTTGATTGAATTTTAAACCCCAAATCTATCTTGCATGAAGCAACAACCAGTCATTCATTACTTTGTGAAAACTGGATTATCCTTCTTTAACAATCCAAAAAGTCTGTGTTTAATTAGTGGACATGACAACACACCTGCCATAGCATATTGTCTTTACTATAGGTTTTTTATTATTATTATTATTATTATTATTATTATTATTATTATTATTATTAGCAACAGACTGCAATGTTAATTTAGTTTATTTTGTATGAAATTGTTTCTATTTTGCCTGTGAACTTGAGTCATGTGTGAGGTCATGGAGGGGTGATGCCGCACATGCACAAAAAAAGTGTGTGTGTGTGTGTGTGTGTGTGTGTGTACAATTTTATAACTGCTCGGCCAAAAATGGGTTAAATATCAAAACTGGCCAATTAATTAGCTTTTGAAGCAGATCATTTCCATTCATAGATCCCAGCACTGTACAAATAATTACAATTTGGAATACAGTACATGTAAGGAATAATCAAGTATGGAAAAAAGCTAAATGCACAACAAGAGTGATGAAATAGTTAATAGAATTGTACTCTCATTTCCCCCAGATTCTATTCTGTAGGGTTCAAGATATTAATTAAGGCAAATCCTAAAAACATAGTTTGAAATTTTACTATTGGACTATTACTGAACATTTACTGAACCTGTGTTTAATCAATATTGCCATTTTAGCCCAAAACAAAATCGTATTACAGTTTACAAACCAATGCAAATGTGTCATTTCCTATTTGGCACCAGTTCTGCAGGATTTGCTGTGAGAACACTAGAGACTGGTGGAAACTGCCGGTGTCTGCATTACCAAATGAGATCAGTGCTGGTAATAATGGGGGAGGTCAAGTGGAGGGGATCACATTATTTCAATTCTCAGTCAGGCAGACAGAGAACAGTGAAACACGCTTGCTGAACATGTAGTAGGATGAAGTATGGCCTCAGTGCAAAAGAACTAGCCTAGCCGTTTATTTTGCAAGGACAGAGGACAGAAAGTAGCTAATAGTACCCTATTAGTAGAGAACTTGATAATAGTTACTCAACTACAATATGAACATGCACTGCATACGCCCTTTGACCTGTAGAAACACAAGAGGAATGTAGGGTCTATTCAAAGACTGGACTGTGTGCTGACAGTCCACACGTCCAGCTGCTGGAGGTCATCCAAGTCTTTTCCATTGCCTCTTGTTCTGTACAACTGAACTTCAATTTCATCCTGTGTTGTGGATCTGAAGGACACCACAATATGAAATCTGAAGCAATCAAGATAGCATTTAGTATGTAACATTATAGCCAATAAGGTTCTCGTTATGAAATCTCAAATACAAGCATAAGTGTAAATATCATACAGTGAGCATTTTTTCCCTATATGCTCTAATTAGGGATGCACTGAAATGAAAATGAAAATTTGGGTCGAAACCAAAACCGAACAAAATGAAACATTTGCCCAAAGGCTGAATATCGAATAGCAAACACGTTTTTGTGTAGGTTTTGCAGTTTAATCAAGCACAAACTTTATTCCTCCAGATTAGGCATGAATAAACATGGGACTAGAAAAATTTTATGTTTCTTGTTGTCAAGGCAGAGTGAGGAAGTCACCCAACTTTGCTCTTTGCACATGTCACAAGTAGCATTCATTATAACAAAGGTGGGTTGAGGGAACAGTTTCTGAGCTGTTCTTACTAAAACAAAAACAAATAAATAACACACAATTATTTAAACATAAAACATTATACATTATAAAAGTTAAATTGTAATCATTGATATGTGTGTTTAATTTTTAAATAGTTTGTACCTACATATGTATCAAATTTAATTGCAGGAATATGTGAAAGACTTAAAATAAAATGACTGATTTACATTGTACCGTCAAAAATGTACATGTTACGATATTCCTCTAAAAACAAGCCTCATGGACAGATTGAAACAGTAATATGCCAAAGACTGAAATCCAGACCCATAATACATTGCTTGCATTCATGAAGAGGGTGTGACGCAATCAGTAACCAGGTACACTGGGTTATTAACTAGTCATGTGGTTCCATTGTCAGTTAGAAAGCTCTACATAGACAGCGCCCTAAATAGGCACTAGGCAGCAAGAGCACTCAGTAAATACAAACCCAATGAACACTCAGTAACAGCAATGGCTGCATGGCACACTCATTTCTCTCTCTCTCTCTCTCTCTCTCTCTCTCTCTCTCTCTCTCTCTCCTCTCTCTCTATCTCTATATATAATATAGATATATATACACACCAACTAGTGTATGTATTGTATATATATAATATATATATATATATATATATATATATAGATATATATATATATTATAATAATATATATATATTAGTGGAAAATAAATCAAAATAATTTATACTCCGAACAATGACGAATATTTGAAATTTGACGTTTTGATGATTTGATTCACCAATCAAAAATATAAGTTATATTTGAAGTTATATATAAGTTTGTGTGTGTGTGTGTGTGTACATCCTATATAATCTATATCTATATCTATCTATATATATATATATATATATTATATATACACTGCTTTTCTCTCCTTTGTTCTTCCTATATCCCCTTAAATTAACTTATAGTTGGTGGGTTGTATATATATATGTGTGTGCTGTGTGTGTGTGTGTGTGTGTGTATGTATGTATGTATATATATATATATGATATATATATATATAATATATATATATATACATAAATATATAGATCCTATCTATATATATATAGATATATCATATATTATATATTTAAATATATATATATATATATATATATATATATATATCTTACTAAGCCCAAGAAGTTCATTCCTCAGATCTAGGGAAAACTCTCTGTTTTTAGTATTTAAGTACTCACAATTAAAGTTACACATATTAACCATATACTAATCAGCAAACAATTCTGCATTAACTAACTCCAAAGAAAAAAAGAACATACCACTGAGTTATGTTGGCATATAACATTACATTTTTCACAATGATCAGGCTGTACTAATGTCTATGTTTAAGAGCCTCTAACTGTTCCCACCTCTTTTTAGGTCTCAGCCAGTACCTATGTTGGAAAAATTGAAAGGGGGAGGGGGTAGGGGGTGAAGGCATGGCTGATCAGAGGCCTTCCCCTAAATAAACATGATTCCTGTTGGCCAGGGGTCTTTCATTAGACTGCAGTCAAGCCTGGCGCGTGGCAACCAGATCGATAAGGCAGCTCTGCTCCCTTTATTTACCAACCACCACATTTCTTGTGGCTGAGTTGTCTTTTTTTATAACCAGACAGGCCTGTTTAACTGCTTTATTCGAGCCACTCGGTGTGGGACCATCTGGTCCCCTGCCCTGTAAGACTCTCCTAAAGCCCGGGCCTGACAAGCAAGAGATATGTCAATGCAGTCCTGAGCACAAAGCAACATCTGCCGTGCCTGACACCCTCTATTGTATGGCCATTTAATCTCTCAGTCCTCCTCCCCTTCAGCGGCATACAACAGCCCCTCCGTATTATGTTTTGCCACTCAATTAGCATTATCATCGCGCTGAAATAGAGGCCAATTTACTTTTAATGACATCATTGTTAGATGAGTGACAGTGGGCCAGCTAGCACTAGATAAACGCAGTCCGGCCCCTGACGCCCCCACTGGCCTGCAGAGAGCTGGCCAGCCAATCGTGGAGCTCACCTTCCTCAACCCCATCGCCACCAACATTGTTTCCCCCAGTTCACAGAGGCAGTGTGCTGGAAAATTGAGTCCAGATTCATTAGGTTTCCAGTGCGCCGCTCAAGTCAGTTAAATTGATACATTTCCTAACAAAATTGAAGTGCTTTTGTGCCGCCCGCGGATGGCTGGTGACCTCGCCCGGCCTGCTGAGCCGCCAAAGCAAGCTGATGGATCCATTAGACCGCTTAGACCGCTTATTCCGTTCCCTCCATCTCTGACTGACGCTGTAAATCTGAACCAATTTCAGCCTCTAATCACCATTACAAACCTCCTTTCCACTGTCCATTTGTTACTCTGCAATTCGAATACACAGCGCAGATTGGTCCAGAAATCCCAGTTTAAAGGTGCAGCCCTCCCGCTTCCTCACGGCTAAATGGTTCATGACTGCCGAGACCCTTTTCTTCCTGCAGCGAGGGAGACAGAGAGAGAGACAGAGGGAGACAGAAATACAGAATGAGAGAGGGACTAAGTGCACGAGAGGTACAGCAAGAGGTTGAGAGAGAGAGAAATAGAGAGCACCTGCCAAGAGATACAGGCTAAAGATAAGTGTCACAAAACTGCAAGGGCTTTACCAAAATCCCCACAGATATTCAGGAAATTAAAATGAAATAACAGAAACTAAAGATGGAAAAATGGATGTATGTGAAAGTCGGCGATCAGATGGGCAAGTCTGAAGGCCAGCCTGCCAGTGGTGGCACAGAGCATCCTTTGAATAACAATCACATTTCCACCACTGAAAACGTTTTTTTTTTTTTTCATCCACTCCACCATTTTTACACCTGCCTTTATCAGTCCAGTGAAGCGCGTCGCTCTGCCCGACTGGAGGATATTATTTTCGTGTTGGCCTCAGCCATATAACTCCATTTAATATGCACTCTATAATTTAACACACTTTGATAATAAAGCGTGCGTGCCATTGCCATATCTCTATAACCTTCAACTTATGTTCAACTTTGAGAAGATGACTTGTCATGTTTCCACTGTATAAGTAAAGAAAAATAGTTTGGTGAACTGGGCTTGTTAAAGAGGAAGGGGATAAAGAAAACAAATATATAGAAAACATCAATATATTTACATGACTTCTCAGAGAAGTCAGCAGAAGTCAGCACGGTCGCCTCACAGCCCCAGCATCCCCGCTTCAATTCTGACCTCAGACTCTGCTGTGTGGAGTCCGGGTGCACCGGTTTCCTCCTACACTCCAAAGACATGCATTAGGTTTATCTATTATGCTAAACTGCCCCATGTGAGCATGTATGAGTAGTTTCAAAGTAACCTTGTGTCTGTCATAGGCATTGATGCTGAAAGTGGCATTAAATAAACCACAAACAAACAAATTCTCAAGGTTTTAGACCAGTGGTTCTCAAACTTTTTCTGCAGTGCCCCCTCTTGTAGGTGATAATATTGTCATGTCTCCCTCCACCCTTCCAGCACACATACACGTCTTTTCAGTCCATACTTCACTGGATTTTATTTTAAACATTGCAATTCACACAAACTGCAAAACAAAATAAAGTTATGAATCACCTTTACATGCATTATGTATTTGAAATTTCTACTGTGTAACTGCATTCACTCCTTGTAATAGCTCCACACCTCCCACTTTGAGAATCACTGCTTTAGACATAAACCTGACTACACCTGTTGTCAGTCATATTGTCTGATTACAGTCATTCTGCATATTGTCTGAGAGCAACAGAAACCTGTTTTAATCCATATCAAGAGGTTTGTGCCCTCGGAAAGTAATTAAGATTTACAATTAATCCAGCCTAATTTCTGGACATCTTGTCTGGGCGTCCTTGAGCCTCCGCCGATTTAATTTGCCCAAAACCTTCTCAAAAATGGGGCTGGCTTCAATTATGTTGCTCTGAATTGTGGCCCTGTAAATGACTTCCATCTGAGGCTACATCAACATTTAAATGAAAGCCAAATGAAGTCAATTAAATAAAAACGAATCAGCACAGTCGAGCACAGCAATGCTACTGTGCTCCTTTCTGTGCCTACCTGTCATTCTATCTGAGCAGCAGTTCTGATGCATTAGGAGTTGGTCCTTTGAAGGCCGTAAGGCTAGAAACTAATCAATACCACAGTTTCATAAAAATCAATTAAACAGCTTCATTCGCACAAGGTTCAGCCTCCTGTAGGCTGGCCTAAAATAATGAGCTCTGACCTCTCTAGTTGTCCCTATAATTAATGAATTTATTGGTATATACTGTGTTATTTGGTTATCTTTTAACTTATTTAGTTTGTTGTTTTTCTATTAATTCACATTATTCCTCCCATTATTGCATTAACTCCTTTTATGTAGTGTTAATGTGCTATTTTATGTACATCATAAAACACAGCAGGTAAAAACCTGAAAAAAAAAAAAAAAGAATAAGAAAAGGAAAAATGAGACTGGGTTTCTTTTGACAAATGCACAGTGCCTTCCTGGTCCTTGGTGTATTCAGCAGTGTACGCATCATGCAGTTTATGTATTACTGAGGAGAAAAGCAAACTTCTCTACAACTGCTTATTCTAAGTCCTGAGCCCCTCAAGCATATGAAGGTGATGACAACACCTCTGCTGCTATCGTCTCTGTTGTCATATAAAGAAATAAATAGAACAATTCCCTGTTTGCTGGCCTTGCACTGCCTTTTTCCTAACATGTGGAGTCACTTGCCTACCCAGGCCTGCATTAGGGATTAAGGTGACATAATCTTAGCGGTGGCCTAAAAATGGGGGTGTTGAATAGGTTTGAACCTTCTATGCCACGAAGAGATAACATTTGTCAATGGGGTGCCCCTGCTCCCTCATTCATAGATTAGTGGACTGGCTCTTTTCAGCATGTGAAATGGCTTTGGCACTGCAGCATGTTTATGCTTAAAAAGCCAACCCTCCCTGGACAGGCAGCATGTTGTGAGTTTCTTAAAGACAGCCACTGCTAGCACTCTCTGGCCACCGCGGAGTTCAGTAGCGCTTTTTATCAGGGGAGGCTTGGACAGCGTCTGTGATAGAGCCTGCTGCGCGTGGGGTCAAAGTCACTGCTAACAAAGTGTGTGCTGGGATACACTTAATACATGGGGCTACATGGCTTCTCAGGAAAAAAACAAGAGCATGCGATGCTGTAGCTAAACACACATTTACCAACAAAACAGTCCTTAATATTACAAGGGTAATAAGATTCTGCTCTGAATAAAGGGCATGTATAATGGTAGTGATTAAATGTATGTGTGTATTTATTTGCATTGGGGGAGAGCAGGGTCCATGTTGTTTTTAATTGTTTATGTCTGGTAATTCACTGTATGTAATATCAGAGCCTTTCCTAGAATCTCTAATCAGCCAGAGCCAAGTCCTCACTTCAGATCCAAAGAGATTTTTTGCATCTCCAAAGGGCAAGAGTGGAAATGAGATGTGACATTTTGTTTGTGCTGTGCACGTGCTTTGCAGTAAATAAATAAATATTAGCCCGTGACAGACAGGGGCTGCCTAGAACCATCTCCTCACACCACACTATCTGGTTAACTGTCACACCATTAAATTGTCTCTCTCTCAGACATGTCACCCTCCTGATCGCTTAGCAGATGTAAAGTGAGGGAGTACTTGCCAAACAGTTTCCGAAAGCATGAAATTGACATTGTGAATCACATGTGGCATCCTGACTTCTGTGACTTGTAATTGATCTCCATTTAGGCCATGGGTGGTGGGGGCAGAAAGAGTCAGGGAACATTGTTATGAGAGGAGAAGGATAATTCTGCCATTACCACTTTGGAATGTTTGTTTACATCTGATTTTCTCTGGATCCCACTTCTCAGATATGAATTTATCTTTTCAAAATCTGACCCTTCTAATTGACGCTGTTCTCAAAAAACAGTTGAATCTCAATATCCGAACGTACCTTGTTTCAGAAAATGGTTCGGACAACGAGTGTTAATATAGCAGGAGCCCTATTTCCATGATTTCCTTAGGGAAAATCCCTGCCTTGCTCATGTATATTCAAAACCACACCTACTCTCAATGATGTCAGCATAATGTAGTTACCCAGGGGACTTTCTCATTGGTCCTCCTGTCTGTTATCTGCACATCATACCCCATAGAGTATATTGTAAATTTGAATAAGGGGAGTTTACATAGTAGGATACTCCAAACTCCCAGGACATTGTTCTCTCTGCTCCACTTTGACTCAGAAATGCAATCAGAAGTTTGTGCTTGGAAAAGCACAATTAGGTCTGTTAGTCTGGTTCCAGGCTGTGACAGTCAAAAATGTGATTCAATTTCACATTATAGTAGTTTCACTTCACACAAAAATGGATCAACATTTGAACATTTTTAGCTGGTCTACATATTTATAGGGCATTTTCAAATGTGATACAGCATATAGATGAATCAAATTAGATTAGTACACTTTCGCTGGTCTGCATTGTAAGGTGATTTAAGCAAACTGATGTAGTGCAAAACAAACGTGGATTCTGTCAATAGGGAATAATTCGATGGATGTCATATAAATGAAAATAGTCATATTAAGAAAAAACTACAAGTAGCTCAGCATTTTTTAACTTTACACAGCAGTTGGTTTGTGAGAAATAGCTTTTGTTTGATGGTCAAACTTCACAGCCTATTATTAACCTTCTTTGCCTGGTAATCCCATTAAAATAACTATGCACACGTTTCAATAGGCTACATCATGTTGAGGGTGGCACTCTTTTGCAAGGGGCTAACATGGTCACCACACAGCTCCACAGAACTCGGTTTGATCCCAACCTCGGACTCCATCCGTGTGGAGTTTGCATGTCCTGCCTGTGTTCGTGTGGTTTTACGCCAGGTATAGTTTTTTTCCAAAGACATAATTAAAGTTAATTTGTTGCTCCAAATTGTCCCAAACTGCTTAATCTAATTAGTACAAAACTGTTACAGTGCAGTCAGTAATAGCAGTAGCCGCAACATCCACACAACGAGCCCCACAAACCAATGAAGCATTTATCAAGAAAAACACTGCACAAAATATAACTTTACAACAACACAGCACCTGTACCTTATCTAAGCAATAGCTCATAATCCCAACTAGCCATTTCCAACAACCAACCATAAAAGATTATATCTTGTTTGTAACATATTTCCTGAGAACTGCTTCAAACTAATGTTTAAATCATGTCATTTTTGCATACGAGTAAAAATGTTTATTTTTTTTAATAATGTACAAAATTGAGGAGGATACCCTTGAGTGGGGTTTTGTCCTCCCATAGTGCCTGGCCTGCTGCTAACTTCTATTGATAGTGTGGGCTTCAAGGTGAAGGCTAGTTCTAATTGGTTTGGTGTTAAGAGACTACATAGGAATGGGGAAATAGTGAGTTAACTAAAATAAAGATATAAAAATTAGCTCAGCTTTGTTAAACTGGCACCGTGTCTGCATTTACATAGTTTTAAGCATGCAAAATACTTCATTGTGTGCGGTTTAGGGTTTTGTGTAAAGAACAATATAATGACATTGACTTCCAAAATTCCCCTTCAATTTGAGTGTGTGGGTGTGTGTTTGGTAGGATGGACTTTGAGGTCCCTAAAATATTCTAAATTAAAAAGGTTTAAAAGCTATTTAGGATGTCCTATATCAGAACAAAACTGTTATTGACAAAACAATTATGAACAAAGTAAAATGCATACTGGTTTACTTCAGGTTGTCATGAAAAAGAAAATATGTTTCTCTAATATGTATAGGTTTATAATGTAGAAATAGAAATAGCATGAAAACAGTACAGTAATCGTTAAAAAAAAAAGAAAAAAGGGTTATATTAAGGAATGAATGCAGTTTACACGTGTAATTGAGAGGGAGATTTTTTTTCCCTGTATGCATACACACTAATGCCACCAAACAAGACTACTGACAAAGACACAAATGTAAACAAATGTCAGTGGGTGTGGTTACATCAGCCAGTGTGGTTATCATCAGCCAACTGATAGTGTTTCAATATACATACATCCAGTACTAAATGACTGAAAGCTGTCTTACAGTATATATTGTGCCAGGAATTCTTAAAACAAAACTGACTGAACTTATGATGGAAGATGGTTTGAATTACACTATGTAACACAAGTTTTGTTCCCAGCTTTTTAATGTTATATTCCAATTGCTTATGTCTAAAACAAATTAAAAATTGCTTACATTCATCATAAACTTCACTTTTGTGACCACGGCAACAAAAATTATGAATTTTTATTATAGAAACAGGTCACCAACAGGCATGCCGAAGTATGCTTTGTAGGCCTCACACATCTTAGCAGATGCTTCCACAGAGTACTTTTTCGCTCTTGTCTTTATAAAATGGCCACATACATAGCAAAATGCGTCTGCTGGATGTATGCAACCTCTTGATGCCATCTAAATTGACTAAGTTGCTGTGTAACTGTAAGGAAAAAGGATGTCCTCTCCAAACTCGATAAAAATGGTCAATCTTTATTTCCATGCAGTAATCAAAGTACAAGAGTGTACTGAGGATTCAGCAGCAGAGCAAGACTGATCACCCGCTAGCAGAGTAACACCACATATATACATTTGAAAGTAGTGGTCCCTTCCTAAGCTCCTCCTGTAATGGGTGTGGGGTGAAGTGTGAATACTGTCGTTATCAGAATCTGAATAGAGAATGAATTCACACCTGTCTGTCTAGGTCAGTTCCCCTTTGTCTGTGATGGCTGTTGCCCACTTACTATGCAATCCCAATCAATTAGATCATGTCTCTTCGTCTCTCAGGAAGGGCTATAGTGGCCCTATAGAACTGTAGTTATACAGCTACCTACAATTCTGTACAGTCCCAGAAAGTTCTAGATAATTCTGCACAGTTCTAGAAACTTCTTGATAGTTCTCACAATTCCAGAAGCTTCTTAAGTATCTTGAAATATGGCGAATATCCTTAAAAATAGATCAATTTCAAAATATCATTGTGCTGACCACAAAAGCAAAGTTTACAGGGAATAATAACTTTTTTCTATTCATTTAGGGTACAAACAATCAGGAAGACACACTTAACAACTGGGAACAAAACATTTTTTTTTTAATTGTTGCATGGTGTTATGTAACATTTAGCAGACACTCGAATCCAGGGATTTGTATTCACAATACAAGACATATCAGCGACTTACAAATGATTGTGGGCAGCTCAGAGTTCCCCGGTTCGATCCTGGCATACATAGACATGCCATAGCTTAATTGGTCACTCTAAATTGGCCCATGTTAGTGTGTTGATATAATCTTGTGTCTGTCATGAATACAGGCATTGACGTTGATGCGTCATTAAGTAACACTAATAAACAAATGAAACAAAACAAACAAATCATGGTCTTACATGACCCAGTCAAAACATTTGAGGATTTAGGGTCTTGTCCAAAGAACCCAACAGTGAAAGCTTGGCTATTCTTGAACAGTGTTGAAGCCTCAGCCTTCTGGTCACTAGACCGGTACCTAACCACTGGATCAACGTTGCAACCACATTACATTTATTTATGTCTTTGTCTTCACATTCAATCTAAGCAATTGAGTGACCATTTTAAGGTTTGGAGTCTCTACTATACTATCAAGCATTTATTATTGCTTACATTGTTGTAGTATAAAATCATGAAAGTTGTTATGAATTCAAATTGCCAGTGTGATTGTGTACTTTTCATGAAGCCACATTTTAGTCAGTGTGGACTAAGCTCAACTTCAAATGATTACAAGGATGCAAATCATTAAACTCTAAAACAAAAATACGAAGAATAGGTTAGAATACGTTTTAATTGCACCAACACAGAACTTAAATTGCACAGTAATATCCATTTAAATGCTTACCTTAGGGGATAGGGGTCTTACCTGAGAGTCATTTTCAGCATGATCACCCTTATCTGGGCTAAGCTGGTCCATTTAAATGCTTACCTTTCACAGAAATATTTACACTGCTGTTTATGGTTTGTCTTTCAAACCAGGCAGAATGATGAGCGTAGGTACTAAACTTTCCAACAGTTTGTAAATCTTGTTCAGTCACATGCAGTGGAAATGTATACAGAAATTGTGAGATGAGTGTAAGGGGTTAAGAAAATGTTTCCAATTATCTCTACTAGGTTCCATAGCTGTTTATTTCAGAGTGGTATATATTGAGTGGAAAACTCTTATTCATGAATATTATCTGATATCTGAATAGCAGAATTATATCTGATGTGCTCAAACATTTTCCTCCAGTAAAAGCCATAGAGATGAACTCATAGTTTGACAATATGGGGGCTTGTTTTTAGAGTCAATACTATAGGGCGTTATGATAGTCTTTAGGGATTATGATAGGTGTTTTAACAATATAGGGTTAAACTTGTGCTGTGTAAGCATTTTGGTTATCTGTTTGGTTTAATAAACCATTGATATCTTGTTTCATTTATATATGTTCTATAGAAAAATCACCAGAACGGCTCATATGGTGATTAGTATGGAACACCCTATCTGCATGGTCTAACCCAGGTATAAACGATCAACACCCTATTCCTCTGGTGTCTTGCAGCCCTACAGATGGTGCCCAGACAGTGTCCTCTTTAAGATTCAGATCAGGGACTGATGTGATAAGGCTTGTTCTAGCTGTGAATCTAGAGATAGGGGTCTTACCTGAGAGTCATTTTCAGCATGATCACCCTTATCTGGGCTAAGCTGGCTTCCTCTGGCCTCACTCAGCCCACGCTTACCTCTCTCCTGGACAACACCATGCTACCACACACGGGAGGGCCTCCTGCTAAAGATGCTTGTTTGTGAGAGATTAGGCTTTTTCCTGTTACACTGGCCATTTCTGGGTCCGCTGTTGACAAAACACAAATTAAGTGCAATCAAACTAATCAAAGGTTAAGAGAAAAGGTTTACATACACTGGAAAACCCTGCATGTTCTTTCCTTGTGTGGCCATGACAGTAGCACCAAACGCAGAATGAGGTTCAACACGTTTAAATTCAAATAGTATACATTGTTCCAAAGGAATATACCATGGGAGAGCAGGGAGGAAAATTTAATTGCTAGGAAAAAGATGATAGCCCTGAGAGTTGTGTCACTAGGATAGCGCTGCACATGAATGGAACAATGAGTCTTTCAGGCAATTACCTCATTAGATTGAGAGCAGAGTTTCATAATTTATCAGGCTGTCGAGATTAAAGTAATCCACAACACTGAAGCTCAAGAGCTGATCTCATAATGGATATTTTAATCATGCCCCTCAAAAAGAATGAGAAGCCTATTAACTTTCCATTTCAGTTTTTTTAAACATAAAAAATAGACACATGGAACAAATGACAAATGGAATTGCACACTTCTGAAATTAGCACGGCATCCCACTAGATGTTACAGTTGATTATTTGGAATCAGAAGGAGACTCTAGGCTATCTCATACCTACAATTTTCTTAGATTTCAAATATAATGTTGCTATTTGATTATAATAATAAAAGTTCTACATATTCAATTCAAATAGCCTACACAACACAAGACTCCGCACAAGGTAGGTGGTGCTAAGGGTGCTTTAAATAATGATCATATTTGGAAACGCCTATATTCGAGAGTGGTAAGGCATGCAGGAGGATAAAATAAGGTTAAAAGTCTGGTGAGAACTGTTTCTATGGCAACAATACAAGTTTATCTAGCATATTTACATCTTCGTCTCCTGAGAGGGGCATTATTGTAGGCCTGGAGCCCACGATGCTAGCCACAGATAAGCTAAGATCACAGATCTCACCTTATTCTCTTCCACTTTTAGTTCATTTGTTTTTTCTTCCCCCTTTCTTTACACTATGTACGCTATTAAACATGCACTCCAAATCAACATGGATCAACCAATTCCGAAACAAAAACAAATTGTCATGCTGGGTAAAGCATGACCACAGTAGCTCCAATTACTGTTAAAGACTGATACTTTCCAGCCTGGTACAGCTGTAGAAAACAGCCAATAAGATGGGCATGATCCATTTGTTTGAATTGAGGCACATTAGAAACTCAAATAGCCTAAATTAGTAGTTAAATGTTCACCTCAAACTGTCAAAGCAGTGGTAAACAAACAGCAGCAGGGTGGGAATAGAGCGATCCAGGCCCTGTAGAGGCACACTCCAGGGGCTTCCTGTGGAGACTTCTCCATAGTTACCACACTCAACACTGGCCCTGCGAACTGCACCGAGGATATTTTCAACTGAACAGGAAAACACTGTAT
The DNA here is from genome assembly GCA_025084515.1 of Ancistrus triradiatus. NCBI lineage: Eukaryota > Metazoa > Chordata > Actinopteri > Siluriformes > Loricariidae > Ancistrus > Ancistrus triradiatus. Next base: position 62,900 of record JAJAGP010000343.1, on the reverse strand, counting down.
GAAAAGGTTTCAGCATTTAAGCTCAAGGCTGGGAGGCAACACAACTAATAACTAACAACAGCATTCTTCCTATGGGAAATCAAGTCCAATAATCCTTAAATGCTTGATGGACTTGCTGACCTCAAAAACTGACTTGCCATTGGACTTTCATTAAACGCACTGTTTAAAAAATATTGGAATTGAACAGGTGCTTTAAATATTGAAGTACGATTTATTTTACAATATTTTACATTAATTGCTACAGCACTGAGTGTTTAATGATTCCTGGAATGTTAGATGGCAAGGTTATCATCCACATAAGGAGCTATTTAAGATAGAAGTGATTAGGCAAGCACACTTAGACTCTTTTACTCATTTTGCATCTTCAAAGTGCTTAAGTTACGTGCTTGTTAAAACTAATTAGCTAGATATAACAAATTTGCTTTGCTTAGATATAAACCATTACTTCATTTAGCTACTTTAGCTAGCCGGTTTCCTTTCTTTGACTCTCCAACAATACGTATTGTTTGACCCATAACTCCATGGTGGGAGGACTGGCTAAGCTAAATTGTTCCAGTGTGAGAATGAGTGTGCGATACCCTGGGATGGACTGCTGGACTGCTCCAGGATGAATTCCATCCAGTGTTTCTTAAGTAGGCTCTTGACCTACCATATCGCTCACCACGATAAAGTACCGTATTTTTCGGACCATAAAGCGCACCGGATTATAAGACGCAATATCAAAGATCGGCTGCTAACGGGTATATTTTCATACATAAAGCGCACCGCGTTATAAGGCGCATGAAATGAAACAAAACTCTTAAGTTCCCTCGGAAGCTCAGTTTGGTCTTTACCTGGCGCAGGGCGTCTTCTTGCTTCCTCCACTTCCGTACCATTGATTCGTTAATGTTGAATTCTCTGGCAGCTGCTCTATGTCCATGTTGTACTGCGTGACTGAGTTTGAAATCCGCTTCGAAAATGAATGAATGCTGAAGCACATACCGTATTACTCCGCTATGCTGCGCACTACGTTGCCGTAAGCTTTGTAACTTACCAAGGCCGTGCTAAAACATTTTGACAGATTTATGAGCGCCGTGTACCATCTACAATCGGTTCTAGGTCAGAAAGCACAACCAGAATTAATTCATACATTAGGCGCACCGCATTTTTAGGCGCACTGTCGATTTTTGAGAAAGTTAAAGGATTTTAAGTGCGCCTTATGGTCCGAAAAATACGGTAACTACTAAAGATGAAATAAATTTTTTACAGTATATTAGTTAACCCCATAGTAGCTACAGTAAGTTTACAAAAGCACATGTTAAACTGTATAAAGTTTATATGTTTTGTATGCATTTATATATTTCTGTAAAATTGTAAATATCATTTTAGGTTTTATTCCGCATTGTACTTTCTAAATCTAGTCTGTCACTAGTTCAGCTTCACTGTTCCACAGCCTAATTATGATATCAGTCAGATGATGGTACTCATGAGTATCCTCTTCTAGAAAAGAGCAGAATAAACTGAAAAGCCTCTTATCTTTTACCGAAGGATGGATCACACCTCATCGAGTAATTCATCTCAAACCCTCATTGAAAAAGAGGCATACAATAACCTGACAAAAACAGTTTTTTTTATTTTTTTGTGTGTGTGTGTGTGTGTGCGTATGTTGAGGAAAATGGATAGAGTGAGGTTATATTGGTCAGTCCTATATTGAGCAGTGAATGGAATGATCATGTCTTTAAAAGGCTATTGTGGGTTTATATTTGGTGAGAATAGCCACATTATCACATGCTAGCTCGATGGTTCTGAAGTCAAAGTCATATCCGATGATGATTGGCTTGGTGAAGTGTGCTGATGGAAAAAAGCAGAGCCCATTGCCTCCCCATCTCCATTGCACATTGCATTGGCATATCCGGCTCACTGAACCCCAGTTTTGGCCAAAATTGAAGAGCTTACACAGAGGAAAATAAATAGGCGGTTGAATAGCAATAGCCTGTGCCCCTGCACCTCTGATCAGTGGGAATCTAACAGCCGTGCTGTTTCAGAATTTCAGTTTAGCTTCCGATTAAGGTATGTCCCGACATTTTATTCCCTACATCTCTATGCTTCATGGATCTCAAAGACTTCTGGGTAACTACCTATTATCCGACAGTTCCACTCCACTGACCCTGCCAATAAAACTTTTCATATCCCAATAAATGAACTCAATTGCTGCGTTCTAAACATTTACACTGCGCTAACAGATCATCTCCAGACCTTGGAATTGGCGGAATTCATTTTTCCTGATGAATATATAGAAGGAGATTAGAGATATGATAGCTTTTCAGATAGCTGCACCCGCAGAAATTAGTTTAGCGGGCGTTTACAGAGGCTAAATTGGAACCATTAAATAGCGGATTGAATTGATAGCACATTCATTGTCTCTCCATCGGTATCACTGTAAAATCAATTAGCCGTCACTTTTTCCAATCCCAGTAAAGTGTGATTGTCAGTCATGCATGGCAACAGAGAGTCTGACAGGCACTTGGAGTGGAACACCATGTGAAAACAAATTTGTGTGCTTGGCAAATGGTGTTAAATGTGAGCTGTAATTGGGTTGGGAAGTACAATTGTCTTTATCAAAAGCCAAACGGGCATGGTATGGACTATTAGCCAGAGCTTTGGCCATTCAGAAAGAAAGACATGAATTCTTTAGGAGTGCTACAATACCCAAAGATGACAAAGGGAACATTTATTAAATCTTCAGTAGCACTGTGGTGTGAGGGAATAGGGTTATACTTAATTAAAAAATAAATTACAGAAATGTCAGATTTAAGAAATAAACGGTTGATCCTATGATGCTGACATAATAATATTCATATTTTAATGTTAGGAAGGAGTCTGATTCTGATATTATAAGTGGTTTAACACTCAGGCAAAAAAGAAATGGATGTAATGGTGTTTGGGTGTTCTGCTCTGAAATAAATAGACTTGCTTCTACATGAAATTTATGACATGACTGACACTCTACACTACTGAGAAATCCTAGCAATAAAGGAGACTGTGTATCTGAAGGATGAAACAGCATGAAAAATTCACTGACAACCCAATATCAGCACAGTATCTGCCTCCGTCTTTATTGTTTCAACAGTGGTTACACACACACACACACACACACACACAAAATGTGGTGTAATTTGTATCTCTAAATTTATATTATGCTGTCTTTGTATAGCACACAATATAGAGTTTTGCATGCAACTAACACTGGTTAGCTAACTACTAGTTAGATAGTTTGTGTTGGTCACAGGCACTAATGAGTATGATTCCAGTATCAGAAATTGCACAGTTTTTTTCCCCAGCACTTCATTTGACGTAGTTGTTAACAGTCATAGCTAACGTACACTGCTATTACTCGGTCTAGTCTGGCAGTTAAAACTACAGGTATGCACAGTTTAATGTACACATTACGTTCTATGAAACAAGGACTGTGGTAGCCTAGTGGTTAAGGAACTGGACTCTGGACCACAAGGTCCACGGTTCAAATCCCACCTCTGCCAAGCTGCCACCGTTGGGTCCTTGAGCAAGACCCTTAACCCACAATTGCTTGGATTGTAAGACTGTACCAATTGTAAGTCGCTCTGGATAAGGGTGTCTGCTAAATGCTGTAAATGTAAGATGTTGCCCAGACATTACCATAGTCACATAGTTTTTTTGGGCTACTGTATTGTAAATAAAAAAGGATATTTTCACAGGAAAACTGCATGCAAATGATACTGAAATGTGTCAAAAGATACCGCTGAAAACACGAGTGGTTCATGAGTGAATGATTAAAATGACTGATACTTTTGTTTGGGGAAGGTAAAAATGCATTGATAGACAGTTTTATAAATAACACAGTAGAACAGTCAGAGTTAATGTGAACCATTGTATATAGTTATAGGTGAGAGAGAATATACAGGTAGTGGGAGGGCACAAACAAATGAGTACTACTTACAATAGGATAGGCATACATACACTTACGAATAGCATTTACGGCTTGTTACATATAAGTAGTGGAAAGTCATAAACACAAACATGAGTAGCTTGTTAAAAAAGTCTCTAAACACATCAACTGAGTTAGAACAGTCTCTAGTCCAAACGTGAGCTAACATGAGCTCGACTGGAACTTTCTAGTGACTCATGGACTGCTCTTTAACTCCCGCCTCTGCTCGTGGAGCCACAGTGTTGACTGGCTTGTGTGACCAGCTGGGCTAAAGAAGCAAAATGCACTGCACTAGAGTACAATAAACAATAACAACAATGCACTTCTAGTACATAAATAAGCAATTAACATAGGAATCTGTAATAATTATTAATTAAAATATGGTAATTAGAGGTCAGTAGAGTACTGTATGCTGTAACACCATATGTCGGGAAGTGGTGTACAGTGATTGCTGTTTTGAGTCTGTTTGCAGCAGCTTTGTCCAGAGTTAAAGACAGATTTTTATTTGTTATTACAATTTATTATAATTGTTAAGATCTCGGCCATTAAAGTGATGGACATTGATCGGATGGACATTAAACAGTGCATGCCTGTGCAGGCTAACAGTGTCTAGTTGTATTCAGTTAAGCCGAAAAACTCTGACCCAATGAAAAAAATACACTGTCCCTACAAGTTATCATTTATGTAACACACAGTCATAACCTGTTTAAAGTGCATTTATCTTAAAAACCACAAAGCGAGGTCAGCTTACCTGTGTATACCCAAGTGGCTTAACACACTAGACCCACTGGCTCAATCCATTGCTCTATATGCATCACAACATTGTACATGTGGCTAACAGCTTCTCTGTTACATGTGTACTTGTGGCAGTGTAAATAACACAATCTGGTCTTCCAGTATAGATTAGTCAATATCTGCTGCTACCAACCAATTCCAACATCTGATAATAAGAAACTTGAAAATTTCCCAGTATCTTGTCACCCTTTAATAATTTGAAAATAGCCTCAAATAGCTTCACATTTATGTCACATTTAAGCTGACATGTCAGGAGCCTTCAGATTTCTTTTAGGAGAATTCCTTAACTTTTGCAGTATGAGGTCTAAGTTGTGGCAATATATAACTATCTAATCAGAATAATCAGTTCAAGAGGGATTAACTGTTTATAAATATCTTGTAGGTGTGAGCTTTTTAAAACGTATTATACATAAAACTGATATGTAAACCTAAAATATAATAATACAACTTTCAGTCTTACACTGTGCAACTGTTTTATTTAAAATTTTAAATCCCACTGACAGCTTCAGGCCTCCAGATTTCAGCTTTATTTGCTTAATTAGATAGTAACAAACTGCAGATTTATTCGATATATTTTAATTCAAGAAGTAAAATCCGTTTGAGTCATTTGGAGCCGTTTCCTTCCAATTTAGAGCGACAGATTTCACTTCACTTTCTCCCCATTAGGGAAATGTTTATCTGCAATTAAGGAATTCCCAACACAATTCAAAGAACAAAACAGCTTCATGGGCTTGAACTCTCTTAACCATGCTTATACCAGGGGAAAAGAAACATATAAATCAACCTCACAGTCTTCAGCAACTTTGAACACTATTCCGACATCTTTTATCAATATTGCATGTTTCCTTTTTTTCTCTTTTAATTAAGAAGGTCCATCATCTTTTGCTTAAAACAACATAAAATCATTTCTGTCCGAGAGCTGCATTCTTCAGAAGCAAATCAAACCACATTATGCCTGTCAATTTGCCACAGGCATTTCTGAATGTCTTCTGAGATCAAGAATTTCATCTCATATTGCCTTCTAATGAAATCAAAATGGGAATCCTTCTATCCTTTGCCTGTGCGCTGGAAATCCTATTATCTTTACATTGTGCGAGCCTTAGTACCATATTGTTGAGACTAATGCGCCGATTTTTGCAATCGACACATACGGACGTGCCAACATTCCATGTGGCTCCACTATCGCATATGTTGGGAAATTATGAGGGATGTGACATGTGGATATCGCCAAATAGGCCCACAACAGATGAAGACCTGAGAAAGACCCAGGAACCCAGCAGGAGCAGGCACAGTTTCAGAAGGATGCAAGGTTATTAATTGGAGACTGATTAAACCATTTGTGCATTGAGTTGCCAGGATACTTTGCAGAGAATGTGTTTTAACTGAACACTGAAGAAGAACACTATGGATAGACACACATACAATATAATACAGGTTCCAAACAAGATTTGATCAAATGAGATTTGCAGTCAATTAGACCACAAATCATAACCAACATGTTATATTATACAATATACACTACATTTTCATTATAGTATTTTTTTGTAGTAAACTAATTGTGTTACATAATTCTTAAAGAGCTATTAGTTACTTAAAACTGTAGCAATAGGGGGCAGCACAGTGGCGCAGTGGTTGCATGCTGGCCTGCGCCGTTTGAATTCTAGCTTAAACTTCCCCAATCAGCCTCTCCTCTGTCAGACAGAGGCAGAGAGTCTATTATTATTATTATTATTATTAATTAATTAATTAAAATGTTAAGTCAGAAGTCAGTGTGTTTGAAGCAAATACACATATCCAGGCATAAGGTTCTTCTCTCAGAAGTGTTCTTTATGGCTTGCTCCAGCCATTTCTTCTGCAGTTCATGTTTCGAGTGACATCGACAAGAGGTCAGGGCTGTTCCTGGGTCACCAGACATCTCAGCTCCTCTCTCCAGCTGAGGAGGCCTTTAATGTCATCCAGGCCGTCAAAGTGAGGGAGGTGAGAGGGCCTGAAGCAGGTTTTTCCCACGGACCTGGCTGACCTGAAGGAGATCTTTCCTGGACTGTAGCCTCAGCTGATGAGCTGGGAGTGAGTGACCAAGCCCACAGGTGGGGCACAGATGAACGTGGCAGGTTCGCACAGGGGCCGGTGGGAGTTAGGGGCCCATCGCTGAGGCAGCAGCTCCCTCCTCTCGGTTAGATGCTCACATCTGCTTCCCCATTCTCTTTCAGTAATTACCCATCACATACACAGAGCAGATGATACACGCCGCACCATTCACCACCCAGCTAGGAGTATTTAAGCCAACAGCTGAGAAGAATTCAATTAGAAAATCACTCAGTTAAATGCTCACTGTATAATGAAGGTTTAGAGGTGAACCAACAAAATATTTATGCAACTACACTTGATAAGAACATAGGGGGTTAAAAATGAATCAGTTTGTTCATGCTCAAGTCTAAAAGCAGCCCTGAATGACAGCAAAACGTCATTTGAGTGCTGCTTGACTGATCGGGACTTGTAAATTACAACGTCTGGCGCTATCTGATGGAGAGAGGCAGATAAAAGCCAGGAAGCTGGTAATGGAAATGTGTTTGCAGAGGTGTGGTTTCTAATTTCTAATTTTGCTTAATAAACTTTAACCGATTTAATCTACATCTTATCAGGCCAAGATTTCACCACTTTCCTTTTTAATTGGCTATTTTGTAATCCCGATTCCCGACGGAACGGATGGTCTGGCTCTGCCTCCAGAGGCCTTGCATGAAAATCAGTTTGAAACGGTGTGTCAGTCTCATTCTGAAGTGGCCATCTGGCCGGTGTACAGGAGCTCTGAACCCCGGGGTCTCGCCCAGGCAATCAGCAGCAGCTTTACACAATGTGTTAATGCAAATTTATTAGAGATTTCCAATCAGCTGCTATAATCTGCTTTAAATTTTCCTCTGAGCCAGCCTGTGTTAAGGACAGAACTGAGTAGTGTAAGGACCTTTCGTACACCACATGTGAAAACACTCGCGCACACACACACAGTCACACAGACACCGTCACTTGTGTGCTTCAAACTCGAGAGCTAATTTCTGTGCAAATGAATAAAACATCCAAAGTAACAATGAGCATGAAGTGAATGTGGGGCTCAGTGCATTTGCCTATGCTTGTGCAATAAAGTTGATTCACTTCTCTGACCTCAGCTTTCCTCTCCCATTCAAATGATAGTCCTTACATGCACATTAGCTAGACAAACACACATACACACATATGCATACTGGTTTAAGGCTTAAGATTGCCTCATTATATGAAATGTAGTAGTCCTGTCAGGACAATAACCGAAAAGTAACGGCAATGATTAATTCATGAAAGAGCGCTGCATAGTTTGCTTCTGTGCATCATCTAAAACAATGCAAACACAAATAATGGTTAGTTTGAAATCAAGCTGAACGCATTACACACTTTAAGGCCTTCTGGAATACCAAATGCATCAACAACATTTATTATAATAATAACTGTGCTCTGAACAAGTTTGCATTGTCTGTTGTCATTATGATAAGTGCAAGCACAAAACTGTATAATTTGTTCAACTTGTGCTTCTATTGGGCCTGGCCTGTAATACTGTCAGTCTCACTTAATTCTGAATGTAATTAAACATATGCACAGGGCAGCCTTATTCTCAAAGTTACATTATCATATCTACATGAGACAAGAAAAGGGATTTGTGAAAGTGTGGGTGCCCAGACAGAAGTTCTACTCCAACCATTGATTTCATTTAAACTTGAAATGTTCCTTAACAAAAGCAGCGGAATAGTGGATAGCGAAATGGAGAAAATACATTCCCATTATTTTTAATTGGACAAGCACTTTTACTTGACACTGTGGAGAGAGCTTTCAAGAGATAAGTTAAGTGAGCTAGTCCACAGAGATGAAGGAAAAAATAAAATAACTCTTTTTTTTTTTTTTTTCATTTCGTTCAAAAGGCTAGGACTTTATTGCTTTTCTGGATGATAGGGCAGAATCACTGTAAACAATTGTCCCCTCTCCAGAGCAGGGAACTTGTTCATTTGCACTTTAGCATGCGTGTGTATATCTGCACAAGCAGAAGTCTATTAAGTAGTGAAGTTATTACAGGCAGCAGTCAGTCTCCCCACTGCACTGATAAGGCTTGAATAAGATTAAATTATCCTTATTACTCAGCTGACCCTAGAAACAATAAGAGGCTCAAGTCTGCCAGATTGTGTCGCAAGACTGCCAGTATGACATTTATCAATGTGAGATACATTTTTAAACACCATACAGTAACAATCTGGCAGTCATTGTGAGGCTAACATCAGAGCAAATGTGTTAATTTAGTATAGGTGGAGAATAATGGGGAAAGCACTTGCATTATTGCCAGCTCTTCCTGGAAGCTATAGAGCCCATCATTAATCCCAACTGTCTGTAAAATTGAAGCAATAAAACCCCCTCTCGGCATACATCAAATATCCTGGGCAGTGATGCTCCAGAAATATATAAATCTGAAGACAAACAAAGATATTTCTCTGGCGATTTTTTTAGTTAAGATTCCTGGGCATCCCACATACTCTTTGTTGTACATGAGAGAGACATTATACCCATGGCAGCACATGACCTCATTTGCTGAGGAGAAGAAATTTAATTAACAAGGCAAACATTGTCTGTCCCAATGCCTCTGCTGAGACTCCAGCCGATAGCTGCTACCTTTCAATGTGGCCCAAAGCTCCATCATTGCAGGCCGACAGGCAACCTAAAAAAATAGTACGTATTAAGTTACATCAGTCTGAGGCCTTAAAAACATCAAGCTGGTGTTGCATTGTATGTATTGTTTTGGGGATTTTTTAACATTCAACACCAAGACTATAACAAAAGAAACACACCAGAGTAATTGCTCCAGATTTCTCACCCAGTGGTACATCCACTAATGAAATGTACGTTATGAAAAGTTCTTTTTCTTTTCTTTCTTTTTTTTGGGGGGGCAGTAGGCGGCCAGTGCACAGATGCGAGCTGAGTTAACAATATGCTCTTGGTTCTATGCCACATAAAGACTGGGCGGAGTCCCTCTGCCTCTCTGCATCAGGAAGCCATTCAAATCCCAGTGGATGCCAATCCTGGTTCAATGATGGAAAGGTGGGGTTTTGATGTGCTAGCACATGGGATAATGTAAACAGGGAAAAAGGGCCAATAATCCTGAAGAGTTGCCATTCATAAAAATAGACCCTTTTTTGAGGACAGTATCAGGGGATGGGAGGTCGTTATTCAGGGTGAAAGGCTGATTGGAGTGTCAAATATTGGCTGAGCACACGTGGACAGAATGAGGACAAAACCGAAATCAGTGGGCAGCGGAAGTTTTGGGCCAGGCTCACTCACCACTGCTGTGACCCAATAAATGTGGCCATCACTCTTAACCAGCTCCTCAGAGGTCGCAGCCTTCAGGCCCATCTCCACCATTCTCGACCATTGTATAATACACAGCAGGAAGTACTGCTAAACACAAATCATTTGCTTGATTTGGCTTAGGATACCTCACAAAGCACCACATGCTTTCGTGCTAAAGCCCACCAGAGTAATAGAGTAGTGTAAGCAGGAAGAGTATGTTTCTCCACTCACTTAGACAATATTGAGTGGCATTTATTTTGCACAGCTTATATCCTTGTGTGTGTGAAGGTGTTCTGAGGTCTTATTGGACCTAGCAATAAGAGAAGGACACCCTCCAAGTGAAGCATGAACAGACCGTTTAACCTCTGCTACATGTTCATGGGCTTGGAAATGCCTTCTGTGGTTGGTAAATGTTTTCCATGATGCTCACACATACAGTTTTTTCCCCTCAGCCATTATTGCAAGACCAATGCCTGAACAAGCTGGGCAATAACAAAGCCAGTGCCCCATTACCCCAGCTTCCATTCATGCTAATGATGTGCACCATTACTCTTCCTCCTGCTTTAACTCCTGAGCAATTTCACTGACTTATGGCGCTATATATTACAGGCAGAATCACACAGGGTGTTGGGTGGTGTTTATAAAAAAAGCTAGACGTCTGAGTTGAAGCCTACACCAGGGTTGCCACCAAAAAACATTCAGGTGCTGTCATATTTCTTTTTTCTCTTCATTCATCCACTGGTTTATCCGGTTTGAACGCATGTAATTGGGTCTGCAACAATTCGAAAACCACAGCCAAAGAGAGGTGGCATCAAAAGCAGGAAGCACAGCAAAACAATTTTAAGCCTAATTTGGTATGAGACATGACTGTCCCAGTGGCGGCGTGCAACACAGTCAATTACGCTATGGATTAAGCACGCACAATCAAAAAGATAGAACAAGATAATGTGCCGAGATACATTCAGAACACAAGCAATTAATTGAAGAAGCATGACACCGAGCTGTTCAAGATGAAGGAGGAGCGGAGGTTTTGGCACTTCATCATTATTAACGACAAAGACGCCCGCGAGTCTCCAGGAGGCCGAGCTGTGGCAGCATGGAGAAAAGGGAAAAAAGGAGGGGGGAGCGGCCGTATGGTTTGGGAAAGGCAGACGGAGCTGTCAGACAGGCCGTCCGGATTCTGTGGCTGCTGTCTATTACTCATGTGACCATTGAACCCGCCAGGCGGAAAACGACTGGGGTTCACGAGGTGATTAATGAGCTCTCGACTGCCACCCGTCAAAATATGATGCCGATTATTAAGCCCCTGGACCTCTCACAGGACAGGGCCCTGGAACACGCTTTCATCGAAAATCAATTTGGTGTTTTCATATAGCTGCGTCTTTATTCATTATTGAGCTGACATTGTGTTTAAACCATGTGCCTGGCTTCAGTCCCATAGGTTTAAGGTTTCCAGTTAAGGAAGCAGCTTCCTCATCTAGACTGTGCGTTTAGCCTAGGAAACCATGGTCAATTTGGAGCCTAGAGGGGACCTACATCAGTCCACCAAGAGACCGTCAAGTACAGAACAACACAAGGGACACATTACATACTGCAGCCCATTGGCTGGACATTCATAAGGTTCTACCTCTAAGTAAAAGTATCGCTACATTCAATGAATGCGTTTTCCGGTAGGCCTGCAATAAAACCCAACGATCCAGTAGTCACCTTGTGCTAATATTAGAAATAGCAGTGAGCGAGAACAGCAGCTGGAAAGCCATCATTCACTGGATAGAGGAATAACGAGTTCTCGTCTGCTTTCGGTACCGACACATCCTCTGCATCCGCCACATTAGACGCGAAGCGAGGCTATGCAGCGGCCATCAGGTTAGCCCACAGGAGACTCAGAAAGAGATGGAGCCACACATTTGATCTGTGTATCACGGTTAGAGGAACAGATGTGACAGAGCGCTTGGTTCTTGATAAACAGGCTATCTAGGGCACACACCATCTAAGACACCTCTCTGGGGGCAGTTGGAAAAACCCAAGGCATTACAAAGAAACCCAAAGCAAATTATCCTGACAGGGATGAAACAATAGCAAATTGGACAAATGATATAATGTGAGGCCTGTGGTCCCCAGCAGAGCACGGTTGCATGCCAATGCTTATAGGGAATTGGAAATAAGAATGGGCTTTGATGCTAAAGGTCAGGCAAGACAGTAGCTCCCAGCATGGCCGCCTCATTGAAAGAGCCCAAATATTGCCCCCACACACACCCAGAAACAAGCTCACACTCAGCATACCCATTGTAATGCTGTTGTTAATAATGCATTGTATATAAAAGGGACCAAGTTTTTATTTCTCAGGAGAGTACCTCATGGACTGCCAGCTTGTAATGGGTAGATTTGAGGACAATTTTAGATACGTTACTGACCTCAAAGACATATTTTCCAGGGACTCAATAAATCAAAGCGGTAGTATTTCACTGTCATAAAGCCACCATCGCTCCATGATAAAGAGCCCCAGTGTTGGACAACTGCAGCAAATGAGCTTCACATCAGGGAGGAAGAGCAGGATTACTATTACGAGTGCTGGGAGGCCAAGCATCAGCTTTTATGACCTGCCCGCGCCACTAAATACATTCTGACAAATTCCCATTAAGAGCGTATTCATTATTTTGTCTGCTTGTGAGAGGAGTGCACTGGGTGTCAGAGCAATTTTGAAATGACGCTAATATGAATTCAGCATGCCAACGAGGCAAACTGGAACTTGCAATGTTCTCTGTGCCCAGGAGGACAAATTTACCTCTCTCTTCTTTTTGGCTCTTTCAATTTCAACTTGTAGCACTTTGGCTCCACACTGACAAATCAATATCAAGTAAGTTAAAGAGCCTGAAAAATGCTTGCTTGATTCCACAGGCCAAAGGCCACTGAGAACTGAGTTCAACTGAAGGCTTTATCATGGCAAGGAATAGAGGCCTGTGTTAGTAATCCCAGTGTAGGCCTGTGTGCTCCTGTACAGTAGGCTGTGAGCAGTCCCACTCATTAATCAACAACCACTGACAGTGGAAACATCCTGGCTCTCTCCGAAGGGCTAAATTACTCTCAGCGTCAGCTCCTATGGAGGCCCAAGCACCTGAAAAACATCTCAAGCCAGAGAAGTGAGAGACCGACGGTGTTGTGTTGTCTTTGTTTACATAGGCCCTCATCAGCACAGTGAGTGGCCTGCGTGAGAGGGACAGCTGGCCATTTGGACTGGGCTACCCACATCCCCCTAAGCAGCAGGAAGCCAGCAGCACAGGCCAAACCAGGGCGATAAAAGAGAGCTAGGGAGCGAGAGAGAGAGGAGAGAGAGAGAGAGAGAGAGAAAGAGAGAGAGAGAGAGAGAGAGAGCATGCCTCATTACTGCGTGATTTGAACATGCCAGCACTTCAAACCCGGCAGGGTACAAGAACACCAATACAATGCACAGTTATTCAACTGTTTATACTCCTGGACACAAGTTCTGTTGTCTTCACTCACCTCCTTCTCTCACCATCTATATTGATGCACAGAGCCACAGAGGCAGCAGGCAAGGCAGAGGGTAGCAGGGAAAAGGAGGGAGCATGGGGGCATTACCATGCATTTGCATCTCTGCTCTGCAGACTCAGAGGCAGATTGATTAATGGAGACAGGGCTGGTTCAGCTATAACAGGGCTCCTTCTCAGGTTAAGTGGTGCTTAGGTTGTTTTATATAGCCTGTGATTAGGGGGATGAAGCTGAAGAGTTTTGATCGCTCCGAGTTCACACCCTCTCTAATCAGTAGGGGCCTTTCGATCCAACCTGACCTGGCAACTTTAATCAGACATGCCGACACTGTTTCTCCCAAAGCTGGACAGCCTGTCCAGTAGTAATAGAAAAAAAAACACAAGGGAGAACGCAGGGCAGGCTAATGAACATTTAGTGTCACATATCATTTGGGGACAAAAAGAAAGGGGTTAATATATTTATTGTACTTGAAATATCTATTTTTGAATGCTGAATGGGAAATGTAATGGCCAGACTTTAAGGTGTACTGGTGGTGCCTAAAAGCATCACTATGAAAAGGCTAGGATTTCAGCACAACTAGTAGTTCTTGAATCTTCACAAAACTTAAGTCTAAAAAATAAAACAAAAATCAATGCCACTTATTTTAATGTTAATGGTTCAGTGTGGATAAGTCAAAAGCATCCAGTCAACTGCTGGAACCAACTTAGAACAACATTCAGTGGTGCTTGAAAGTTTATGAACCCTTTAGAATTTTCTATATTTCTGAATAAATATGACCTAAAACATCATCAGATTTTCACACAAGTCCTAAAAGTAGATAAAGAGAACCCAGTGAAACAAATGACACAAAAAAAACATTATACTTGCTCATTTATTTATTGGGGAAAATGATCCAATATTACATAATGGCAAAAGTATGTGAACCTCTAGGATTAGCAGTTAATTTGAAGGTGAAATTAAGAGTCAGGTGTTTTCAATCAATGGGATGACAATCAGGTGTGAGTGGGCACCCTGTTTTATTTAAAGAACAGGCATCTATCAAAGTCTTCTCTTCACAACATGTTTGTGGAAGTGTATCATGGAACAAACAAAGGAGATTTCTGAGGACCTCAGAAAAAGAGTTGTTGATGCTCATCAGGCTGGAAAAGGTTACAGAACCATCTCTAAAGAGTTTGGACTCCACCAATTCACAGTCAGACAGATTGTGTGCAAATGGAGGAAATTCAGAACCATTGTACCCTCCCCCAGGAGTGGTAACCACAAAGATCACTCAAGAGCAAAGCGTGTAATATGGCGAGGTCACAAAGGACCCCAGAGTACCTTCTAAGCAACTCAAGGTCTCTCGCACATTGGCTAATGTTAATGTTCAATGAGTCCTCCATCAGAAGAACACTGCACATCATGGTGTGCATGGCAAGGGTTTGCAAGGAGAAAGCCTGCCGTCCCAAAAAGAACATTGCTGCTTGGCTGCAGCTTGCTAAAGATTCAACGTGGACAGGCCAGAAGCGTCTGGAAGAATGTTTTGTGACGGATGAGATCAAAATAGAACTTTGGGTTACAATAAAAGCGTTATGTTTGGAGAAAGGAAAACAAACACTGCAGTCCAGCATAATAAAACCTGATCCCATCTGTGAAACATGGTGGTGGTAGTATCATGGTTTGGGCCTGTTTTTGCTGCATCTGGGCCCGGACGGCTTGGCATCACTGATGAACAATGAATTATATCAGAGAATTCAATGAAAATGTCAGACATCCTGTCCATGAACTGAATCTCAAGAGCAGGTGGGTCATGCGCAGCAAGACAACGCCCCTAAGCACACAGTCGTTCTAACCAGAATGGTTAAAGAAGAATCAAGTTAATTGGCAAGCATTTATCGTGACGAAACCCCCAACATCCCAGAGTCTTGAAGCTGTTCTGTAATGGAGGAATGGGCTAAAATTCCTCAAGATCCGTGTGCAGGACTGGATCAACAGTTACAGGAAATGTTTATGTTTTTGCAGTTATTTCTGCACATGGGGGGTCACAACCAGATACTGAAAAGCAAAAGGTTTCAATACTTTTGGATTCATTTTCCCCTCTTCCGCCATTAAGAAAATGACTCAACTATATATTTTTGTATCATTTGTTTAAAACTGGGTTTCCTTTATCTACTTTTAGGACTTGTATGAATCTGATGATTTAGGTCACATTTATTCAGCACTATGAAAATTCCTAAAGGGTTTCACACACAAACTTTCAACTTTCAATCATCAGTACAGTATTAATCAGAGATGCAAAATTCTGATGTGTGGGTTTCTTTAGATCATCTCTAAAAGAAGATTTTATCTACAATTTAACTTGGAGCAGTTCTGAGCCTAAACATACTAATTTGACAATAAAGTATCAGAGCTGTGCCACACTAAATCTAGGACCAGGCAGAAGGAGGTAGCATTAGCCACCGTCCTCTGGTGATCACCCTCACTTAACCTTTTCACCCACTGTAACACTGCTCTGAGCACTGCACACAGAATGTCCTTCCATTTTCAGAAAGACAATTTATGATAGAACTATGAAGGTGCACATAAGTGCTCCATACGTACACGTTAGCTCTATAACTGACCTCTAGTACAAAGCAAGTCAGAGAATAAGAGTGAGAGCTTCTGAGAGACCACGTAGCTCATCTGTCAGGGGAGTGTTTCTTAGCGCGTCTTGCCTTTTCCTTTTAAACACACTGAGTAAGTATTTTAATTAGTTGGCTAATTGTCTAAGTAATTGGTAGACAACTTAGCTCAAAGAGTAATCAATCTCTACAGGGCTGTGTTCGGGATCTGTAATTAATACAGTTAACTGTGGGACGTGCTCAAGGCCCATGCATGGGGGGGTTGGATGATCCCAGATGCATGGTTGAGAGACGAGGCCTCCAGTGAGAAACCTGACATCATAATGTGGAAGAAAACAGGCTATTGTTAAATAAAACACCAGCCTTTAATTGTGTCTCTTGTATACAGAACATGATCAGAAAGGTAATATATTTAATGTATAATGTAGTTCTTTTCATGACGACTGTTGTTTCATTTTTCATAAAATCTCTATTAAACTGTAATTATAACAGTGATTGGCAATACATCATACAACCTCGAATTTACTGGCAAGGGCTATGCATTGGTCAATAATAGGGAAGCCGGTCTCATTAGAAGTGTGGTGGAGCGATTCACTTTTTCAGATGCATATTTTCTTTGTTCAAACCAGAGCTAATGTTATCAGCATTTCCTTCTCATTTCACAATGACTTTGCTCTAGTTATAGGCAGTTATAGATTCTGTTAGGAAGGAAGGTGGCTGCATTTCTTGAATTCCTCAATTTGGGGAAATTTTAATCTAACCATTAGGGAAAACAAGAATCATGATGAACAATTATACAAACAGTCAATTTCTGTGCAGACGATTTAATTAAAATTATTATAATGAAAAATGAACTAGTTACAGCATGGAACCTTACTTATCAGTTTTCAGAAAGGGAAATGAAATGTTTTGGCTCCATGCATTAGTAAGTTAATGAAAATGACTAGACTTGCAATAAAGATTGGAGTTATTTTATGAATAAATGAAAATATCAATTGTATCATTAATTACAGGGCCCAGTGTGTCAATTCCAACATATCAAAGAAGATGTATAATGAGTGGAAAATTAATGGAATAATTCATTATGGAATATATATATATATATATATATATATATATATATATATATATATATATATATACATACACACACACACACACACATTACAGCATGAACCTGAGATATTCCTGCTTTTCAGGCCTGCAACACATTCCAAAAAAAAAAGACTAGCATGGTAAAGCATTTATCACTTAAAAGATGTTTTGGCACAGAGGATACCAAGTGACCTAGTGTTTCAAGTGTTATTTTGTCCCAATCTTCCTGCAAACACATTTTAAGATGTGGAACAATACGGGGTCATTGTTGTCGCATACCCTCGGTACGCGGTACCCTCTTCTTCCACAGCCATGCCTTTGTAATGTGTGCAGCATGTGGTTTTGTATTGTCTTGTTGAAAAATGCATGGATGTCCCTGGAAAAGATAACGTCTTAAAAGCAGCATATGTTGCTCTAAGATCTCAGTGTACTTTTCTGCATTAATCCTGCCCTCAATGAAGTGTAAATTATCTTTTCCAAGAGCACTGACACAACCCCATAGCATGACAGAGCCTGACTTTTCGACTTGTTGCTGATAATAATCTGGAGGGTCCTTTTCATCTTTGGTCTGTTTGGTCCATTTTGTCCAAAAAACATCTGGAATACTGATTCATCTGACCACAATATACATTTCAACTGCGTAATACTCCATCCTATTCAGTGGTGCTTGAAAGTTTGTGAACCCTTTAGAATTGTATATATTTCTACATAAATATGATCTAAAACATCATCAGATTTTCAGAAGTCCTAAAAATAGATAAAGAGAACCCAGTTAAAGAAATGAGACAAATGTATTATACTTGGTCGTTTATTTATTGAGGAAAAATTATCCAATATTAACAATTTTAGGAGTGGCAAAATGTATGTGACCTTTCTTTCAGTATCTGGCTGTGCCCCCTGTGCAAGCAATAACTTCAACTAAACGTTTGCTGTAACTGTTGATCAGTCCTGCACACCGGCTTGGAGGAATTTTAGCCCATTCCTCCGTACAGAAGCAGCTTCAACTCTGGGATGTTGGTGGGTTTCCTCACATTAACTGCTCACTTCAGGTCTTTCCACAACATTTCGATTGGATTAAGGTCAGGACTTTGACTTGGCCATTCCAAAACATTAACTTTATTCTTCTTTAACCATTCTTTGGTGGAATGACTTGTGTGCTTAGGGTCAATGTCTTGATGCATGACCCACCTTCTCTTGAGACTCCGTTCATGGACAGATGTCCTGACATTTTCCTTTAGAATTATCTGATATAATTCAGAATTAATTGTTCCAAAACATTAACTTTATTCTTCTTTAACCATTCTTTGGTAGAACGACTTGGTTTTGATAGAATTTGGTAGAATTCTGAATTCTCTGATATAATTCAGAATTCATTGTTCCATCAATGATGGCAAGCCGTCCTGCCCAGATGCAGCAAAACAGGCCCAAACCATGATCCTACCACCACCATGTTTCACAGATGGGATAAGTTTCTTATGCTGGAATGCAGTGTTTATCTTTTTCCAAACATAACACTTTTCTTTTAAACCAAAAAGTTCTATTTTAGTCTCATTTGTCCACAAAACATCCTTGCAACCCTGCCATGCACACCATTGTTGTTCAGTGTTCTTCTGATGGTAGACTCATGAACATTTACATTAGCCAATGTGAGAGAGGCCTTCAGTTGCGTAGAAGTTACCCTGGGGTCCTTTGTGACCTCTCCAACTATTACACACCTTGCTCTTGGAGTGATCTTTGTTGGTCGACCACTCTTGGGGAGGGTAACAATGGTCTTGAATTTCCTCCATTTTTACACAATCTGTCTGACTATGGATTGGTGGAGTGCAAACACTTTAGAGATGGTTTTGTAACCTTTTACAGCCTGATGAGCATCAACAACTCTTTTTCTGACAACTGATTGTCATCCCATTGATTGAAAACACCTGACTCTAATTTCACCTCAAATGAACTAATCCTAGAGGTTCACATACTTTTGCCACTCACTAATATGTAATATTGGATCATTTCCTCAATAAATAAATGACCAAGTATAATATTTTTATCTCATTTGTTTAACTGGGTTCTCTTTCTCTCCTTTTAGGACCTATATTTATGCAGAAATATAGAAAATGCTAAAGGGTTCACAAACTTTCAAGCACCACTGTATATATTATAATGAATCATCCTTCACAATGTGGGTAACATAATGAATGCTACTTTACTTATTGTACTTAGCCAAAGGTATGTGGACAACCAAACATCACATTGTAACGATCGGGGTATGTGGGAGCTAAGGAGACAAGCGCAGGTATAACAAAACAAAAACGGTTTATTGCCCTGTAAGTGGCCATATAATCAAACATAAACAGTAATACTGCAATACATGAGCACGCGGCACACTCAGGAAGAAACTCAGGAAGCCCATAAAGTACTATAAATGAAAACTTACAAAAGAAATGACAAAAAGCTGGCAGACCGTGACAAACGAAGCAGGCTTACCGCAACACAACTAACATAAGCGGGCTTACCGCAGCACTGTGGGTTCGTAGCAAATGAAGCACCAACGAGAAGTCCTCCGCAACATGCGGGCACAGGCGAGTAATCCTCCGCGACACACGGGCACAAACGAGTGATCCGTGATACGCAGGCGAGACGAGCAGTCCAACTGTAAAGCGGGCAGGCACGAGAAGCAAAAGGCGGTGGCTGCCACCAAACCAATCCTGCCGCCGTAGACGCACAACAGAGCAAGCAGTTCTAGTCCAATGTAATTCCCCGCACCATACATGGGCTAGGGCCCTGCTTAAATAGTGTCCCAACCAGGTGTAGACTTTTAGTCCCAGGGCCCTAGCTTCCTCTGCTGACAGCTCTAGACAGCGGAGCACCGCAAACAACACGGTCCAGATCGCCCCCAGCGGCGAGGAAAGGCGCAATTACCCTTAACCATAGACCCCCTCCCCACACGGAGCCCGAGACGGAGGGCTCCTTCTAGGGCTCCTTCTAACCAGGTCGCACAACCGTGTCCGAGGGTTTTCTTTCGGGACGACTCCCAGGTTCTGACATAGGTGCAAAAGTCTTCCGCGCAGGCAGTGGCACCAACGTCCTTGGTGGTGGCGTGGGCCGGACGTCCCCCGGGAGAGTCTCTCGGGAACAAACGGTTTCTGTGCAGGTTTCTAGACAGGCCCCACAGGAACAGGCGGCCTCTGGAAAGTTCCCACTGGAACAGATGACCTTTGGAAGAGCCCCAAAGGAACGGACGACCTCTGGAAAGGCCCTACTGGAACAAACGGCCTCCTGGCAGGCCTCCAGCAAGGACGTCCTCGGTGCTGGCACGGCCACTGTCGTCCTCAGTGCTGACACGGGCACTGATGTCCTCGGTGTAAATGTCCGTGGCTCGAGGGGCGGCACAAATGTTCGTGGCACAGTAGTCGGCGCAAATGTTCATGCCATAGGAGTTGTCGCAGATGTTCGTGGTGCAGGAGTCGGCACAACTGGCTCCGATAACATACTAAGAGTCACTTCTCATTCAGGTACGGCACCAGGGGGCGCGTCATGCTTAGATACCGAGCTAAACGGCATTAATGGCTCAGGTTTGGAGCTATTTGGCAATGCTACCAAATTAGATACAGAGCTGAGCGGTGCGGCGGACTCCAATATGGAGCTAGGCGATGCGACTTACTCAGGTACGGAACTAAGAGATACAACGTGCTTGGAAACAGAGCTAACGTGATCCGGTACAATACTAAGAGGCATGACGTGCTCGGAAACAGAGTTAACGTCAACAAGCATGGAACTAAAGAGCACAGCGTCCTCAGGTATGGAAACAAATAGCGCTTCAAACTCAGATACAGAGCTAACGTGACCAGATACAAAACTAAAGGGCGAGGCCTGCTCGAATATGGAACCGGACAGCGCTAATGGTTCAAAGGTACTGGGCTAGGGGGTACTAGCTTGTACCTGGCCAACCCTTTCCTACAACTAATGAACGGGGAATCCCGTAGTTTACGGATGAACGGGGGGTCTCGCAGGTGGCTGGTGGACATTGGCCTCGAGCTAGCTGGCCAGGCTCGATGTCCAAAAAATCCCATGAGGTCCCAAAAAAACCTCTAATTCTTCGAAAAACTCCCAGCCTTGAGCACCGGCCAAACGTCGGGGGCCCAGCGCAAAACCCTACCAGTAAGGCGCATAAGAAAAAATGACACCTGAACTTATTCTGAGACCAAAGGGGTACAACTTAAAGTAATGAGTACAGTACATTGATCCACAAATTGCCTACAGTAGGCAGGACTACCATCAAACCGGTCGGGTAGATACGGGATGGTTAGGGGACCTGCTGTCTCCTTGTTTAGGCATGGAGTTCTGTAACGATCGGGGTATGCGGGAGGTAAGGACATGAGCGCAGGTATAACAAAACAAAAAGGGTTTATTGAACACACGTGGCCATATACTCAAACATAAACAGTAATTACTGCAATACAAGAGCAAGCGGCACATGGCGATAAAGAAACTCAGGAAGCCCACGCTGGCTATGCTACACTAACAACGGCATGGTACTATAAACGGAAACTTACAAAGGAAATTATAAACAAAAGCAGGTGAACCGTGAAAAACGAAGCAGGCTTACCGCAACACAGCGAGGAGGGGCGCAATTACCCTCAACCATAGACCTCCCACACACACGGAGCCCGAATCAGAGGGCTCCTTCTAGGGCTCCTTCTAACGCCCCCACCCCCACCAGGTCGCACGACCGTGGGTGTTTTCTTTCGGGACGACTCCCGGGTACTGACATAGGTGCAAAAAAGACTTAAATAGTGTCCCAACCAGGTGTAGACTATTAAGCCGTGTCTGAAATTGTACCCTATTTACTATTTAGTGTACTATTTAGTGTGTCGGCCATTTTGTAGTGTTGTCCGAATTCTCAGTGGACAAATCGTTTCCCTATATAGTACACTACCTTGTTACCAATAATGCACCGTAAATATAATGGACAACCGATGTTCACTACTTATGAACAAACATTCCACAATGCATAGCAGTTTCCTTTGGCTTTACTCGGTAAAGATGACGGATAAATCCGAAACCACTGAAGTGACGAATTTCGTGTACAAATGTAAGTACAAAACATTATTTCACAACTATTAAACGACAAACAGTTGATAATAATGTGTTTACTTGTGGAAAATATTTATGTATTCATCATGGTTTTAGTTCGTCGGACAAACGAGTGAAGTTAAATTAAAACATCACTAAACTGTATTACTCAAGTCTTGTGACAGCTTGTTGATGTTTCAGTTGGTTTATGTGATGAAAGGTCAACATAATTTGTTTCCGGCGTTAGTAAGTGTTGTCTGAATCCCCTCTTTTGTGTTGCTTACTGCTCTGCTATTTAGTGTACTACACAGCACACACTATATAGGGATTAGTGAATGAGTAAACGAGTGGACCATTTCAGACATAGCCTTAGTCCTAGGGCCCTAGCATACTCTTCTGGTGCTCTGCTGTCTGTCGGAGCACCGCAAACGACGCAGTCCAGATCGCCCCCAGTGGTGAGGAGGGGCACAGCAGGCAGACGTCTGGGACGATCCCTGACACACATACACTCATTGAGCATTTTATTAGGAACAACTTCTAGCAGCTTAAGGTAATGTTCACATCAAACATCAGAATGTGGAAAATATGACTCTTAATGATTCTGACTATGGCAGATGGGGTGGTTTGAGTATTTCTATAATTGCAATTATAGAACTGGGATATATATATAACTGGGATTTTATACAGAGAGTTTATACAGAATTGTGCAATGAGGAAAAAACATCCATGGATGATAGTTCTGTGAACAGAAACGCTTTGTTAATAAGAGAGGTCAATGCAGAATGGCCAGCCTGATTCGAGCTGACTGAACAACTAGGGCATCTCAGACAACAAATCTGTGGACAGGAGAAAACCTCAAAATGCATAAAAAAACATGTCAAGCATTGAGACAAAGGACTACAATAGCAGAAGACCACACTGGGTTGCACTTGTCAGTCTACAACAGAAAGCTAGGGCTGCACTGAGTATAGGCTCACCAAAGCTGGACAGCTGATGAATCTCAGTTTCTTTTGAGGTACACAGATAAGAAGATCAGAATTTGGCACCAACAGCATGAATTCATGTACTCAAACAGAGTTCTATCAAAAGTCCAGGCTGTTGTAGTTGGTGTAATGGTGAGATGTTTTCTCCATTACTGAAAACTCCACTTTACTGAAAACAGTTTCATAACAAGACGCACACATGGAATCTATATAGATAATGTGCATTATTAGAAAGGATTGCTCAGACTTTCAATATGACATTTTTATAGGCTACCACCTCTACATCAAGTCAATTTGCCAGCTTTTTGTCCTGCACTAGTAAAAAAAAAGTACACAAAGAAATGTTTGACAATCTATATAAAGAGCTTGGCTGGCTTGAAGAGAACTCTGATTCTGAGAACTCCATCAGAACTAGAATGCCAACTTTGACCCAGGGCTCAGTGAGAGTGTTTACGTGCACTTAATCCGAAACCTGCAGAAAATTTTGTCAATAATCCAATCAAGGAGTTTACATGCACTTGAGTAATCAGATAATGGGGAACCTTCGGGTTTATATGACTCGGGCAATAATCGTATTTCTACTAAAAATCGACCAATAACATCACAGAAAGATGTGACGTAAACTTCAATTTTTAAAATTAAATAATCAAATTCTTCATTTTATTGAGTATATATTACGCTTCAGAGTCAGGTACTGCATTTAATTCCAGGGTTGCCACATCCCATGAAAGGATCCCCCACCTGGTCTTTGTAAGTAAGCCCAAAAGAAGCAAAATCTCTAAGAATAAGCGGACCTGGCAACCATGTTTTTTCTCTGCGCACATGCACAGACTGCTAAATCCGATTGTAATCGGGTATACATGCTACGAGTACTCAAATAACTGGAGTAAAATCCAGCTTACTTAATCTGATTTCTAGATCAGAGTATGCTGTATACATGACCACTTGAATAATCCAATAACTGCAGAAATCCAATTATGATCGGATTATTAAGTGCATGTAAATGCACTCAGTGTCTTGTATCGGTGTCCAACCTCACAGTCATCTTCCAAAATCGAGTGAAAAATTTTCTCAGAAGGTGTGAATTCTTGCTGTTTAGAGAGGGGAGTGGGAGTGCAGAGGAACCAAATGTTTCATACTAATTAGCCATGTCTATGGATGTCCACAATTTTTAAAACCAAATTCAACAATTTAATACCAGTTTTAGTTACAATTTTCGATCATGATCATGACATTAGATTCAGTTCGATCATGACTTAAGTAACATGTAAAACTTGTCCCAGGTAATGTAGTGTGTAAGAGCAAAAGTAAAGACTGCAAAAGGATAAACTTCAGTAGTGTTTTCAGAAACTGTGTTAGGTTGGGAATGTACTCATCAGCACGGATCAATGCACTACTTTGATCCAATGCGGCCCTGTGTGTTCACCACACTGCGACTGGGAGAGCTATTAGTGACCAATTTGCTGAAATGCACAAACGAAACTGTACTAAAGTCAATTTGACAAATTCTGCTTTGGCTATATTTGAGTAAATACGCTGAGTGTAAAGTAGCTGTATTTGTTAGCTAAAATATAATCCTCTTCTTGGGCATATGCAAAACTAGCACAGCCCTCACCGTGCTGGTTAATCATTTGTACACAATCTCACACAGCAAAAGAGGCTAGCTGTGTTAAATGATCAGATTACAGTGCTGGAAAACTGATAGCAGATGTGCGCATGTTCAAGCCCAAGTGGCTAATTACAGAGGGGTTACCCCAAGAGACAGACAGGAGAGGAAATTAAAACAGTCGGCCTCCTCCTCCTCCGTCTATCTATCTCTCTCCCTCACTCCCTCTCTCTCTCACTCTCTCTCTCTCTCTCTCTCTCTCTCTCTCGCTCTCTCGCTCTCTCACTCCCCCCCCCCTCCCACCCTCTCCCTCCAGCAAGGGCCAGTAAGGAGAGTGGCACTGACAGATTGACAAATAAGGTTAATAAGTACTTTCCACTTCTCCTAAAGGCTAATCAAATATTAATCCTTGCAGTGTGGTCAGCAGAAAAATAACAAACAATCAGTAGAGAGAAATTGATTAAATTGATTTGCCAGTGAAGCTTTTGAAAACAAATTCCCTAAACGTCTTTGAAAACATTTGCGCAAGGGGGAAACTTCTGCCTGAAGCTTCCCTGGTTCCATATAAAACCTTGTATAATAGTCCACAAAATCAACCATCAAACAAAACAAAAAAACAGAATGGAATAAACATGGATACAGTACATATTACATAAAACCTACATGACATAAAAGCTACAACCTCAAATCAGAAAATAGTTGGAACAATATGGAAAATGAGAAAAAAAACAGCATTTCTTCCATTTACTTTGACTTTTATTTCACTGCAGTCAGTATGAACCCAAGATATTTCATGTTTTGTCTGGTCATCTTCATTTCATTTGTTAATATACATCCATTCCTGCATTTCAAGCCTGCAACACATTCCAAAAAAAAGCTGGTATGGTAAAGCATTTACTACTTTGTAATGTTCCCATTCCTTCTCACAATACCTAAGACATTTTGGCACCAAATGATGAAGTCTCTCAGGTGTTATTTTGTCCCATTCTTCTTGAAAACACGTCTTAAGATGTGCAACAGTATGGTGTCGTCGTTGGCCCATTTATTGTTTCAGAATTCTCCACACATTCTCTAATGGGGACAGGTCAGGACTGTAGGTAGGCCAGTCCAGTCCAGCACCAATACCATCTTTTATCACAGCCATGCTTTTGTCATGTGTGCAGCATGTGGTTTTGCATTGTCTTGTTGCAAAATGAATTGATGTTCCTGGAAAAGATGCTGTCCTGAAGGAGCATATGTTGCTCTAAAATCTCAGTGTACTTTTCTGCATTAATGCTGCCATCACAGAAGTGTAAATTATCTTTGGTAAGAGCACTGACACAATACCATACTATGAAAGGTGACCCTGACTTTTGGACTTCTTGCTGATAACAGTCTGAATCGTTCTATTTGTCTTTGGACTGGAGCATCCATTGGCATCCATTACTTCTAAAAAAAGATCTGGAATACCAATTCATCTGATGACGTTTATAGTATGTCTGTTTGTAATGTGCCAAAAGGCTGGAAATAAAGCAAAAAAAAATTACTCCTTTCCACTCCTTTCCACAGAGCTTTGGTCTTTAGGATCATTTGCTGTGTAAATCATGGTCAAGCATTTAAGAAGGTGAAACTAGCTTGATTTGTGGACCAAAACAAATCTGTTGAACATGACTTTATAAAACCGAGAGAGAGAGAGAAAAAGCATTCACTCGTTGTTCCCCCAAAACTGATCCAAATATGATTCTGCTAATGTTTTAAAGACTCCAACATTATTTTATGCAAATCCATTTGTCGACTTCACGAGGTTAAAAACGAAATCCTCAGTTACACACTAGCATTTATGTGCCATGCTTATCTCAAGAAATGCTAGCAGATCTGAAATAGTCTCTCATGGGTGAAAAGGAAAACACAAGATACTGCAGTAAGCATCCTAAAATACAAAACACCTAGTCTTATTTGTAGGAAATCAAGCACTCGGTAGCAAGGCGAAAGCATCATTGTGACGGGATAGCAGTTGTGATAGGGATATTTGCAGCCTTTGTTTTTTTGTTTTGTTTTTCAAATCCCTTGCTGATTCTCCTTCTGCTTTTTCTCCACTTCTTTCACTAATCACAAGCCCCAGGACATCTCGAGGCCTAGTGGACTATGTCTGCAGCCCTAGACACACTCACTGATAGGACAAAATTGGATCCAGTGTGAATGCAAAGAAGCTTATCATCCAACATTGCCAGGCACTGCTTCCTCCTAGAGCATATGTCAACATCATTTATTAGATGTGGCAAGGGACTAAATAATGTATGATCACAAAACGAAGGGGGAAAAAATGAAGCTCTCACAGCAGGTGGGTGGAATAATATTTGGAAAGAATATGAAAATTATTAATAGAATCCCCTTGGGGAAGAATTATTTGTTAACATTATCCGGTAAGTCACCAGGGGTGCTTCAAACCTATGATTAATCATATAGAACATTTTCAATAATAACAATATTATGAAGTAAAGGCTTTCCATTTACCGGTAAGTCTGCACAAAGTAGACCATCATTAAGATAATAAGCTCTTTGATTCAGTGATTCATGCCCATGTTTCTCTAAGCTATCATTTTGGATGGAGTTCAAATTCAGGGATCACACTGATCTTCTTCTATTTTCTGGGTGTCTCAAAGATATGAGCAAAGCTCATATTAAACAGATCTATAGTCACTGAAAGACAGGATACATATAACATTAAGACACTCTGTAGAGCAAAATCCATATGCAGTATATAGGAATTTTAGACCGTTATGGCATTTATTTGCATGAAAAGCCCTCGTCTGGTTTAGGTTCTGAGAACTAAAAGATACAAATTCCATTCTTTACTCTTAAACATTTTTATAGCATATTTAAATTGAGGGAGTTTTTATTTTTTTTAAATCCATCAATTTATTTGTATTTTATTGTTGGTAGTGTTGTAGTAAAGTCCGCCAGAGCTGAGTCAAGACCGGGACCGGATGTGGCCGAGACCGAGACCAGATTAAGATTTTTTCATCATAATTATATATAGCCTAAAATTATGATTAATATAACTATGGCAAGGTAACTTTTGGAGCAAATGATGGCGATGGTTTCCCTTCTTCTCTGAAAACGTAATAATACATAAAGTCAACTGAATATAGCCAACAACATCCATTCTATACATTTTTATTATTAAATGTGAACACATAATAATAATAATAATTCCAGATTTTGTGGACATGGTAAAGTAAATGTTGAAGTCTTAAGGTCAGACGATTCAAAATAAAACATGCTCATTGATTGAATACTGGACGGGAAGAGCAGTTTTCCCTGTATGCCAATCTGAGTGCAGATTGTAGCTAAGAATGCGGAGAAATGACTGATTTATTCAGTTTTAATGGATTGTTGATAGTCAATAACGATAGAACAAAAGTTCTTTTTACAATTAACGTTATCTCAGACATACGCATTGGAATCACCTGGTCTCGACAACAATTTCCAAGTCCACCTTCCCCCGAGACAAGACCGAGTCCAAATTAGTTTGAGACCGAGACGACACCAAGACTTTTAGTAGTTGAGTCAAGACCAACACCAGGAGTGGCCTAGACAAGACTCGTTCATGGTCTTGAGACCAAACTCAAGAACTTCAGCACTAATTATTGGTCTTGGTCTAATTAAGGATTGTTATGTTTAGTTAGGTCTTTTATTCATTCATTCATTCATTTTCTTATCAGTTTGTCCTAGTCAGGACTGCAGGAGAGCCAGTGCCTAGCTGGCAACACAGGGTGCAAGGCAGGGACAGCCGCACACAGGGCGCCAATCCATCGTAAAGCACACACTCACACACTTAGGGGAACTTTGGAAACACCAATTAACCTAACACATGTCTTTGGAATGTGGGAGGAAACCGAAGTACCCGGTGAAAACCCACGTGAATGTGGGGAGAACACACAAACTCCACACAGGCAGAACCCAGGTTTTGGATCGAACCGGATCTCGGAGCTGTGAGGTGACAGTGCTAACCCCTGCACCACCGTCTGCCAGATCTTTTCTATTCAAAACACTGTACTGTATTCATTTAAGATGTTCTGTTTTTATTGTACTGTATTCATAGTTTGGGCCATTACACCATTCAATCTCTGCTAAGGTTTAGATGAAGCTGACACTGTCCTGAAAATTTACATTGATACAATTTTGAAGTCACAGTTTCCGAAATCAATACAACCTCTCCAGGCCAGTGCCCACTGGTGTATGAGTGGTCAATGCTCTGGATTAATAATTAGAAGGTTGTGAGTTGCTGGCGCTGCCAAGATGCCACTCTTGGGCACTTTAGGAAGGTTCTTAACTGGCAACTGTTCAGTTCAGTTCTAAGTTGTTCTTAATGAGGCTGTCTGGTAAGTAACATAAACGCAGGGTTCCCTTCCCTGTTCGGATGAGTTTTAAGGGTGCATTTATATATTTTTCTGCAAACATAAGACATTGAATCTTTCTGTTAACATCATATTTGGTTAGTGTTTTCTATACAAACAGAAACTATGTCACTCTCTGCAATTTTTTTCAGGTTTTTTGCTGTTGTTATTCAGTTATATCATAATTATACCAAAATCCAGCACCAAAACATTGGCCGGTAATTACAAATAGCATAGTGAAAAGCAAACTGAAGTTAGTCTTGCATGTGTATCATGAATTGTGAAGTGACACACAGATAAATAAATGGAGACAGGGTCTCATCAAGACCTGTGATATAACAGTTTTATCATGGGTAGTACACAGGAAATGTTAGAGCTGCAGGAAACTATGTCTAAGAACAAAGAAGAAAAAGCAGTGAATTATAAATGCATTAGAATCCACAGTATTGACTGCTCTTATGTGTAAGCGCATTTTAAACTCTTATACACATATATTCATTACTGGCAATAAGTATCTGAGCAGTTCTTCAACCAAAATTTACTCCAGAGATATGTGTAATTGACTCCACATCTAATAGTATGGAACAAATCCTACTAGCAGAGGGAGTCCACAAACATAAATTGCATTAAAACACTCAATTGGTCTGGGATTGGAGTAAGGCACATGTCTCTCTTTATCCCATTACACACATTGCTCTTTAATCTACTAAACTTGCTGACACACAGGAAAACATCTCTAACGTAGTGGCAGGCAGGAAAGCCAAGCAAAGAAATAGAAAAATATTAAACTGATATGATAAAGTTGGACACGTCCCATAGACGTAGAAAGTGGCATGCGTTAATGACAACCCAGATTGCCTATGCCAGTTTTTACAGACCTCTACACAGCAGCATAACTACAAACAAAGATTCAAACCATTATCATTCAAGTTTGCCATGAATCGCTTATGCTGTCTGGAACATGTTACACTGCTTTTGATTCCATGTAAACAGGCTCTGACATGGGGCTGTGTTAACGTGTATGATACACACAACTGAACCTGTCAACATCTGCTACCTGCTTTAAATCTGTTTCCCCATTTCAGGCAATCTGTGGGAACCAGGCCTGCAAAGCCTAATCCTGTTTTTATCCACATACACACACACCCCTCTCCTGTATCACACTTGAAATTCCACTTGCCACCTCCTTTGTGTGATTTTCATTTGATCTTGCCTTTAAAATTTAAAATCTACTCATTTTTTTAAAAGTTGGTTTCATGCTGTGGCCGTGACACTCTGTTTATGTAGCAGGGTTTTTTGGGAATTGCAAATTGAAGGTGTGTGATTTTATGAAGTGGAAACGCTAGAGCAACATTTCTCCACTCTCACCTTTTCTGGGTAGATAGATTTAGGATATTAACATGAGCTGATCAGGGCTATATTAGACACCCAGTGGCTGCACATTTGAGACTCATTATAACTGTTTGTTGGGCAGAAGCAGAGGCCTATGGATGAGCTCCTTCTGTGGCAATGTTCTCTGATGAATCACACAGGTGATGTCTAGACAGCTTGCCAAAAGTCAATGTACCCTGTGTTAATATTCAGTGACAATGTGAGTGATGGGGAGCAAACTGTCCTGAGTTAGTAATTAGCATTCTCTAAAGAGGGATTCACACCCATTCCCACTTTGGGAGTTATCTGGAAACTCTTTGAATTTAAGGGATTTTTAAAGCTATATAATGCAAACTGACGAGGTTATCCCTCAAAACCCACCACAAATGATCATTCATTCATCCATTCTCTTATCCACTTAACAGTAGACAGGATGCCAATCCATTGTAGGGCACATACTCTCTCACACACACACACACTAGGGGCACTTTGGAAATGAACCTAATACACATGTCTTTGTACCCAGAGTACCCAGAGTAAACCTATGCATGGGGGAGGACATGCAAACTCCACACAGGCAGAGTCCGGGGTCGGGGTCAAACCAGGTATCACTGAGCTGGGAGGCGACAGCACGACGATAAGCCCTAACCCTAACCCTAACCTTGTGTAACATTACACACTGATTATTAAAATAAATGAAGTGTAACTTTTCCAGCTGTATTCACACATTAAACCCTCTATGTCGATGTATAAACAACATTTAAGGAAAATTCTGATCAATTTTTAGAGTATAATTAATATAACACGATGGTACCTCGGTTCTCATCGTTAATTAGCTCCAGAACAACTACAGAGAACAACGAGTACTGAGCAAATTTTTCCCATAAGGAATAGTGTAAATTGAATGAATCCGTTCCAGATCCCCAGGAAATCCACACTGTATAAGGCATGATATGAATTAATGGAGTTGTATTGTACAGGTGCTCCCTGATTTACGAAGGGGATATGTTCTAACAAATCCATCAAAAGATAATTGTATCATGAACTGATGAGTCTAATATAGTCTATACTCTATCATAGCGGAGCCTATTAAACGTTAACACTTATATTATCTACATTTGGTCAAAATCATTAACACAAAGCTGATTTTATACTAAAGTGTTGAAAAATCTCACGAAATGTTGTGAGTAATGGATTGAAAGATAAAGCAAAACACTTACTCTATTGGCGAAACATTTCAGATCCCACGGAGACTTATTTGCACTAAGAATAATGTATTGTATATGTAAAAATAAAGAAAAACACGATAAACACTATTGTTCACTATTGTGAATCTGAATCACTTAATCACTGTGTACTGAACTGTGATTCATGAATCGTGAATCAAGCTTCGGCTGAAATTAGTCACGCGTCTCGACTCATACAAGTTTAGGCAAGTGCACAGAGTACCGAGCAAACAAGGACCAAGACAAGTTTTTCTAGTCAAAATGCGTCAAAAACCGAGTTTGACGAGTTCCGAGGTGGTTGAGAACCAAGGTACCACTGTACCTGGTTTGGATAAGTGATCAACCCCTTTTAAAGCAACTATTAGAAACTTGGTACAACCAATCACCTTCCAGATCACACACTACCTGACACCAACTGTAGTGGTTTTCATTAACTGACATTTAAATAGCTGTTTCATGAAGATTCCACTCCTAGTAGTGCATGGTAACGCAAAGAATCCTCCATAGTTGACAGGGTGTTTTCAAAAGGCTTATGGGATAAAGTTGTGGAAAGGAACAAGTTAGGAGAAGGATATAAAAAATATTTCAGAGGCTTTAACCATCCCTCGGAGTATCATTCAGAGCATCGTTAAGACGTGGAAAGTATATGGCACCCCTTACACCTTGCCTAAAATTTGCTGTCCCTCCAAACTGAATGACTGAGCAATAAGGATATTGATCAGGGAAGTTACCAAGAGAGCCAGTAGCAACTTTAAAGGACTGAGTTTGGTCAATATGTGCATTTGACAACAATCACACATGCTTTACACAAAGATGGACTTCTGAAAACGTGCCACACTTGAGTCTCGTATGTGCTTCTTGGTAATGTGACAAAAAGGTTTATGGTCAGACGAAACCAAGATTGAACTGTTTGACTCAGATCCCGTACACGTTTGTTGAAGGCCAAATACATCACACCACCCAAAAATACACCTTACAATATTATGCTGTGGGGGTGTTTTTCATCATCAGCAGACTGGGCAACTGGTCAGGATTGAATGGAAAATGGATGCTGCCGAGTACATCCAAACACTTAAAGAAATTTTCAGTATTGTACATATTTTCCTTGTTATATACAGTCGTATGAAAAAGTTTGGGCACCCCTGATAATTTTCATGATTTTAGTTTATAAATCATTGGTTGTTCAGATCAGCAACTTGAGTTAAATATATCATATAGCAGATGAACAGAGTGATATTTGAGAAGTGAAATGAAGTTATAGGATTTACAGACAGTGGCAGTAATTTATTCAAACAAATTAGGAGGTGCATAAATTTGGGCACCCCAACAGAAAATTACACAAATATTAGTAGATCCTCCTTTTGTAGAAATAACAGCCGCTAAACGCTTCCTACAGCTTCCAGTCTGGATTCTGGTTGAAGGTGCTTTGGACCATTCTTCTTTAGAAACATCTCCAGTTCAGTCATGTTTGATGGTTTCCGAGCATGGACAGCCCACATTTTCAGTAATATTCATGTCTGGGGGACTGATATGGCCATTCCAGAACGTTGTACTGGTTCCTCTGCATGAATGCCTTAGTAGATTTTGAGCAGGGTTTGGGGCCGTTGGCCTCGGAGCAACTTTGTCACTGATTCTAGAACATTGTTCTCAAGAATCTGGAGATATTAACTACAATCCATGCGACCCTCAACTTTAACAAGATTCCTAGTACCTGCACTGGCCACACAGTCCCACAGCATGATGGAACCACCACCAAATTTTACTGTGGGTAGCAAGTGTTTGTCTTGGGATGCTGTGTTCTTTTTCCGCTCCTTGTTATGTCCAAATAACTTAATTTTAGTTTCATCAGTACACAGCACTTTATTCCAAAATGAGCTGGATTGTCCAAAGTGCTGTAGCACACCGCAAGTGACTCTGTTTGTGGCGGGTCTGCAGAAAAGGCTTCTTCTGCATTACTATTCCCCTACAAGCCTCTCCTTGTGCAAAGTGCGCGATATTAGTTGAACGATGAACAGTGACCCATCTTGCAGCCAGATGAGGTGTAGGTCTTTGGAGGTGGTCTGTGGCTTGACTATGAAATGTTTCTCACCATCTTTCGCCTCTGCCTATCTGAGATTTTTCTTGATTGCCACTTCGGGAGTTCCTTAACTAGAACGTGCATGTGGTCTTCCATTGCCTCACTATGTTCCTCACATGGAAACTGGACAGCTGAAAATATCTGAGAGAGTTTTTCCTTTCCCTGACCATGATGTTGAACAACCTTTGTTTTCAGGCCATTTGAGAGTTGTTTTGAGGCTCCCATGTTGCCACTCTTCAGAGAAGATGCAAAGAGGAAAAAAACTTCCAATTGGCCACCTTAACACTTTCTCATAGTTGGATTCACTTGTGTATGTAGATCAACGGTCAATGAGCTTACAAAACCAATTTTGTGTTCCAATAATTAGTGCTAAAGGTATTCAAATGACAAGGGTGCCCAAATTTATGCACCTGCCTAATTTTGTTTGAATAATTACTGCACACTTTCTGTAAAACCTATGAACTTAATTTCACTTCTCAAATATCACGGCGTTCATCTGCTATATGATATATTTACCTGAAATTGCTGAGCTGGACAACCAATGATTTATAAAGAAAAATCATGAAAATTATCAGGGGTGCCCAAACTTTTTCATACGACTGTAATGCTGTGAGGCAAATGTGTATATTGATGAAGAATAATATTTCAGTGGATTTAGACTTCAGACTGTATGACACAAACAGTGACTATTTCAAAGTGGCATGATGGTTTTCTATAGGCACTGTACACTACAAAGCGAACGTACAACATTTCTTCTAACTATACCTTTTTCAAGGTTTGCATTAAACACAAATCACACACATATATCAACAGAATGTAAACGAAATTCTAGTACTGAAAACGATAAGAGTGTGAACTTTCTTGGAAACGTGGTCCCCATTTAGAGCTGTACAAAGGGATGCTAGCTCCATTCCTCATAAGAAATAGATTTCTGAAATGTCAGCATGCATTTCGTTGCATTACCACATCATTTTTTACAAAGAGCATTCAGAATGTAAAACAAAAGATCACCAGGATGAACAACGCTCTCCCTCAATGAGCCTTGTGTCTATATGCAGGCATTAATGGATCTCATCTAATAACATCTTTTTTTCTAAGCTCTGCCAAATACTGTGCAAAACATTAAATATATAAACTTTATTTGCCAAATACTTGAGGGGAAATCTTATCATATGAGGGCAAACAAGTCTGTCAATATTATCTACACAAGCACAAAGCTAGAGAGCAATACATAACATCACAGCAACAGTGCAATCTAGCATAGGCACCACATGCAGAGGCTCTCTGGAAAAAACACACACACACACACACACACACACACACACACACACACACACACACACACACACACACACACACACACACCAGCACAGAAATCCCACAACTGTGAACCAGACCATTTGCATGTGACAGTAAATGGATGTGTAAACAACCAAATTATGTTGTTCTAAACCAGCTCATCTTTTCTAATTCCGTTAAATGGCTGAGTGGGAGCAAGCTTGTCTGAGTGGTGAGAAAGTATACACTGGCTTTATGGGTAATACCCTTGAGCAATATATACAAAAGAATTCTATAGCTTCTCAAGAGCTCCTCTGTCTCTACAAACAAACACTGGATGTCTCATATGGCCCATAATGAGATACAGTTCCAAAGAGCATAACAGTCTCTTCATTTTAAATAGAAAGCTCTTTTTAATAAGCCGGCGAGGGGACATTCAGAACAGAAATGCTGAATCCATCTGGAAATGTCACTAGGAAATACAGATGGAACTTAAGATGAGCCCTATGTTCTGGTGCTATGGATGTTCAAAAGCACCATGTGACGTTCAAAATGCAAATACATTGTAGAGAATCCTTCCTAAACACAGCAGTGACATCTCTCTGGTACGTCATAGCCAAGCAGTACTGCTCCTGCTGATTCTCTTAAGCTTTACTCAAGCAGCACATGTTCACCTGGTGCCTCAAACATGGACGGGGCAATACAGACCAGCACTGACCCTGCACTGACATTTGTGTTGATATTGTCAATGAAGGGAACGGTGCTAAGATGGATTTATACACCTTCCGTGGATTATCATTGTCATTTCAATGGCTTTTTCAAGAGAACCTGTCAAGGCTGACTCACAGCTATCCTGCACAGCTAAATGCTGCCTCCTATGGCATTTGTGACAGGGGCTGTTTGGCAGATCATCTACAACAATAGCGCTTGCACAGCAAGCATCAATCAGTTCTGCGTTTTTATCTTCTACATCAACAGCAAAAAGCCAGAGTAAGCACAGAAGACCTCAATGCCAGCCAACACTGGTAATTATTAGCAGGATTTTGAAATTACACTATGTCCATAAAACATATGTGGTGGATAAAATCCTAACATGTTTCCCAATAAAGATCAAGAAGTGAGTTCAACTCTAAAAGGCTTTATGCTATTAAAACTATGTGGAGAAACATTTGCACACCATCGTTTTTAATAGATTACCATGATGTCCTCATAAACAGACACACAGAAGCATGTCTGTAAGTTACAAGCCAGATAAAGTAGTAGCTCAATCTAATTTCAAAGGGCGAGTTGGTTAAAAGAGCATAGTTCTTAAATGGCAGAGGTTT
Organism: Ancistrus triradiatus; assembly: GCA_025084515.1. Lineage (NCBI taxonomy): Eukaryota > Metazoa > Chordata > Actinopteri > Siluriformes > Loricariidae > Ancistrus > Ancistrus triradiatus. Next base: position 26,293 of record JAJAGP010000343.1, on the reverse strand, counting down.
TTTGTTTTGCATTTTGAGACTGTGTAATAGAAAAGAAAGAATTTAAACCTTCCCATTTTGATCCCAGCCTATCTTAAAATTCATTGGGCATATGCAAAAGTGCTGCCTAGATGGGACACCAGTCCATCACAGGGTCCTGTAACTACACCACCAGACCTTCATGCTGTAAGCCCAGCTTGGGGTTTGAACTCAGGGCCTCAGAAACTTGTTTCCAGTAGCTGGCACTGACCTCTGGGTCACAAGAGCTGTGTGTCTGTAGAAATTCAATTCTTTGTGACTTTGGGCCTACAGCAACTATAATTTAAAACATCAATTTACCCGTCTTCTTCAAATAGATATCCTGTTTGTTCATTTTCATGACTCCCACTGTTTGGACTCATAGACAGTGTTAGTTGCTTCATGCTGCTTTGGATTCATAAAATCCTTTTAAAGCTCCATGTTGCTATTCTAAATGGAGTCAACTGTAAAGCTGTGTTAGTAATTTAGTGAGTTTAAAGTCATTTGGTGCTTCAGTAATATTGTCCACCCCCCAAATTTTCTGCATAGTTTAAAGTGTTTAATGTTATACAGTCACTGATCACTTTATTAAGTTATTAGGTACACCTCCTTGTTTCCACACTCATTGTCCTTTTTATTAGCCATTGTTCTACTTACCATTTAGAAGCACTTTGTTGTTCTACAGACTGTAGTCCATCTGTCCATTCCCTTTACTCTGTTCTCTAATGGTCAGGATCCCCACAGGACCACCACAAATCAGGTACCATTTGGGAGGTGGATCATTCTCAGCACTGCAGTGACACTGATGTGCTAGTGGTGGTGTGTTTGTGTGTATTGTACTGGTACGACTGGATCAGACACAACAGTGCTGCTGGAGTTTTTAAACACTGTGTTCATTCGCTATGTACTCTATTAGACACATCGACCTTATTGCTCCACCTTGTAGATGTAAAGTCAGAGACAGTAGCTCATCTGTTGTTGTACAGTTTGTGTTAGTCATCCTCTAATCCTTCATCAGTGCTTACAGGACATTGCCTACAGGATGGACATTTTTGGTTGGTGGACTACTTTCAGTTCAGCAGTGACACTGGTTTACATCTCCAGCAGCACTGCTGTGTCTGACCCACACATAGCAGCACAACACACACTAACACACCACCACCACGTCAGTGTGTCACTGCAGTGCTGAGAATCATCCACCACCCAAATAGTACGTCATCTGTGGTGGTCCTGTGGGGGTCCTGGCCATTAGAGAACAGAGGAAAGGGAACGAACAAAGTGTAACAGATGAACTACAAAGTACATCTATATGGTAAGTAGAACTGATAACTGACAAGAGTGTAGAAACAAGGACGTGTACCTAATAAAGTGATCAATGAGTGTAAAATTAGCTCTCATAGGCTTACATAGGACATAAAACTGCATCAGCTTTCAAGTAAAAATGACCTTGTATAAACACTTGTCAACAGTTCAACATCACCCATCTTCAGGTTATGTTAATTCAATTATATTTCAACACAGTTCATGCCTATTCACATTTTTGTGAGTGTTATGGCTATTATAGCTCCAGTTAGCACCTGTGTTTCTGAGTTGGAAGATGCTCACAGCTTCATTTTTCATTAATCATTACACTTAAACACTTACAATAGGAGCTTGACATCTTAGATGGGTTTCCCATAAAATTACCAAAGCATTCAAGTTCTGAACCTGTAACAGAAAAAGAAATTTTTTTAATATACTGCAAAACTTCCCTGGTCTTCCAAAACGTGGCCTATGATACATAAAAGCAGTCGTTATCTGAGGCATTGGGCTACTGGTTTTGCACATGTGAACAGCTTCATCATGCAGAGATAAAATAATGAAAAGTTCCAATTTCCCAACTCTTCACACTTTCAGTGTAATAGAGGAGCATCAGGCAAGAATGTGAGCAAGTCTCTGAGGTACTAATGGCAGGCTCTTTATTTCTTCCTTTTTCCCTTTAGTGTGTGAAGAAACAGAGTAATAAGAGCATTTTCTACCTATCAGTGGATAGTGGATTTGGTATTGGGTTTTCCCATGACATTTAGAGGTTAATTTGCGCTGCTTTCATGGTTACTTATTGACGGCTAGCCCGGATATTTGCATTCACCACGCTTTTTATTGACACAAATGATTAATATGCTGCCAGATCAAACAAGATAGCCAGTCTAGAAGAGCGCACATAGAGACAGAACTATTTTAATCCATTCCAATTGTTTATGATGCTGTGACCAGATTAAAAATGGTCCCACATTGGCACTCGAGGCACATTTGATGCCTCTCATTTAACTGACTGTATTTTTTTGTATTTATTTCCACTTATAAAAGTGACATTCTATTGCAGTATGGGAACTGTCAAAACAGTCAGAATGCATTTTCAGTGAAAACATCCAAATATATCACGTTTTATTTACAACACAGTGGCGTCTCATCATAGCTAATAAATTAGCTTTTCGTCTGGTGCTGACATGCTAGGTCAGGACACCAGGTCATGAAACCAAGTTCTCTTGCTTTGATCCCACTCTAGTTGACAACGACCTGGAGGAAGAGGAAGGACTGATTCTTCACAGCCTGCCATCTGACACTGACCCCCCTCAGATTTGTTTTCCTCTCTGCTAATGCCTTGGCAGGCCTGAAGAATCCATCAACTGCTTCTGCCTTCTTCCCACTGTATCCACTTCTACTTTCACACAGGTACTGGTTTGTTCTTATAGATTTTAATGTGTGGCATGGATCATGACTGCTGCTAAGTATCCATAAGCTCAGACATGTAGGCATAACCAATATAACAGTTTTTTGCACTTTCTTTGAACCTCAGATCCTATCCGGCTGACATGCTGACATGAAGAAATACTGCCGTTTCATCACCAATGTAGTTCAACCTGTGAATTTGTTCAAGCCATAAAATACCACAGCTTCCTGAAATCCAGCTGCATTCACAGCCTCTTACTTCTCCGCCTAATTCCAGGCAGTTGTGCTTAAACGTCTGTAATTTCACATCCTCAGATTCACACGGCATGTCAGCATCTCAGGAGGAAGCAGGCTGATGTTCAAAGGGGTTCTAATATGAAATGAAGAGGGGTGGGTGGTCGACAGCACTTGACACGCAGCTGTCTTTGCTATAAATCTCACAAATCCCAAAGCATAAGATTTGATGTGGTACCAAAGGAAAAAAAATAAGACTTACATTTCCAAAAAAGGAAGGACGTAAGAATTAAATTTCACTTTAGTGCAGCGTAGTACTCTTTATTGACCAAGTAAATTGATAATTACCCTAAAGTATGTTGGCTCTTATATAGAATACACACCTAATTCTTACTGACCTTACAAACAATGCCGTGCACACAAAACTCAGGCACTGAGTAAATATACAGAAAGGCAGAGAATGAGCAAATTAAATACCCAGAGTAGTGTATTCTAACTAGACAAGGTTAATCTCACAGGTTAATACATACAACAGTTTCTGCACTTCATAACATGCTTGGCCTTGTATGAGCAGCTCAGTCTGAAAGACCTACGTCGGAGCGTTACAATATAATTGTATTATTGTATTTGTCATTTCATCGCACCCTTTGGGTCAAGAACAAATTGCATTACCTAATACTTTTTAGCTTTATATCTAGTCTGGCAGAAGAGGGGGGAACACAGTCAAAGTTCACACTTCTGTGTAATGAATCTTACATTATTTATGGCATGAATAATAGATAGGCTTAAACTCTCATGTGTGTTGGATATCCAGAAGTGTGAATTCGCTCCTCATCAATATGAATGTGACGTGCTGCTCCAGCTGAAAATTCATTAGTATAGTTAATGGACTGAACATCATGTCAATAGTAAGTCCCGACTACTGTTGCAAAAGTGATCTCGCGGTCTTAGAATCAGAACCTCTCGTCATGAGTTAGTTCCTCAAACTTCTGTATTAATGCTCGAAATTCTTGTAATACGTTTAAGTACAAGACCTGAAGTCGTCAAACTAAAATGACACGGCGGTTTGAATTCATCCATTTCTGCAACTTTGCCAACAATGGCGCAAGGCTGAAAGCAGAGACACACACCGCTCAGATGCACAATTCCCGTAACCCTGTCTTATTAGCTTATTTGATTCCCTATTCTCCTTTTAGTTGATTCAATACATTTTTCCATTTGCATAAAACTAACTGGTAAGATTATCTTCACTTATTCGATTGAGGCTAAGAGTCACCTTGTTCAGGATCTTATATGAATAATGAGATTTTAAATTGGAAGACACTCACACAGAGAAGGAACCATTTACAGCTAATTCACTGAGGTACATTACAGTTAATCTCAAAGAGGTACATTGCTTAGAAGTATTGGAAGGTTTAGATTTTCATTCAAGCATCATATTTAACAGCATCTGCCTCCTCCACTTCACCCGCATTCAAATTTAAATGGCTCAAATTTGACTGATCCAATATTGCTTTAGACTGTTGTTATTTTTCTTTAAAGCAAATATCTTTGGTAAAAATCCCTTTCTTCAGAGGAAATTGTGTGTTAATGAGCTGGTGGGGGAATAAGACTGAGAAAAATGAGAATGGGGACAAGGAAATGAAGGAGAAGAAGAGTGGGAAAGAGCAAGTGTGTCAAAGCACATTTTTATCTTCTCATTCCTTTCCTTCATGCATCTCTGGAATGAATGATGCCTTTGCATTATGTGGATGCTTTGTGTTACTTTTGTTTTGTAGTGTGTGTGACTGTGTGTGTGTGTGTGTGTGTGTGTGTGTGTGTGTGTGTGTGTGTGTGTGTGTGTGTGTGTGTTCCTGTGAGTAGGTGTAGTTAATTGGCTTTTTATGATTCCAATTATATAACATTATGAATATACAGGCTTAACAGCTCATATGTGGCCTCTATTAACAATGTCTTTTGGATTAGTGATTGGGCTTAAGGTTACTGGCACTCAGCTGTGGGCTTGTTGCAGAGTTTGTGGAGCGCTCACCGTGAAATGACTTTAAAAACAGGATAGCGACTTGGCCAGGGCTGTAATCCTGAAAGAGCCACTGCTAACGCTGCCACTGCAGATAACAATCTTATAAAGAAATAACCTCAAATGCCCAGAGTCGACAAACAAAATGAAAAACAAAAACATTTTTAAACCCCAATCACTGGATACTAGCATCAAACTGACCCCTGTCATTGTCTACCACAAAAAGCTTGTTTCGATAAGACAAACAAACTCGCAGCCTCCTATTATAATGGCATTAGCTTGTTAGATTTTTTTTTAAATAAAGCAAATAGTGGGAAGGGAAAACAAGCATGTGCCTGTCCTGAAGCACAGCTCCTGAGGTGTTAACTAATCTCCAGTGGCCAGTCTGCACGCAGCCTCCTCTAATTGCTCCCTGTATTTCAGTCTGGTGTGAGAGCAGCCATTGTAGCGAGCGCCCGGCTTGGCCCCTAGAGTTCTTACACCTTCATTATCACTCTTTATTGCAGAACCTTCCATGGGCACTCGGCACCAAACAGCCTGCACGCACGATAAAAATAGTGTCCTCTCTCTCTCTCTCTCTCTCTCTCTCTCTCTCTCTCTCTCTCTCTCTCTCTTAATTCTTCCTTTTCTTCTTCTTCTTCTTCTGCTGTCCTCCTCCTCCCCTCCTGTCTCCTTTTGGTGGTTTCAGTTTTAATTACCAACACGGAACCCAAGCCCAAGTCCTCAGCAGGCTGGGCTTTTTGCTCACTAATTAAAGCAAGGAGGGAGTTTATTGAAGGGACCCCAAGTCAGTGTTCTCATCTATTATTAAAGGGGCAGGACAAATCATTTTCAAATTTAAACGCTGAAACCTGTGCAGGGGCATGCAGGGGCCAGAGGGCTGGGGGAGGTGGGGGAGGTGAAAAGGAGGGGCAGGAAAAAGTGGATCAATCAAACAAACAACAAAAAAAAACACAAAGGGCAAACAGTCGAAAGCAAAAGGCCAAGGATGATAAAGGAGGTATCTATCTGATACTGAGTGTTGTATCAGAGCAAATCAGTTGCTTGCGCCTGAGATGCGCTGGATTGGCATTGGACTGGAGTTTAACATATGTTTTTGCTGACGTCTTTCACCAATGAACGTGGAGGCAAAACTTGGATCCTATTCACATAGGGCACAAACTGTGACAAAAAGCCTGTCAATAGGGTACTGAGGTTATTTTACAAGAAGCTTTCAGTCGTTTTTTAAATCATTATATTGGATGAGTATAATCTGACACTCAAAGCTATGATATTAGTTGTTGAGTTAACAATATAACCCCAGGATCAATCAATCCCTAATAAAGATTTACAGTGGTGCTTGAAAGTTTGTTTAGAATTTTCTTCTATATTCCTGCATAAAATATGACCTAAAACATCATTAGATTTTCACAGAAGGTCCTAAAAAGTAGATAAAGAGACCCCAGTTAAACAAAATTAGACAAAAATATTAAAACCTGGTCATTTATTTAATTGAGGAAAATGATTCCAATATTACATATTAGTGAGTGGCAAAAGGAGGTGCAACCCCCCCCCCTTGTCTTCAGTATCTGGTGGGACCCCCCTGTTGGCAGCAATACTGCAACTAAACATTTCCTGTAACTGTTGATCAGTCCTGCCCACCGGCTTGGAGGAATTTTAGCCCATTTCCTCTGTACAGAACAGCTTCAGCTCTGGGATGTTTGGTGGGTTTCCTCACAATTAGAGTGCTTCACTCAGAAGTCAGGTCCTTCCACAACATTTCCATTGGATTAAGTCAGGAACTTTGACTTGGCCATTCCAAACAACATGAACTTTATTCTTCTTTAACCATTCTTTGGTAGAACGACTTGTGTGCTTAGGGTCGTTGTCTTTGGCTGCATGACCCACCTTCTCTTGAAATCAGTAATGGGACAGATGTCCTGACATTTTCCTTAGAATTCTCTGATATAATTGAGAATTCATTGTTTCTATCAATGATGGCAAGCCCGTCCTGGCCCAGATGCAGCAAAACAGGCCCAAACCATGATACATACCACCACCATGTTTCACAGATGGGATAAGGTTCTTATGCTGGAATGCAGTGTTTTTCTTTCTCCAAACACAACACTTTTCTTTTAAACCAAAAAGTTCTACTGGCTTGTTTACATTATCTTTAGGAAACTACAGATGAGCAGCAATGTTCTTTTTAGAGAGCAGTGGCTTTCTCTTTGCAACCCTGCCATGCACACCATTGTTGTTCAGTGTTCTTCTGATGGTGGACTCAGTTGCTTAGAAGTTACCCTGGGGTCCTTTGTGACCTCGCCAACTATTACACGCCTTGCTCTTAGAGTGATCTTTGTTGGTGGACCACTCCTGGGGTGGGTAACAATAGTCTTGAATTTCCTCCATTTGTACACAATCTGTCTGACTCTGGATCAGAAATCTCCTTTGTTCGTGCCATGATATACTTCCACAAACGTGTTGTGAAGAGCAGACTTTGATAGATCCCTGTTCTTTAATCAAACAGGGTGCCCACTCACACCTGATTGTCATCACAATGGCTAAAAACACCTGATTCTAATTTCACCTTCAAAGTAACTGCTAATCCTAGAGGTTCACATACTTTTGCCACTCACTGTAATATTGGATCATTTTCCTCAATAAATAAATGACCAAGTATAATATTTTTGTCTCATTTGTTTAACTGGGTTCTCTTTATCTACTTTTAGGACTTGTGACACAATCTGATGATGTTTTAGGTCATATTTATGCAGAAATATAGAAAATTCTAAAGGATTCACAATTTTTTTAAATACCACGGTACATTTTGTATAATTGGGTCTGAATGATTGTGGCATTAGACCACTCCTGTCACTCCAGTTCCAACCCTTTCAGTGCGCCATCTGTCTACTGGGTCACCAAACCAACGCTTACTGTCTCAAATAACGCATGTAGCACCTCAACAAAATTCATCAGCACCAACCCCAGCCTGCAGCCCACTTTGATTTAATTGGTGGACCTCCTGTGGGTATTTTGGATAAACAGTCAGCGTAAATAATCAAACACCGAGCAGGTAATGGAAGAGAGGACTAATATGGGGAGGGGCTTTGTCATAACCAACATGCCTCTATCACCTCATGGCTGGATAACCTGATAACTGAACTCATAACCTGGTAAAATCATCCCATTCCAATGGGAAAGTGCTGAGGACAAATCAAAAAACAAAGAAAAAGAAAAAATAAATCAGAAACACACTCTACCTCTTTCTGATTCTGACTGTTTACCTCACTCCACACAGTGATGTTACTCACAGAAAACCCCCAATGCTATGTATCAGCTTTGCGCTCCTACAGTACAACCTCAAAAGCAATTTTTATGGTGTTTGGTTCATATTCTCAGATTATATTCATTATAATTTAGGTAAATCAAATTTGGTAGTAGTTTATTCACTAAGTGCAGTAGCAACAAGTGCCACATAAAATGACACAAAAAGAACTTCACTACTATTATTTTCATTGCCTTACACTGGACAGGATTTGTGAGGCATTAGCACGTTCAGTCTGTGCTGCTAACTCTAACTTGATAAGGTGCAAGAGAGAGAGCAGGAAAAAGAGAAAATAATGAATTTATCCAAGCCAAATTCGGACTAACTTCCACTGGCCTAACAAGCAGCACGCATCCTAGCAGCAATTAGTCACTGTCAAATAGGGGCAAATGTAGCACTCTCTACATGCTTGTTAGGTAAAAACCTACACAGGGGTCACTGACATAGAGGAGTGGAAGCAGTGAATTTGCTGGGTGAACAATACGAAATTTTCTTTTTACAGGGTATCATGTGCAGCTTTGCATTTGTAAGACAAAAGAAAGAAAGAAAGATGAAGACCAGCCAATTTCACCCACAATCAGAAGAAGCCTAGGCAAACCCCGTTGGTATTCAACGTACTTAGTTTGTAATTGCGTTCTCGTCTACTTTTAGGCTAAGGTTTATTTAGGTGGTGTACAAGAAAAAAAATAATTTAAATATTCTTTAATTAGACAAACCAGACCAGCCTTTAATACAAAGGATCAAAAAGTCAAAGTGTCAATGAAAAAACAGTGAGAAAGAAGCAGCTACTTCCACAAAGATCACCTTTCTGTTAGAATAAGTCAGTCCAGGACATCACTGGTGCAGTGGTTTAAAATCCGTATCCCTGTGTGTTGAATTGGACTGTGGTATTGCAGCAGTTAAGGTACTGGACTATGGATCAGAATTTCCAGGATACAAGCCTCAGCACTCCAAGGTGTGTGCTGTCAGTTGTAAGTCGCTCTGGATAAATGTAATACTAAATGTTGCCCATCAGAGTTGCACGAATTACAATATGCATTTTAAAATCATCTATAAATAAACTCAAATGTTATTTGTTTTCAAATCGAACATGTTACTGAGCAGTGGGTCTCACACAGGCCTTCTGTGTAGGCCAACATGTACAACTGACTACTCTTTTTTCAGCTTTCTTTTATAGAAATGTCAGACTAAATGTCAAGCTATGATCACCTCTGCATTTTGGAGAGTAATGAATGTGATGGTATAATAAGTGAGGCATTCATCTGAGGCACGTTTCAAATTCTATTGTATTCCATCACAACACGATTAACATATAGACAGTATCCAGAAAAACATTAAGCCTCTTTAAGTATCATATCAGAAGTAACACAAGTTTAGATTTAAATTCAGAAAAAAAGTTAAACAGAAATTTGTAGAAATAAATCCAGTCCAGTAATCACAATTCTGAGCGCTAGTTCAATCCAAAATTAGATCTGTTTAATTCCAAACAGAATTCAGTTCCCAGCATAGTCACAAAATATTACAAGTCTAATGAAAACAGGCTATTTTGCTTTTTCCAACTTCTCCAGTCTCTGCTTTTCCTATATTAGAGTGTACTGAACAAACACATAGTGATGTGAAAGAGAATTTCCCCCTCTTGCCCTGCATCAGATTATTTAATTTCAGGACATGCATTTAAAAAGCTACATTTCTCTCTTGAATAGATCTCGTGAACAACATATAGAGGGAAGGATATATTGGTCAGAGACCTTAAAGCCTTATCAGTAATTCACCGTTGCCTGGTTATTAAGGACAGCTTAGGTGGAGAAGGCTGAAGGAGCATGAGGGGTGAAGGTGAATTGATTGCCTGTGGACATGTTAAACATGACCCTGAAGGGGCTTTAATAATATTCGGAAGGCCTTCGAGAGCTGCACATCCGGAGGGCGGGGAGTGTTTTATAACAGCCCGGAATAATCGAGGCCCGCGGCGTGAGTTGTTGCAGCAGCGCCTTATGATAGAGCGCATAGCAAATGCCTCGCCTTATTGGGGCCTTTAAATATAAATAAAGGTGCTCAGAACGGGTTCAGTCGTTCAGGGGCGCGGCGGCTGGAGGGGCGGAGTCTGGGCTGCTCCTCTAACGCCCACCGAAGGCCAGCTTTTAGAGGAAGACTATAGAAAGATAATTAGGGGTGTGGTTTTATTCTCAGTCAGTGCATGTGGCCCCTCCCTCTCCATCCGCCTGATTAACCGAAGCCCCTCCACCAAGAGCAGATTGAAGTTCATCAAGGAGGTCTCAGCTGCCAGCATGTAGCGATGAATTGCCTGCTATAAGAAGGTGTTGACAGGAGCAGCTGGACATCACAGAGCGATGAAAAGAAGGCAAAATTCATTGAGACCCGAGACAGAGCGCTCCACTGGGGAAGAGCCACGGGCATCAAGGAACCTAGCATCTGCTGCAACACCACCCAACTGCAATCAGGCCTGGTGGAGGGACCAGAGACAGCCTCTAATCATCTCAAAGTCTGCTAGCTTATTAACTACCTTGATGAGAAGCTAAAAATAAATGATTGAATTAATAATCAAGACTACTTATGTGGATAAAAATATTTTTATACATTTAACTTTTATTATATTTAACCCCACTTTTAATGCTCAGGGTCGTGGGGCTCCATTTCCTATTCCCAGAGAAGAATGCATGCAAAAAGTGTGTCCTGGGTGGGACAGCAGTCCATCATAGGGCAGGATAGGGAGTGCTGTTGCAGCACCATAGGGTCACCCGACTGGCCTCCACTCCCTCAGACACAGCCAACCATGTCAATACCCAAAACAGCCAGAAGGCACTATCAGGACTAAACCCCAACTGGTCCCTACGGTCGTCTGCTTGCGTTTTAGACCCCTGTATCAGCCAAAATCTATATATACATATACGCATATTATATATATAAAATTTATACTCATATTACAAGGTAATATATAAGAGCATATTATGACACAAAAGGCCAATCTTCTGAACTCATCACAACATCATACTGAATATTGGGATGAACTTATAATATTTGGAAATATTTGTACATTAAAGTATTAATCAACTTTAATTACATTTGATGTAGCCTCTTAAAATGTACTTGATAAGATTTGTAAATAAGTCTTCATACAAATTTACTTATTCACTACTTGTGACAAATTATAGACACTTATATAGGCATTTATCAGCCTCCCTTTACCAACAAAAAATATTCTCTTATGATGTTTGATACAACTGGAAACTACAGAGCAAAGATTCTACATTCGTGCTTAATAATTTAAGTTCTATTTTTCTGCATGAATATGACCTAAAACATCACCAGATTTTCACACTTTCTAAACATAAATAAACCTAAACAAAACTATTATACTTGATCATTTATTTATTGAAAGTGTTTACTGATCCAATATTACATCTGTGAGTGGCAAAAGTAAGTAAACCATTGCTTTCAGTATCTGGTGTGATGCACCCTTTTGTGCATCAATAAGTGCAAATAAATGTTTCTGCGTGACTGTTAATCAGTCCTGCCCTTCAGCTTGGAGGAATTTTATCCCATTCCTCCATTCAGAACAGCTTCAACTCTGGGATGTTGAAGTGTTTTCTCACATGAGCTGCTCACTTCAGGTTCTATCACAAAATTCTGTGGGATTAAGGTCAGGTCTTTGAATGGTCATTCTGAAACATTACGTTTATTCTGCTTTAACCATTCTCTGATAGAACTACGTGTGTACTTAGGGTTGTTGTCTTGCTGCATGACCCACTTTGCCTTGAGATTCAGTTCATAGATGTCCTGACATTTTCATTTAGAATTTGCCGGGTGTTATTCGGAATTCATTGTTCCATCAGTGATAGCAAACTGCCCTGACCCAGATTCCCTTTCTCCAGTCCTAATCTCTTTCTCCAGCCATAGCACTTGTCAGTTAAACCAAACAAAATCTTCTGATCTCATCAATCTACAAAACATTTTTCCAATAGCCTTCTCGCTTGTCTACATGATCATTTATCTGTGTGAGAGTTGCTGTTAGTTGCTTTGAAGTTACCCTGGGTTTCTTTGTGATCTTGCAGACTATTACATGCCTGGCTCTTGGTGTGAGCTTTGTTGGTCAACCATACTTGGGAAGGTTAAACATGGTCTTATATTTCCTACATTTGTACACAATCAGTTTGACCATGATTTAGTGGAATCTAAGTTTTTTAGATATGTTTTTTGTAACCTTTTACAGCCCGATGAGCATTGACAACTCTTTTTCTGAGGTCCTCAGGAATCTCTTTGTTCGTGCCATGATACACTTCCACAGAAATGTAAGGCTTTGATAGATGCCTGTTCTTTAAATACACTTGTTTGGCCACTCACACCCGATTGTCATCCCATTGATTGAAAACACCTGACTCTATTTTCACCTTCAAATTAACTGCTAATCCATGAGGTTCACATACTTTTGCCACTCACAGATATATAATATTGTATCATTTCCCTCAATAAATAAATGACCAAGTATAATATTTTTGTCTGATTTGTTTAATTGGGCTTTCCTTATCCACTGTGTGAATTTGGTGATGTTTTAGGCCATATTTACGCAGAAATGTAAAAAATTCACAAACTTTCAAGCACAATTGTAAGACAATTAATACACTTATTTTAAGAATGCTATTTGATCTAGCTGTTCTGTGAAAATTGTTTTATTACTTACTATTTTACATGGAAAAAGCTCACAAAAGCTCTATGTAACTTTTTGGAAACCTAAATTCTAATATTTTCCACTGATACATGCCAAAAAATAGCTAATACAAAAATCTAGGGAATCTAAGATGTCTGCACAGTATTGTACATATTTAAACGTAATGTTTGCATTTTATGATAAATGCTTTCTTCCATTTTCAATTAAAAACACTTCATACAATCAGTTCCACGTGACACGATGAATTTGTATGAGCATTTACATAAATGATGCGTAGCCATGCCGAAAATAAAAACAGATGTCTCAGGCTGTAGCCACTCAAATGTGAGTAAACAGAATAACAGTAAATACCCTATCCAGTGGTAATCCCCAGTGTAAATAAGCTATGGGGTTGAGTTTGTTGGCAGGGAGAATCCCAGCTCCTGCCAGTGCCCTGAGGTTACACTGTGCTCTATTGGTGTGATTTCACTATCCCCTGCATTAATGAACTGCCTAGCGGTGCAAATGAGCTTTTAATGGGTGTTACTTTGCAAGAGTAGTCCTACCTCACACAAAGGACTGATTATTCATCAACACCACTCGACTGATTTTTTACAGTTAAAATAAGCCATTGTGCAGTGTAATCAAACTAATAATAAAGAGTGGAAACACTCATCTCTTAGGTTTGTGATAAGTACGCCTACAAATTCTGCCTCTTAAAAGGTAAGGAACGTGTTCTGTGGTGGGTCATTCACCCTTTGATTTTCCTTTGTTACTTAAGTATAGGTCACTGCCTACAACTGATGGCTCATGCACCTTTCTGGGCTTAATTTACACCAGCACGGGCTGGCTATGTCGAGAAGTATCTAGTGCGAATGTGCTTGTCATTGCTATTGTTGATGTCATCTTCTATGAAAGCCAGGCTCAGAACCTTATCCTGCAGTTATGGAGAGATGACAAAAGCCAGATCATGCTATGCTACGCTTTGGAGGTGTGGCTCCCTGGTTATGCTAGAGTAGTCTCCCAGCATCACTGACACCCAGCACTGCTTAATTAGCTGACATCAGTGCAGGCCTGGAGGAAAGAAAGCAACTAATGATTAATGATAAAACTCTGATATAAGCACGGCCATGGCTGCTGCCTCATGTCAAAGCATGTATCTTGCAGCCTGCTAATGGTAAATGGGGGCATTTTTCTTCCTTAAAGCTGCCACCTATTTCAGTACATGAAGCTTCTAATGGCAAGGTTTCACACTACACTGCTATATCACACCTTCTAAAGCTCCTTTAAAGTATATTGCTAAATCAATTGGTCGTATTGATCTGGGACTAATTAGGGGAGGATAAACCGTTGAAGTACACAAATATTGGTCTGCTGATGAACCAATAGACTGTACGAAGCATACATTCTGTGCTAGATGAAGATGCACATGACAGGTAGGTTAGCAGCAGCACTAAATGAAATTAAACTGTTTGAGGGTACCAGTCAGCTAAATGTTTGCTTAGGGAATTTGCTCCAGTTGCCACTGCCTGATGTGAGGCACACCTGCACTTACAGCCAATGCATGGTACCAGCCATTATGGATGTCCAATATATAATAGTCCAATTGTCTGATAATGAGACCTTCCATTTCAAAACAATGGCCTTATTCAGGGTTTGACTGCAACACTCATTATGGCTACAATTCGGTACCGTTCACTTCCAAGCCACTTTGGTGGGAAAGTTTTGGTGCTGCTCATCAAAACACCAATATGTAACCCAGTATTTCGCAAGAGCATCTTTTTCACTAAACTTAATGTTTCCTACCAGAATCCCATACCTAAAAATGTAATGCAGCCCTTACAAATCTGACACTCACCTTTCCCTTCTTCAGTAATGTTACTGTGTGACATCACTATTTTTGATATGACAATTTCCCCTTATTTTGATATTTACTCATCATGTTGTTTTGGATGTTTGATCATTTCTTCTCATTAAACCAAAAAGTTATGTAATGTGTAAAGCAAAATTAACTTACAGACGATATGATGATATGGAAGTGTAGGCTTTCCTCAATATGTCATGGGGTTTTTATGAGTAATGTATGTATTTATTTGATTCTGCATTAAAAAAAACACACACACACACCCACACAAAACCTGTGGACATCCTTTAAAAAGAGTATAGGTATAAAACATGTGTGAAACGTCTGAAAAGATGTCCAGTGCCTTAGTTTGGCTCTTAAGTAAGCTAGTTAACAAACTTGTCCTTTAACTAGAACCACTACGTCCCTTTACATTATTCCCCACATTTGACTTATAGGTAAATCACATGTTTTTGGTGGCATACTATTTTAGTGTTTTCTTAAAATTGCAAACACTTACGCACACTGTGTCCTTGCATTAATGTATGCATGTTTCTTCCAACAACACAGAATACATTAATAAATTACATTTGTAAAACACCTAACTGCAGTGGCTGGCACAAGTGATGATGTACATTTCTATCCCTGGTTACAATTAATGAAGTAATCCAGAATAATTGGGTGTCATCTATTTAACTTATTTTTGCAACACATCTTTCCTTGTTTGTCACCTTCATTGTTTCTTGATTTCTCTGAAGGTCCTTGGAGACTACTAGTTTGTCATTAGAAGGCGTACTCGTCACACGTCATCAGGCACTAATTAGTTTTAGCTGACAGGACATGTCCTAGAGGTCAGGGGTCAAGAGGAAAGGATGTGGTCGAGCCCGAGGATCAACATCCTCATTACAGACCACCACTGGTCCCTAAATCAGCTTGACAACTAAACACAGAACATTCAGCAGCTTCCATGCTATCGGTTAGGGCACCAACAACTACATAGGAACAAGAACATTTAGCTCCCAGGACCATTTGTGTCAGTATTCACTCCTACAGTGCTGCTCTCAGACCAGTCGGTGTGATGCCTCCCTGACTCAGTCTTAGGGGATGCGCCCTCTGCAGGCCAGATTTGGCGCTGCCTTAACACAGAGAGCGACTTTAACCTAGAGAGCTCATGATTTGCTGGAATTGTCACAACAGATGTTTCAAAAGTGTTTCCCTCAAAGCCTAAACTCATGAATAAGTCTTAAATTAATAACCACTCCCTCCCTTGTAAGTCCCAGTTCTCAGCCAATGCTAAGTGCCCTTGTTGACTCAATTGGATTAGCACTAAGATGTAAACACCAGAGCTAAAAAGAGTAATCCTCTAATAAATATGTGTGCGAGGGTGGGGTGCGGGGTAGCTGAATAAGTAAAAAATATCAAGTTTCCCCATTTGATAACGATACATGTTGATACGGAGGGAGCACTGATTGAAATGAGGAATGACTGGGAGAGATCTGAGCTAGCTGTTTTGACCATCCAGTGGCAGAGTAATTACCCGTTTGTAACTTAGGCAGATAACAGGAGGCAACCCTTTAGGGGATAAGACAGAGACTTGTTAATTATTAAAAGCTTACATCAGCTGAGTGCCAGAGAGTTGCAATTATTAATGTTGTTGTTCTTGTTTGTGCTTAAACACCACTGTGGCTGTTAATATCCTCATTAACCAAAATGAATGATTTTTATTACTCTTGATTTGGTCTGTGGTTTGCTAATACAGATGCGCTCTGTTGTCTATGGAGCTCTGATGAGTGCCAAGTACTTGTTTGTTTCTCTCATTCGTCTCATCCACCCTTTACTAGCAAAGCATGATTTAAAACACTGAAACTGAAAAAAAAAAAATAATGCTTGTTAATTCAGGTTAGGGAAGGTGCATTGGATGCCCTTGGATTTATCCCATCGCAGTCATTGAAACACCTATTAGACATATATTAGATTAATGTCACAAAACCAAACAGCTAGAGCGAAGTGGAAGAATCAGAGATGGAGGTGTCATGTTAATTCTGCCTCATAAATGGTGAGCGCTTGCTGGGTTTTACCCCACCCTAGAAACTCGGAGGTGTCCTCAAAATGTCTGGTTGCATTACAGCACGTCACAGTATTAACGTTCAAAATACCTTCGCTAAAGAAATCACTTGGAGCTCCAAAAAAAAAAAGTTGAACTAATGAGCATCACCTTGGATTTCACAGAATAGCTGTCTATTAATTACATGAGAAATATAGAGCACATTTGAACTGCATGGTCACAGAGGCTTGTGTGAGAACTCCAAATATGCATGGAGCAGAGATTAATTTATAACTCTGGTTACCTGTTCTGTGTTCGCTCGCAAATAACATTGGTTCTATGGAAAGCAGAGCTGTGGCGGTGGTGTAAATTCTCCGTTCCCCTCAGAGCCGAATCCCTACACTACAGTATTTACTATTTCAATAACAAGCTCAAGCACTGTCCGATCAGCACATCGTGCTAGTAATAACATAGCATAAGACGGTTTCCTTAAGTCTCGCCTGCAGTGATTAAAGGACTCCCCACTGTCTCCATCACTGCACAGTAAGGGTTCTTTGAAGGGTATTATGTAGATCTATGAAGTAAAAAAAGGCTCCTGAAACTTTCCTGAAACAGAGAACTATAATGCAAGTAATCCAAAAGTCCTGATGAAATACACAAATCATGTAGAATCCTTAAAGCATACCTCAAAGGCTATACCACTTGAACACAGTGGTATTTTATGCAGTGATTGGAAGCCCTTAAACTGTCTTTTATGGCAATAAGGGTGCAGGGAGGTCAGAGAGGTCTATCTGTACTTGTGTGAGGAGCTTATGTACAGCTTTGCTTTCCTGCAGTAAAACACCACTCTTTGTATCTCTAGAGCAGGTACGGCTGTGTGAAATCCATTTTAACATATGCAGCCACAATCAAAGCTATGACAAAGAAGGCTACAACACACCAACTTGTTTTACAAACATAATCCTATTGGTAAAGCAAATAAGGCCATTTACTGGCTCGAGTTCTTCTTGGTGTAATCAGAAGCATATGCAATTTTAAAGGGTGTTTCTCCTGCTAATGGGCCCCTCAGGGGCCAGGGGGTTAATTGATGCAGCTGTTGATGGCTTTTGCACATGATGCGGGGATCGTGTCCCTTGTGACTCTTATTCCTAGGCACTTTTTAATGAAGTGCTAAACAGAAGGCTTTTTACAGCAGGATTGTGTCCAAGAGAATGCTTCTAAACAAAAAAGCAGCTTTTAGTGAAAGTGCAGGAGATGACCATTGATTTATCTGTTAAATAAGCAGCACTTTACCACACCTCCTTCCTTGTTGATTTGCAGGTCCTGATAGAACACCGGAAGGGAAAGGAAGTCGATCATGAACATGGTATCACTCACTTACCACATTATTTCACCCGGACAGCTCCACAACTGTCCTAAACATATATATTTCATCCTTCAATGTATGATATGACAATAACATACAACTGACTTCTAGTCATTTTGAGGCTTAAGCCCATTTTATAGCACGCCGTAACTGAGCATTAGTTCTGTTTTAATGCTAACTTGGTTGTGAGTAGTTGGCCTTTAATGGTACTGGTGTTAGGATGTAACTTACAATCCCACTGTGGACAGAATAATAATAATAATAATACATTTTATTTGTAATGCACTTTACATTTCAAAGAAATCTCAAAGTGCTAAACTTGGTTTACAATATTAGAACAATATTAGAAATTGTGCCTTCATAACACCACATATATAAATGTGTGTGTGTGTATATATATTTGGGAACATTACACATCCTACATATTGCCTAATTTCACACACACAAATAAATAAATAAATAAATAATTTTATATATATATATATATATATATATATAAATACACATACATATCCATACACACTCTATATATTGCGTTTATGCACGTTGTTGATCTAAAGATCCTCTTACGTTTGTCAATTGCTTTGTTTAATACTGGTGGTGACTAGTTTATAATGTCACCCCTGGCTGCTTTTAATTATGCAGTTATTATAATGCCATAGATAACGCCCCAGAAGGCCAGCGCTTTTCAAATGCAATGAAACATATGGGCCTACAGCCTGATAAAGAAGGCCTTTTTACACAGCACACTTTCATGGGCGTCTGAGTAATAATACAATATTTATATTTAAATAAATGGGCAAATTTATTTGATTGTGGCCACAAAAGGGCGGGTGCATGTGGTATGGGATAGCTAAGCGAGATGACAGTGTGATGAACTGAATAAAAGCCTCACCCTTAGGATTACACTCCATAGTAACTAAATTCTGCTCATTAAAATGACAAAAACAAACACAGAAGCAGCCGACCGTGGGATTCAGCTGTGTACCGCATCTGGCCTGTACCGGCAACCCCAGCACCAGCATGCACACACATACATAGTCAAAAGTAGCCACACTGCAAACTCCATCAAATCTAAAACAATCAACTTGCCTTTCATTTCCAATTTAGCAGGCTGCCACAAAGCCCTATTAGAGTTCATAATCATACACTGCTGGTGATTTACAAATGAGGATGGAACAGTCCCTCTCCATCTCTCCTTTCCTCCTACTGTGTACTTTCTCTCCCTCACTCTCTCCAGCTCTCTCCCTCTCCCTCTCTCCAGTCGCCATCTCATTCCATCCGTCAGCCTACTCCATCCTGATTATCTGGAGACGCCAATTTCAAAGAGACATCTTAATAGTAATGTCAACGTATTAATTAGAAGTGTTAATGAGCTAAAAGCAACCCAAATTAAATTAATGCAGCCTTAGACACAGAGAGCAAAATTAGCTTCAATTTCTGTAAATGATTCTGAAGTGTGCACAACATATCAGGCTGCCTGAACATTCCCATCCCCCAAAGCTAATCAAGAGCTACATTGCAATTAGCTGCTTAATTAAAGCAACACTCTGCTCGGAAAATCCAGCACAATTAAGTAATGGCTGTTACAGCATGAAGGCAGACTGTATTTGTCTTCGGGATATACAGAGGGGAAAGGAAAACCCACACATATTATGTCACATATTAAACACACAGACACACATTATGTCCCCGATGCCCAGCAGGGACTGGAGACAGCCAAGATGGGCCGAGACGGTTCTGTATGGAGTGGGTTTTTCTTGTCCAGCTGGAAGCGACGTGGCTCAGACTCTGCCTTTGTGCCAGCTCAGATGTCCTTGCCTCGGGGTTTCATAGACATCTGAATTGGCTTTGCCTGGGACCAGAATGGCCTAACTGACATTTTTCTGTGTTATCGCGACGATGCTTCCCATTTGGACACAGTCAAGCATAGACTGTTGGGGTTCCCCCTTCTGCATTTGGCCCTCATCACATGCTCCACTCTAGCCTGGGTGCAGCTCTGTTTACGGCCCATTCTCTTGGCTTTCGACTCCATCAGAAGCCAATAGCAGACAAACTGGATTCATTTTCTGCCATACTTTTTAGCCATAACAGGCTGCTCCCACTGGCCAGCGCATTCAGTTATTTACGAGTCCAGAAAGCGTGGCAGAACGGGAGGAGGCTATGATTAACACCCTGTGTTCAGCAGGGCCTCTGAGGGAGGCTGGCATGAGCAGCGTCCTTTCAGCAAGTGTAGGCCATTGAGCGACATATGTCGCCGGACAGCGTGCAGCGCCCTACAGAGACCGTTCTCCCTGCGCTTCCTGGGGCCCTGATCAAATGGGAACAAGTGTCACTCACAAACACCATCTGTCAGGTACAGCCTCACCTGCTAGGACCATTTAACCAAAAGGATCAGCCTCAGAGTTAGCGGAAGAGGAAAGAAAATAAGCCTGCAGTCGTCTTATTAAAGTTCCTGCAGTTCAAAAATGGTTAATGCCTATTGGACAGCTGACTGTGATTAAAGGGGCAGTTTTTCTATTTAAATCACTATTGTTTCAACTTAAATTTGACCATCACACACAATCACATGTAGTATTCAAATTATGAGAGGATGATGTGTTTCCAAGAAACTTGCAGGTGTGTCTTTAGCAGTTAGTTAGTGGGTTACATGCTAATGTTACCCTATGTAAAACCACAGGTATGAATTAATGTTTTAACATTTAGCTCCTATTAAATAGAATTCTACCTGGGACCAAAGTGAGGTAGACTGAAAGTTAGCTAGCTCACTTGGATGCATCCCAATCTGCATACAGCCTACTGTGTATGTGTAGAAATGTTAATGAATTTGGTAGTGCCCTATATTGACAGACTATTAACTATAAATGTGTTTTGGAATGCAGCCAAAATAGATGTTCTGGTTTATTTTAAGCACCTAATCACTGTAGATAGAGTCTGTCATAATACAATTAATGTAAATGTATCTATTAAAATGATAGATAAGATGGAATCAATCATTTCAACTGAGATTCCAGTACTGAAACTATACCCATGATTACCTGTATGTAATTCAAGTTAATAGGTTTTTAGCAGTTAGTTCTACTGGGAGCTGCTATGGGGTGACAGGAGGGCCAGGAAAGTGCTTCCTAGTATAACTCGGGTCCACATGTAGAAATGTTACTATTCCATCCATTTACATTTACAGCATTTACAGATGTCCTTGCCCTGAGCAACATATAGCTGATACACTGCTTATGTTCATTGCTTGAGGGCCAAGCTTTAAGATAACGTTTTAAGGCACTGGCCTGTGGATCAGAAGGTCCAGGGTTCAAATCCCAGCTCTGGCAAGGTGCTGTTGGACCCTTAAGCAAGGACAACTGCTTTGATGATTATATGACTGTATCAATAGAAGTTAGTTAATTGCTCTCTCTAAGATTGTCTGCTAAATGTAAATGTTAAGATGTTAAGAGCAGTGCAATGAACGATGAACCTTCTGGTCAGTTCAACTGCTGCACCACCACAGTCCCAGTCTCTGTCCCTGCTTGCTGTTTGATTATAAAACATTAACATGATAATGTCATTTTTACACCATAGATTACTTCTTCTTTTTAAACAATCAGTTCATGAATACTGCAAATGAATCTAACATCAGTGTGATGCTCTGTTGTTCCTAAACATCAAACAGCACTACTAGTAGCTCAAGTGACTAAAGAGAAAGGGCAGCAAGACCACTGCTCCAAAACAGCTTTCCCCTTACTCCACAGAGAGGAGAGGAGACACCTGAAGTATTTAATGCTAAATTAGGTTTTCAAAGACAATAATTAGACTTCCCTCCCTAAAGGTAAATTACCTGCTACCCAATTGATCTGCATTCTAATTATATCTTTTTGCCTCTGAGCCATTTCTAGAGCTTCCCCTTTCTCTGCTGGTAAATGTAAAACAAGTTAAAATACATGTAGATATATGGGAACGGCTGTAATCAGTTTAACAAGCATTCTGTGCCATAATTGGGGGAATTAATCAGCAGTGTGTTGCAGCTTGAATAGCAAGGAATTCTGTAAATGTTAGGGCCTGTGAATTCTCATGAGTCTCGTGTCATTTTGTGCTTTTAGTCGAGCGTTATGGTATGGCACAAAATTATTTTTATAGCCCATGAGATCTGCCTAGCTACCAATTGTAAGGGTAAATACTCAAATTTAAATTCTTATTCTTAAGTGGATTATTGATATTATGATGCAGTCGATCAAAGGATAAAACTTACCGTATAGTCAATTAATGACCGTCCAACTGACACCACTTATGGAAGAAGTGGTTGGGTGTTTTGAGCATGGTGACTGCTGTGGCTTAGTTGGTTTAGGTTGGTGTATGTGTGTTGCACGGCTAGCACGAAACTCACCTCCACATGGCGGCACTGTGGCTCCTCACAGTCAAGAAGGGCCAGTCATTGAAATGCAGCCGGCAGTGCCCGGTGCTAATTAATATGGAAATTTCACATTGTTTGTTAGCTCCGATGTCAGATTTTGATGTATTCTGCAGCTTCTAAGTTAACAGAGATTTTCTCGTAGATTGGACCAGGGCTCCTGGCAAACCCCAGTCTGTCCATAATCTAATATTTTTTAAGCAGGTGGACTAATATATGTTTTACAGCTTCTAACTTGGAGACAGGCTAATGATATTTTATTAAGCCAGAGTAATTGAAGAGCCCATTTAAATATGCAATTAAACACTTAAATGTAATTATGCGGTGCAGCGCCAATCTAAACGAATTAATGAAAAATGTCAATACGTCAATTTATTCGTCGTTTTTTTTCTCCTTTAAATGATTAACACTATTCATCTTCAGTTGTTAAAGAATGCCTATGTGTATCAATTTCTAAATATAAGTACACTTGAAAAAGTTTAACTAAATCCAACTGGGGGTTTAACCCAGCCCATATATTGTTTACAACAGCAATATATAATAGAACACATGGATTATTTTGACCACACACAGTCTTGCACAGAATTAAACATACTTGTCACTTTAATTACCCAAAATTGTTAAGATCGTGTTTCAGCATTCAGTGGTTTTTACTTCTCTTGCTTGGTCTTTCAGCCACTTTAGGATTTCTAAGCCAGACTGGGGTTTGTACACATCCTTCAGTAATCATTACCACTATTTAATATAACATTTCTAGAATATTATTATTGAAAATGTTTCTTTTCTGGAGAAGAATGACCAATTATGATCCTCTCTTTTTCCTGCTCAGGGTCACAAGACTAGGTATGCCCTGGAAGCGATGCCAAGCCAATGTGGAGCTGGGTAGGAGTCATTGTGCAGTAACCTGTGATGAAACCTCAACCAGCCTCCCCTCCCTCAGACACAACCAATCATGTCTGCATGCAACTCTCAACCTGGTCAGAAGGCACCACTGGGACTCCCAAATCCCTCCAGTGGTGGGATAGCACATTAGACTACTGTGCCACCAAAACACCTTCTGCTTTAAATATAATTTCAGTTAATTAATAGATTATTACCATCCTCTAATCACCACACACACGATTGATAATTCAATGGCATAAAATGACAGACCTCATAAAATATCAAGCAATAAGCAAGGCCTTTTGTCTTGTAATAATATCTGCCTTGAAATAAATAGGAAAAATGCAGGAAGGGGTAAATAAACCCCAATATTAGTTTTACTAAAGTTCATTTACTGATGTTGTTTGCTATTTTTTATTATACATTTAAACTAAATGTGATCGAGTTAACATCATAAATGTGTAGTACACCACAACAGGTAACTGTGTTCCATAAAGTTTACAATTAATTATGTCCATGTAAATGAAACAAAAACACCACTACAAACACTGTGGAGACATAGTTTCAGTCTAATACAAATGTCAAAGGTAAACTCCATGGAATATTGTGTTCTCACTGTACTTATATGCAACACCAGATGCTAACTTTAGCTAACTTGACACACACATCAGCATTTCATCATCAGTCTCATCAGTATTTGAGTGTTTTTTAATGTCTTGGATATTTAAATCTATTCCAACTGATAAAACTACCAATTGTGAGTATCCATGCTATCAAGATAACAGCTAACGTTGTAGCTTACATGTAGGTCAGACGCTACGTATAGTTTCAGTCCTTATGTCCAGTTTAATAAAAAAATAACTAACTTTGTGGCTTGTAAGTCCTTATTATTATTTTTAGATAAAAGTAGATTTTTGTCTGTGTAAGGAGAGTGGGTACAAAACGGTCATCTATGAGCAGTACAAATGGCAACACTGGAGACATTTTTATACAGGTTCCTTCAAATAAGATAAGAGAATGAATATTGGCCTTTATTACTATCGATCCAGCTACTATACTGTATCACTGACGTGTATTTGCTAAAAAAACATGGTATCGCTACAAATCATGTCAAATCAAGTTATGCTATTACCTAATGTAAACTAGTATATTGCTTTAACTAAGTTTATTCTATGGCTATTTTTTATAATGTTACACAGAAACAAGCATCAGTGCTAAAAAACAGACAGATTTCCTCTCAGCCGCAGTTATCTGTCTGTTTCTTCCAATGCGGTGTATGTTGTATGCAATCTTCATGCACTCCAGCAGCAGTATTAACACAAGTGTAGGGTTATTACACTGCAGTGAAAGAATTAGCCCCAAATGCTGGGTTGCACTGATAACTCAGCTGCTATATATGCTTGGTTAATATAAAATAAAACATTCCCAGCAAAATGTCCCAACCAGCTTAACCTACAAATGGGTAATGCACATAATCCAGAATGTTTATAGAGTGTATTTCTAAATCTAAATCAATCCATTACTGTATTCATATACTTACTTTTCAGTGGTAAAATTCATAATTACCTATACAGGCATGGAATTGTGGCGAATGAAATTGGGTGAAATGTTAAGTAATGAGAGCCATTCAGACAGAGAGAACAAAAGTGCATGAAGAAACAGGCATCTGAGCTGAATGCGCACCCCGAGAGCTGCTTAATTTCTCCTAACTGCCATTCCATGACACACTTTGAGAGGAGTTCACAGCTAAACGTAGAGACTCGGGCCATCTATGGCCAGAGTGGAACTATTTACCTTGCTCCAAGTAGATTCAAGATATTAATTAAGATAAAATTTCCTCAATTCTGCTATCTGTTTTTTTTTAATCAGAATTATGTTAATCATTTCTGCAGGCCTAAATAATTATCACCCATTTTCGGTCTTATTTGTATAATCATTCAGGAACATGGTTCGTGTCGGTTGACCACTGCTCAGCCCTGAATATACAAACCAATTCCACATCCGGTATAATTATACTGTGCCTTGCATTCTCAAAAATATGGTGGCATTCACCTGTTCTCTTTGTGTAAAATACATGATTTTTCCCTAGCGGCAGAACTGTTCTTAAGATAATGCTATTTTAGAAAACTCCAAATGAAATCAATCCCACAAAATCTGATAATCTCAGGGGGTTCCCCTCTCTTAATCAGCCCATTTCACCCAGCTCTTACTAGCCTTGGGCTTGACTTTGAGCGCTTATTTGTTAACCAGACACATGGCAAGGAAACAGAGGGGTAGAAAGGGGTGTGTTTGTGTGCGAGCACGAGTTGGGGAGATGGGGTTTAAGGCCCGCACGGGGCAGATCACACTTCTGCTCTCGCCAGCACTAATTAGGGTGAATTGGAGGCCAGTGGACGCACAGTATGATTAAATTTAGATCAGGAGGGAGATCTTGACCCGTGCGTGCCCCTTATCTAAGTGACATTTACCCAGGATAACCATGCCACAGCTGAGCATTATTAACCTTTTGCAGACCTGAACACCGCTGACTAGATTAATTGGCAGATGGATTATTAAATAGATGATTGAACATCTCATATCTACAACACACAGGTTAGTTGGAAAAGTCTCATTATCGCACTTAGGATTCAGTGTACGTGGGCCTAAATATGTCAAACGGACCATCTAAACTGTTGTTGTCTCGTTGAGAGTGATGAGGTTGATAATGAAGTAATGTGAGACAGTGATCAGACGGTGCACAAATGTATAATCATTTTTTGCTTTGCTCATTTTTGACTTGCACCCCCAAGTCGTAAAAAAGTTAAAATACTTAAGAACCTTCAGCTTACAGTTCCC